>CM052806.1:58233397-58284960 GCA_028533885.1 Nasua narica
GATATTATCAATATTGGTTTCTTCTGGGAAAGAATCTGTTCCATGCCTCTCTAGTAAATGCTACTGGCCTCAGTTGTTTTTTGTAATTGGCATTCTGTCTCTTTCTTCACATCATTTTCCCTCTTTCAGTATCTTTCTCTGTGTCCAAACTTACCTTTCCTATTAGGACTTCAATAGTATTGTATTAGGGTGCACCCTAATAGCCTCATTTGACTAAATTTGCAAAAGCTTCATTTCCAAATAAGACCACATTCTGTGGTATTGGGGATTAGAATTTTAACATATGAATTTAGGGGATGCAATTCAGTCCATAACAATATTAATTTTTAGTAAATGTAGAATATCCTTAATAATTACTTTTCTTAACTTCTGTAAGATGTACAGAAGTATCTCTCTTTTATATTGTAAAGTGGTTTATTTTTTACATTTTACATTTGTATTATTTACATTGCCACAAATTTTTCAATTTCATCAGTTTTTTTCAGAGAACCATACTTTGGCTTCCCTCTCTGGATATTTTCTTTCTGAATTACTGATTTTCTGCTTGTGTCTTGTGTCTAATTTGCTTTTCTTTCTCTAGCTTATTGATTTGATTGAAATTTTTACCCTTTATCATATGTTCATTTGAAGGCTATATATTTGCCTCTGAGTACAGCTTAAGCTTCATCCCTCAAAATTTTTCTTAAAATGTCACTTTGAAAAATTGTGGATATAGAGACAAATTTATAGAGACAAAGAGTTCATGAAATAGATATACACATTTACAAATTGTTAGATTTTTGCTCTATTTGTGCTCTTTCTCTCATCAGAAGATAGGTGTGTATTTTCTGAACCATTTGAAAATATTTTAAATATCATGACAGTACTTTCTGAAAAGAATTAAGGATACGTTCTCCTAACAAGGACATTTTCCTATTTAACTGAAATATCACATCCAAGAAATAGTTTTATTTTTCTGTATTCTTTATTGAATAATATAGTCAAATATAACATTCATTTTAAAGATTCATATTAATCCAAAAATATTTGTTGTGGGGTTTTATTTTTAAATCATATATCCAGTCTGGTTTCACACACCTACATACATTGGAAAATTATATAATTTGATTAAAATTATTTTCTAATTCTTCCTTGTCATGGCTTCCTTTCCCCAATAGATTATTTTGAAGTGCATTGCTTATATTCACATTTGTGAGGAGTTTAAAATTATCTAACTTTACTGTTGATCAGAGATGATTTCAATACATTAGTTTTTCTTGAGACTTGGTTTTTTGTGAGTCATATGGTAAGATCTGATATTTAATGTTCACTTGAGAATTTTCTTTGCAAGAAGTTCTGTTCTGCAGAGTATTTTCTTCAGTGAATTTTGTTTTGAGGATGTTACCAGCGGTGTTCTATATTATGTTGATTAGATGAAGTTTGTTAATACTACTATACAAAATTTATACATTTATGACTATTCATACTATTGTCATTATCAATTATGGAGAAACATGGGTTAAAATACCTTACATAATTGTGGAATTTTTTATATATTTTTTTAGTTCCTTTTTTTTTTTTACTTTGTGTATTTTAAGGCTTTGCTGTTAGGTTCATACAAATTTATGGATATTATGTATATTTGCTGAATTAAACTTTATATCATTATAAAATATATTTTTAAAATATATATGACTCTTTTACTTTAAAACTTTTTCACTGATATTAATATATCTATACCACCTTTCATTTTGTTAGTTTGTGCATGGTATATGCTTTTCTATCCTTTTATTCTCAAATTTTAAACCCATGCATTTTATATGTCTCCTTAAACTATTTTTCACTAATTGTTAATAAATTCTTATTACTATGTTTGTGTTTAGTTAGAATATATAGAAGTTCACATTTAATAGATTAATTGATATTTTGGAATGTAAATTTGACATGGTACTATTTTTAAAATATTTCCCACTTGTATTATGTTTCTTCTTCTCACCTCTCTTTACTTATTTTAAATTATTTTTATCATTCTATTTTTCTTCTTGCAGACAAGTAATTGTGTATTCTTTTACCATAGCAGAAATTAAAATATGCATTCTTGAATTATCAAATATCAAATAGTACTTTTATCTATTCCTGGACAAGTCAAGAATCTTAAACATGCTTAATATATTTAATCCTCTTGAACTTGCAACTTACATAGATTAAAAGGTTTTTTAATCTTATTAACATTTTTGGAACTGTAGATTAAAACTATAATACGATAACTCTAAACATAAATTTGACCAAAATTAGAAAGTCTTACAGAGCTTGTGGCTCAATTAAAACTTTCATGTATTTCTGGATTGGTGGGCAAATTTGTACTATTACTTTGTAGAAGAGTCTGCTATTACATAGAACGCATGAAGATATGTATACTCTGTGATTTAATAATTCAACATCTGGATATATTTATTTTGAACACTGAACATGAATGCTTACAAAAGTGATCTTTGGAATATTCCAATACTGGCAACAACCTAAACGGCCATCAAGATTATACTGAATAAATAATTTGTGATATATTTGTATAATGGATTATTGTATAGAAATGAACAGTAACAATCTAGACCTACATAAAGCAAGATTGATGAATCTTTCAGACATAGTATTTAGGGGTGTCTGGGTGGCTCAATGGGTTAAGCCTCTGCCTTTGGCTCAGGTCACGGTCTCAGGGTCCTGGAATCGAGCCCCATGTCAGGCTCCGTTTTCATTCGGGAGCCTGCTTCCCCCTCTCTCTCTCTGCCTGCCTCTCTGCCTACTTGTGATCTCTCTCTCTGTCAAATAAATAAATAAAATCTTAAAAAAAATTTAGACATAATATTTAAAGAAGACAAAAAACAGAAAGTAGTTTTCCATTTATATGAAGTTAGAAAATAGACAAAGCATTTAAAGTCCCTAAAAGGAAGTTTTCTTCTTTCTCTCTGTTTTTTATAAGATTTTGTTTATTTTTTTGAAAGAGAACACAAGACAGAAAGAGCGTGCACCAGGAGAAGCAGGCTCTCCACTGAGCAGGGCGCCAGACATGGGCTTGATCGTGACCCAGGATCATGACCCAAGCTGAAGGCAGATGCTTAACTGACTGAGCCATCCAGGTGCCCCTGGAGAAAAGAAGTTTATTTCTTTAATATGGGATGAAATGTAAACAGTTTTGTTGAGCCATCTTAAACTATGGGAAGAAAGTCAGCATTCCCTCAAGTGGTTCCCATTTACAGGGAGTCTGGGAAATATAGTTTGTATATTCTCAGTCCTAGAGTCATGGAGCAGAGTATGTAAAAGTTGCCTTATCGCTTCTCGGCCTTTTGGCTAAGATCAAGTGTAAAAGTTGCCTTTTGGTAAATAATCAGTCTATCAGGAAAGTATTTTTTATTGTTGATCTTTAATATTTCCCAGTCACACAGATACACAGGCTATCTATAAAAGCTCCACCTCTGACTATTTATAATAAATGTACCTCTCCTAATCCCTAAGCAGATTTTAATTTTAAAATATTTAGAAGTACCTACTATGGCCAAAAATACTGTGTTCTGTACTAGGCAAAAAGGATTATAAAGATAAGATATTGATTAATAATTATGTTTTAAATGTTCATTCATCCCATAGCTTAATCCAAGTATCATGATTTATTCCCTGTAAAACACTGCAACTGGGGAGCGAACATCTTAAACTTTTAATTTTTATTCTCCTAAATTAAAAGCATGCTTTATAAAATATTTTTGGAATCCATCACCCTGAATCCAAAATATGAACGCTTTTTTTTAAAGTTCTTATTTATATTTGTCAGAGCACAAGCAGGGGAGTGGCAGGCAGAAGTAGACTCCCTGCTGAACAAGGAGCCTGATTTGGGGCTTGATCCCAGCACCTGAGCCAAAGGCAGAGGCTTAACCAACTGAGCTACCCAGGCGTCCCTAAAATAGGGACACTTTTAATCAGACACACTTTGATACCAGGCAATATATCTTTGAAAATAAATGTTTTCCTAATAGTAACATAATTTCCAGACAACACTATAAATGATGAGGGATTGTGACACTTTTTCTCACTTTGATTGCTCAGGCATTGACCCTTGTTCTTAATTGAGCTCTTTGTTCTTGTTATTGAAGTTGCTTCCCTTTAGGCATATAGAGTAGGAAATATAATTGTGACTTTGTTTTGCCCGAGATCTCGAAATTCTACCCACAAACTCATTCAATGAATGAAGAGACTTTGTGATTCTTTTATAAATGAAAACTTGAAGTCAATTAGAAATACTAATTTATTTAAGCACTGAGAATTACTAAATTAAATTCACTGTTCCTAGCAGTGGGAATACCAAGGGATAGGAAATGTGACAAAAAATTTAAAAAATTAAAGTGGTACAGAAAGTATAATAGAAAGGTATTAACAAATTGCCATGTTGGTCCAGTAAAGAGTGAGATTTTACCCATGTGTGAGGAAAAGGAAAACTCATAGGTCCACCAGTGTGATGGAGGGGGCTGTGAACCGGGAGCACTCCACTTAGCAACTGTCATAAAATATGAGCCTAAGGAAAATAAATACTCAGAGTTCTAATTTTATTGAAGTCACAGAGCAAGGAGAAGGAAACAGCAACAACAAAAACCTAGGCTGATTTGCTACTATAGACTTTTTTTTCCCCGTTTGCCAGTATGGAAATTTATTTTATTCATCAATATTTATCTTTGAAGCATGTGTATAAGATATTACTTCAGCTTTTAAAATTTTAGTTAGCATGCTATGAATAAAATATTTGCCCTATCTTCAATTTTATCCTGTACTGTATCTCTAATAGGATAACTAGTTTGGATTTTTTTCTTAACTCTGGGCTCATTTTATAATATGATTTAAAATCCCTTACAAGTCACTTCATAATTTCCAACTCTTTCATGTTCTAAGCAAACTTTATCCTTTTCTTCTTTTTGTTTGTTCCTTATACTTGTAAGGAGCATGAGTTATCCCATATTTTTGTAATCTCCATTCTTAAGCAATTTCATGTAAAAGAGTGACTTAATAAACTAAAATGATACTATTGAATAAAAAATTAAGAGACTCGTTAGAAGGATTAATATTTAGTTATAAGTGAAAACAATGATATTTAAACTTTACTGGCATATCTGACCTTTTTAAGTCTTAAGTTTCAAATTTTAAAATATTAATTATTATGATAGAAAAATATATTGTTTTTAAATATGAAAAATTTCAGTATATGAAAATTTTTATGTTCTCTTTTCTCATCTGAAGTTTATAAAGTTAACAATGCCTTTTTTTTTTATTGCTTCCAACTTTGTAATTATTTTCTTTTCCATACTTAAAAAAATTTTAGCTAAGCTCAGGTTTGTTAAATGGTCATTCTGATGACAGTGAGGAAAATAGAAGTTCTGGTAATTATGCACCACCATGGTCACTACATTATTATTTACTATAGTCCAAATATGGAAACAACTTAACTGTCCATTGACAGATGAGTAGATAAAGATCTGGTATATATACGTAATGAAATACTGTTCAGCTGTAAGAAAGAATGAAATCTTGCCATTTGTGACAACATGGATGGACCTTGAGAATGTTATACTAAGTAAAATAAGTCAGACAGAGAAGGACAAATACTGTATGATCTCACTTATATGGGGAAATATATAAAAAAAATTAAGCCCATAGATACAGAGAACCCATCGGTTGTTGCCAGAGGCAAGAAGTAGAGGAGTGGGCAAAATTGGCAAAGGAGGTTAAAAGGTAAAAACTTGAAGTAATGAAACAAATAAGTCATGAGAATATAATATACAACCCCACCCATGCTCTTTCTGATGACAAGGGTATAGAAGTTCTAGTGATTAGATTACACTAGAAAGCAGTTTTCTGCTCTAATTTATGAAATGAATCAGAAGATATTTGCTGAAATGAACTTTGAGGTCTTTCCTCTCCGCAAAAAGTGACGCTGAAATTCATAAGATCTTTAATCCAAATATGGAATTATCCTTTATGTCTTTGATAACTGTTAACAAACCTTGAAATATACTGGTTCTGAAAGGGGGAGAATATGAGAAGTGGGTGAGAACCTAGGGATATAGGGAAAACTATGGAACATCTGTGAGTGAAGAGAAAGAAACGTGCTGTGTGGGAGTAGCTTCAAGATAAATTAAGATACTGTTGGAGAAGGAAGGAAATAATGAGCTAGCTTCATTTATGAGCTTTATTATTTTTAGTAACTATGTAGCTTTTTCAGATGTTCAATCTTGAATATTCTTCTCTAGTTACTATAATATAAACCTATGGAAAACTTTAAACTTCAAACATTTGATATAGATATATTACACAGGGCAGAATTTGCTAAAAGAGAAGCATAGGGAATGTTGTGGGGTTGTGGTCCACAAAGATAGTGCCCAAAGTGTAAGTGAGTATTTAAGGTACATGGAAAAGCAGAGCAAGGGGCATAGGTTTCTAGTGGAACATAATGTGTAAGTACCTGGATCTTGAGTTCAGCTGAGAGATTAAAAGAAAAGATACTACAGTTGACCCTTGCACAACACAGATTTGAACTACATGGGTCCACTTTTATGTGGATTTTTTCCTATAAATACAGCATAGTGTACTGTAAATGTATTTTCTCTTATGATTTTCTTAACATTTTCTTTTCTCTTGCTCACTTTATTATAAGGATGTAATATACATAATAATAATAATAACATAATATATATATTATGTAATATATATAATATAACACATAAAATATGTGTTAATCAATTGTTTATGTTATCGGTAAGTTACTGATGTAGAAGTTATATGTGGAGATTTGACTGCAAAAGGGGTCAGTCCCCCTAACCTTATTGTTGTTCAAGGATCAACTGTAGTTTGTCTGTTACATAACAATGAAACATGCTTCAACAAATTCTAATAGAAAATTTCAGTTCACTTTCCATATTATCAGGAGTAATTTTTTCCAGCAGTGACAATACCTACTATTCATTTTTTATGACTTCAAAATCCTATGATAAATGGATAAAATTTGTTTACTCAGTGATGCCTATTTACATTCATTGAATATACCATCAACTTTGACCTAAAACTTGTCCAAATACTTGAAGGTTTGTGTTTACTCTTAATTTCCCTCCTTTGGGGTCAGTGCTTATTAAGACTGTGATCTTTTTTTTCCCCAGTGGGCTTCCTCATGACAATTTGAAAGATTTTTTTTTTTTTTTGACAGCGAGAGACACAGTGAGAGAGGGAACACAAGCAGGGGGAGTGGGAGAGGGAGAAGCAGGCTTTCCGCTGAGCACGGAGCCCAATGTGGGGCTCGATCCCATGACTCTGGGATCATGACCTGAGCCAAAGGCAGCCGCTTAACGACTGAGCCACCCAGGTGCCCTCTCATGACAATTTATCTATATATTTCACATCACTTCATTTTCACATGAAAATGTGTGAAATTTGTATGGAATTGGCTTGTGTGGAATCCACATAGCATCGGTCACAACTGAACACTCAAAATGACCAGGGTTAGACTAACTTTAAACTTTCTCTTTTGTACCCCCCAGTTGCCTATAGACCTTGCCAAAAGTTCAGATGTATGTCATCTATCATTTTGTAAGATAATGTGTAATTCTAGGGAGATTTGTATCAAGAAGAATATTGGTAGGCGTTTTTCTAATTTCACCTTCCCTTTCCCCAAGCATTATACTATTATGCATATATATATATACAAATTCTGAATCTTTAGAAAACACTTCTGTGAACCATATACACCAACATCAAACTTTTTTCTTAGGAGAACTATGAGTTTACGTAAGGAAACTAATCCTGATGATAGAAATTGTAAAATTTTTAAATATTATTTAAATGGTTGAACCTGATCGCAGTAGATAGAAATTACTCTTGTTTTGGACTAGTATTTCTTTTTTTTTATGTTTCTTAAAGTACATTTTACCTTTTTTTTCAATTTTTTAAAAAGATTTATTTATTTATTTCTTAGAGAGAGAGAGATCACAAGTAGGCAGAGAGGCAGGCAGAGAGAGAGGGAGAAGCAGGCTCCCCGCTGAGCAGAGAGCCTGATGCAGGGCTCAATCCCAGGACCCTGAGGTCATGACCTGAGCTGAAGGCAGAGGCTTTAACCCACTGAGCCACCCAGGTGCCCCCTCTTTTCAATTTTTTAATCAGTGAGTCATTTGTTAAATTCTTGAATTCTTGCCATAGAAATTTCATGGGAATATGTAGAAACTCTATGAAGAGAGATGAATTATTTTATAATAAAAAATGATGAGTACGGGGGCACCTGGGTGGTGCCATCAGTTCAGCCACCGACTCCTGGTTTCGGCTCAGGTGGTGATCTCAAGGTCTTGAAGTTGAGCTCTGCATCAGTCTTTATGCTCTGCAGTGTCTGCTTGAGATTCTCCCTCTTCCTCTGCCCCTTCCCTCCTCAAATAAATAAATAAATCTTGAAAATTGATGGTTCAATGAGATATGTTTTCATTAGCTGACAGAATGGCTTCTTGATGTGTTATAATGTGATATAATAACACCTTAGGTTATATGTATGTGTATGTGTATATTGAGGGGCAGGAGGGAAGTTGAGAGCAACCACTTTAGCACCCAGTTCTATATAACCATTCCCACTGAGAAATTTTCTGAGGCTTCAGTATTACATGAATTTACCTCAAAAAGCTCTGTAATATTTCTGTTTTTCAGACTTAGGGGGGTGGAGTCATCAGTGGCATGATTTTAAAATAATAAAATTTAGTAACAATTTCAGATACTCTTTTCTTTATAAATGCCATCATATTCCTTCCTTTCTTTTCCTTGAGTATCTATTTATCTCCCTTGTATTAATTTTTATATCAAAGTTGAAAATATTTAATGTAGCTGTTTTTGATAGAAATTTTTATTAGCTGAATCAATAGTACATGACTGACCTAAACTATTATCCAAAACAATGAAGGAAGTCAGATGAGTAAGTGTTTACTAATAGTTGCTTGTGGTGAACCCTAGTTCAGTTAAAGTCTTTCACACATTTATACATGTATTAATTAACATGCATAAATTAATTAACATGTATAATTTAACTAAAAGATATTAATCAACATGTATAAATTAATTAACGACATAATTACAACAATTAGCAAGCTGCATATTATTTGAGAATGTTTCTGAATCAAGCATCCTGATATTTTAAGAGGCTACATGCTTGTATTTATTTTCTAATACCATTGTATTTAAATATCCCTTTCTAATGTACTTGCTCTAGACGAGACTTCTAAGGCAGGCTGACAGAACAAGAGGTATAGAATTAAGGAGAAATGGAAGTCAGAGAATTTTAAAAGTAAAAAATTATAGAGACTGGAGCAAACAAGAAAAGAAGTCAAAGGAGGAAAGAAATATTGCCTGGAGTAAATGTGAAAGCTATGATAATCATCAATTATAATTATGTTACTCTGAGAATGTATGAACCTCATGTGCCGTCTGTCACCGCCAAGCTATCCCATCAGTGAGCTGATAGGTACTGCTGTTCCCCTGGAGGGGTTTCTTTTACTAACTCATCATAAAAGGATATGGTGGGATATTTCAAGGAAAGAGTAGGTATTTGGGGGGATAGTCTATTGATCTGTGGAACATGTGGTCTCCAGTATCTCAGGTATATGTCACTGCTCTGTAAAGAGCAAGTAGAATTTGATTATGTCCCATGCACTAGCTGCTGGTTTGAGTTTAGGCAAATAATGCCATTGAAGGAATGGACATATATTATTATATTTGTTTATATATAATGTATTTTATTAGATATATATAATTTATGATTCTGAAATATTTTTATAAGAACATTATCACAAACATTATTACCATTATTGCTAAACCTGATTTCCTTTTTTTTTTGGTTGTTTTTTTATTCTTTATTTAAATTCAATTTAGTTAACATATAGTTATTATTGTATTATTGTATTATTGTATTATTAGTTTCAAAGGTAGAATTGAGTGATTTATCAGTTGCATAACACCCAGTGCTCGTTACAGCAAGTGCCCTCCTTAATGCTCATCACCCAATTATCCCTTCCTCCTACCGATCTTCCCTTCAGCAACCCTCAGTTTGTTTCTTAGAGTTCAGTGTCTCTTATGGTTTGCCTCCCTCTCTATTTTCATCTTATTTTTCCTTTCCTTCCCTGTGTAAACCTGATTTCTAAATATGTGACTGAGCAAGTTTTATCCGTATTGTAAATTATAACTGACAATAATTGATGCCACACAATGCCATACAATGTCTTAATAATGAAACATTTTAATGAATGAACTAAGTTTCTATGTTTTGATTAATATGCTCTTGAGGTTCTTACTGTTTATAGTGCTATGAATATTTTTTTAAAAGCATTTTGACATACAGTGTTTGATAGGCATGAAAGAATGCTTTTTTGTTTTTCATATTTTCATCTTAAGTATATTTTGTTGCTAGTCATCTGAACCTACTTTTTAATAGGATGCTAAGATTGCTTATCTCTCACTTCCCAATAATTTCTGAAAAGGTCATTTAGAGCAGGTCTTCCTGTTAAAAGCAAAGGCAAAAAGGCTTTAACTAGTATATCCGACCCATAAAATCACCTTAACTTTCTGCCAAAGACAATCTAACCACTAAGTTCACATGAACGGATATTTTCTAAATACCACTATAGACAGAAAGTTTTAGTCTTTTATTTTTTTTAACTGCTTCATGAATGTACTTTGGATCTCCTTATGGAAGTATAAGCATCAGGAATGAGTCAGGAAGAGGTCAAGACAGTCTTGTTCCGTATCCCATTTTTGCCCCGTGTTTTCTCATTCAGCCTTTAACACATATTTGCATCCAGAGTAACTTTTAATATTATGTATTTGCTGTTTTCATTTGGTGTATGCATACATGTATTTATGTTTATATATGTAATATTCATACATAAATTCTAAACTCTAAATTATTTTAGTAGATAATATTTTAAGATGCTTTGGTTTCTTTTCTCCTACACCCCCTATACCTATTACTTTTCCCTACTATTAATTTGGCAGTGATTACTTTTTCCTAAGCTCCATTATGAGTTTAAAATGGATACAGAGTAAGATAAGAAGTCAACCGCAAAATTTATATTAAAAGAGCCTGGTTATGAAAGATAAATAGAAGTCTGTAATTCCAAAATCCAAATGATTTTGAAACTGATTTTTTTTTTTTTTTGGCAGCAAAACTTGACCTAATTTAATTTATCTGGCCTCAAAATTTGACTAGAATGACACTACTTTATTTTTAGTCTTTATCCTTCTCGCTCCAAATATCCATAGATTTTCCTATAGCATTATTAATGTGTTGGATTTGGGGATGCTACCCTGGATTCTGCTAGGGTGCTGTTTAATATGTAATAGTAAATGCAATTTATTACCTTTTTGGTGTTTAGGAAATTCTAATATTTGAAAGTCCATTTGACCCCAAGAAGTTCAAATAAAGGACACTGGACTGAAAAAAATCTGGTGAGAAAAATCAACAACATATTTTTAAATTGAGTTAAATCAGTTAAATAACTGATGTGACTTTAATGTCTCAGTGGAGTCAAGTCAGAACTATTACTTCCTTTTTTTATACTACTTATTTTTTTCCTTCTCATTTCATAATAGGTAACATCTCAGCAGAGACTATAGAGAAATCTCTTGCCTAGTGGAGGAAAAGGAGATGGAAAAAAAAAAGGAGATGGAGTAGAACGTTCATTCTCTAGAGAATAAATTATTTTCTCTTTATTTATCCTTTTATTCCTGTATCCCAACTTTTTATATTTTATGAAAAGAGTATATGGAAACAGGACTATATCAGATTTGATGATGTTGTAACATATTGCAGTTCATATTACAAAAAATTAAAAAACTGTTAAAAATATATTTAATGTATAATTTGATCAGATTAAATTCAACAAACATTTCCAAGCACCTATGGACCTTTCCTTTGAAAAAGTGCATGTGTTTGCATGAAATTTCAGATGCAATAAAAAATTAGTTTCACTGAATTCTTCCAAGTAATCTATAAAGAACATTGGTCCTTTAATGTCCCTGGTATCCTGCAAAGGGTCAGTGTAGTTTCTGTATCATGGTTCTTATCATTGAAATGTTCCAACTCTAATGAGGCTACAGACAATTAGACAAATTACTACAGTGCAATTTTTATAATCAGCCTAACTACAAAGTGATATCGTACCATAGAGGAAGGAATTACTGGTGCTTTACAAGGGTGCTTTCCTGGAGATCAGATTTTAGTGAACAATCACAGAGGAGTATTATAAAGACATGTGAGAGAGGAAATCTGGAGGAGGTTGGAGAATAGTGGAACTAAATAACATTGTGTACTGTCTCCAAACACAATGTTCTAAAGTCCCTGATTGTATTTGCAGAAACAGAACAAAATTTTAGTTCTGAGTCTGGTTCCCAGGAATCCATTCACTTGTTCAGTAAATATTGGCCGAATATATTTCCTGTTCTCTACTAGGTCTTAGAATATGGAGCAAAGTGACACAGTGTTTATTGTTAAGGAGCTCATTGTCTCATCAGAGAGACAGGTAAATAAACAACCAATTGCAGCATGACTTACAGGACATGGGGACTGTGGTGCCATTTAGGCTAGTGAGCAGTACTGAGCCATCTCCTAAGATTCCACTGAAATAGCCTTGGAGGAAGATACACAAATCCAAGCAAACAGTGCTATAAACTGAAGAGAAGAGCTAAGTTAGTATCTGGAGAGATTTACAGACATCCATGTCCTATACCTGCTTCACCTTCTGACCTAGAACATTCCAAATTGCTGTCCCTAAATCTGGTACTCAAGGATTGTTGTCAAGCAGAATTGCACAGGAACTCTCTGAGCTGTCCAGAATCAAACTCATTCATTACAGATCTCTCTTTCTAGCATTTCTTTTTCTATATTGGTTTCAAGACTCTAACTCCTAGGATTCAACACCTCTCAGTCAGTTTTCTTAGTGGCAAGCAAGAGAAATAATTCTCTTGTCTTAGGCAAAGCCAATATTAAAAGCATCATGTGTAGAATTTGCTAGAAGGCTGAGAAGTTTAGTGAGGAGGTAACAGTGCTCTAATCACATTTCCAAAGTGCTGCTGCTACCACTTAGCACTGGACATTGGAGCTTGTACCCCTGACAATAATGAAAAGGGGCAGTGGATACCAGTTCTGGCATCACTTGCACTGTAACCCACATTGAAATCCACGAAACAGCCAGAAAGTGTTCTCTGTGGTCCAGTTCTCTCTTTATCCGGGCAACAGCAACCTTTCCAAAGTCCATATTAAGTGCATATCATTGATGAACCCTGAGACAGACCTGCATTCCAGCTACAAAGGAAGCTGAATGAGGTAGTCAGGGTCTAGTCTAGTTTGTAAGACCAAGAAACTATTTGGTCTTAAAACATTGTGGATTGATAATGTAGGTGATGGAAGAGCTGAGTAGCTAACTGGAGGACTATTAAAACCATCCACAGATTAGCAATAAGAGGAAGCTATTAACACTTCTGGGGCTAGAGCAGAAATGAGTGTCACCAGAGCTCGGAAGAGAGAGAGATTTGGTTGAAACCAAAAATAAATTAGGGAATGCCTAGAGAATGTTGGGACCATAAGGGAGAAAGTGTCCCAGGAGATAGAGTCGTGGAGGACATGCAACACACATGCATGCCTGAGACAGGATAAGAGAGACCAGTACCATGACTACCTTCTCCAATCCTCCTGTGTTTCAGACACCCATCATTGCCTTCCGTTGATCTGACCTCTCCATAAGTTTTGTAGTTTCCTGTGTTACGGAGCTGAGCAGAGAAGGGGAGAAAACAGGGAAGTTGTCTGAACATTGGGAAAGCAAGTAGCTAGAATTCTCAACTTCAACAGAAATTAGGAGCTCCCCCTTTAACGAGGGTTTGAAAGATGGGAGACTCCCATTTGAAAGAGGAGTTTTTAAGTTCCATACAATAAAGGAATAGTGTATATGCACTACACAAACCACCAAGAACAGAAATAGGTATTAATGAAATGGCAACGCTTCTAGTGAACACAGGGAGAACCTTGTCACAAGTCAAGAGTACTTGGAGCAGCATGTTTTGGTGTATGTAGTTCTTAGTTCATACAGAGATGAATTACAGACTGGATCTGATTCACTAGCTTGCTTTAAAATTTTCAGTCAGAGGTTGTTTACTGAGCCTTATGCTTCCACTCAAGGGTTCAAACTGAGAGTGGAGGCTGCCACGGCCAAAGTCTACAATGAGGGGGCCAGGGAATCCTCATCTTCCTGTTGTGATTTTCCGCACCTCATTGCAGGATTAATAAAGGAAAAACAATCATGATTCTGTAGTACTAGTGAAAAGAAGCATTTCCCCATATTTCCCCAGAGGATTCGAAGGAAGAACAAACCTGAATCAATTTTTTTTTTTTACACACACACACAAAAATTCTAGCCATTGCCAAATCCTAATATCACTTGTGGTTACTGAAGCTCTTTATGCATTTGTAGCTGTTAATCGTGCCTTTCTTCTTGAAGCTATTCCAGATACCATGCCTCAGGCATTTATTATTTATTTTTCTTATTTTCTGACATTTTTTCCCTCTGATCCTTAATTTTTAGTGTTCTTCAAATTTCTTCTTTTCTGTTCATTACCCATCTCATGTGGCATGCACTTGTTGAAAGATATAATTTACTATCCTTTTTAATGTTCACAAATATTCAGGGGACTTCCAAATCTACATACCAAATCTTTCACCTGCTATTCTCAAGTTCTGTATTCACAAGAACTTGTTTAACATCACCAGTTCTGTCCCAAACTATATACATCTTTTCTAACACTGGTTTTTCATGTATTCCTCCATTCAGTTGGAGATCTCATTATCTTCCATTCAGTCTATCAACCTTGAATTCTTCATGTCTCCCATCTCCATATCCAATCATTTGTGAACTCCTACCCCTTAATCTTCTTCAAACTTATTTTTCCTATCCAATTCTAGTTCTAGGCCTTTATTATCTCGTACTGGATAATTGTTACAAACAACTAACTGGACTCCGCCCCCCCCCCCCCCAGGCTCATCTTAGTCAAGTATATTCACATCGGTGTCTGAAATCCATCTAAAAGATTTGTATGTCACATTTTTTTTTCTTAAAATCCTTCAATAGTTACTTGTAACATGCCAAATCAAGACCCAATCACTCAGACTCCTCAATTACCTTAGCTCACTAGCCTATCCACTGACACTTTCGGTTTCACACTTCTTCTATCATTTCTGAAACTGGGTTTACTCACCCTCCTGTACCATATTGTTTGTTTTTTGGGGAAAGAATCTTCTTATCTCATTTCTATAGACTTTATGTGATAGACTCCTATTCAGTCTTCAAGACTCAGATGATCATTTTTACTAATCTTACCAGACCAGGTCAAAATGAATTAAAAGCTATTTGTTCCCACCCAGAGAACACTAAGCATAATTCTGTGGTGGTAGATTGTGGGGTCCTGGAAGGCAAGACATATCTCATTCATCTTTGTGTCTCCAGATCTTAGTAGAGACTGGTGCATATTGAGATTTTGAGTTTCAATACCTGCGTTTGTATTCTTTTTCTGATATTTATTAGCTCAGTGGCCTTAGGAAAAATAACATTTGCCTTTTATAATCTCGGTTTTCCTATCCATAAAATGGTACAATAATAATATCCAATTACTCCTCTTATGTATTTGTTATCAGGCTCAAATGAGATGTCATAGATAACTGTTCTACACTATATAAAATACGCATATATTGGTTGTTTTAGTACTAGTGTTGTTTTAACTAATAACACATTAAGAATTTGAACTTAAGCACAGCTTTTTAGAAAAATAGCATAAGTAGGGGCACGTGGGTGGCTCAGTGGGTTAAAGCCCCTGCCTTCCTCTCAGGTCATGATCTTAGGGTCCTGAGATTGAGCCCCGCATCGGGCTCTCTGCTCAGCGGGGACCCTGCTTCCCCTTCTCTCACTGCCTGCCTCTCTGTCTACTTCTGATCTCTCTCTCTCTGTCAAGTAAATAAATAAATCTTAGAAAAAAAAGACAAGTAGCATAAGTAGACATTTAACTTGGTAAGCAAAAAGGAATTTTGTTGTTACTGCTATGATAAAGAGAATTACCAACAAAAAGTTAATAAATATAACTGATTAAAAAGCAAATATTTAAAAAAAACATGCTTTTAGATCTGTATAAGAATCCTGGAAAATTCATGACAAAATACTATTTATAACTTGGTTAATTTAGATTCTAAGGAATGATTTAATTTTTCTTGCAATAATATGACATACGACTTATGAAAAAGAAGCCAAAGTGCAAGAACAAATGGAGCCAACAGAATTTTGTTTACTTGACCTAAAGACTTTGATATGAGAACATCATCTATCATAGTGATGGTCAGAAACTAATTCAGCTGTCATTTACATGTCTAAGAAGTCACTTGGAGTCTTTTTAATATGCTTTTTGTCATCCATTTTATTTCTTGTTTGTACATAAAATTGCATGAATAATTTAGGAGTGGTAAAATATCCAGGGGATCATTACAAAGAATTAAACACTCAAAATTTATCAATTAAAAAGCAAAATACAATTTTTAATGCTATTAAAAATAAAATGTACATTTGTCCCATTTGCAACAGCTTTAACAGGATAGAATGGTATAATTTCAGAGGTGATTACTATTAAGTAATTGGGGAATTTGTTTTTCAGAGCCCCAGTGGACAAGTTATAATTATGATGTCCTGAGCAAGCCATTTTTACTGAGGTGGTTTGTGCAGAAACAAATTAGCAAAGGAAAAGAAACTTGGTAATTCACCAGTTTTATCTGGTAAAACAAAACGAAACAAACAAAAAAACAGGCTAAAAAGCCAGACAAGCCATTCCATTTGTATTTTTAAAAGAATATGGACTAAGGGTAACAAAGTCTTCTCTTAATAAGCTCCACTATTAATGAACTGGTCTTACAAAATGTTCCAAAGCAATTTTCTTAGAAAACTAGGACAAAGTATTCCTCGGTTTTTCCACTAAGCCACTCTGAAGTCACAATTCAGCCTGAGGAAGGAAAAAGGATCCTATTCTCACTCTCACCAACACTTTTCATTTTACAATCTTCTATCCTTGTAATAAGGCTTTGCAGTGAAATAGGTAGGAAAAGGGAAATAAAGGGAGAAAGGCAGGTAGAGGGAAAGGAAGAGAAGTGAACTGGATCAACAGAACAAGTGGTACCAGGCATGGTCTTCAGCAAATCACGATCTACATATTTTTATGTACAAGAGTCAATAAAAATGATTGCTGTTCAAACTGCAGCTTTTTATTTTGCTTTTTTTGTTATTGTTGGTGCACATGTGTGCATGCAAGCGTAGAAGGAGGAGTAGAGAGAGAGGAAGAAGGCGAATCTTAAGTGGATTCCACGCCCAGTGCTGAGCCCGAAGTGGGGCTTGATCTCAGGACCCTGAGATTTAACTCAGAGGTTCGGACTTGAGCTGAAATCAAGAATTGGATGCTTAACCGACTGAGCCGCCCAGACACCCTCAAGCTGCAGCTTTCGAATTATGCTCCCCATGTCTTGCTCATACCTGCTGCCCCCACTACCAGTTGTCTCAAAGGCACATTTTTTTTTACATAAATAGCTAAATATGCAAGATCAAACTCATTATCTTGTTTTGTTTGTTATAAAACATTACATTTTCATTCAAATAAACTTATTCTCATCATACTTAGGGTATATGCGTGCCTACTTGAATAGCTGAAATAAAGGAATCATAAAAAAGCACATACATGTATTTCGAAGTAAGAGCAATGCTGTGTGAAGCCCAGTTCCTGTATGGTGGTAGTTATCATTGTCCCATAGGTCAGCGTGGATTAACAGGAGATTGGTCAGGACTGATAATACAGTTGCTGTATAATAAAACAAGGGATTCCAGCATGCAGTACATTAGCTATTCTACAATAATTGGAATCATGAGCAAACAGATGGAGTCCTAAAATGATGCTGGTAAACAACAACTGGACCTGGTTGGGAAAGACATTTAATATATTTCCATTTTTCTGAAGATCACAGAGTACTCTCCAAATATTACCTGATACCTACTTGTTCTCCTGAAAAAATTCTGTTGCTTGGAACCTATTTCTCATGCTGCTCTCTTATTAACTTGATTCAGAAAATGGTGTTCTTGAAGCGGCACAGTCAGCTCTCAAGGAGCCCCTGGTGCCTTTTCAATTATTTCTGTTAAAAATAAGACTCTGCCTGTTATGGGGAACTGTTTTTTAAATTTATTGGAGGGGCACATGGCAGCTGATAAATCATTGCCCATAAAAACAACCGTACAGGAACTGTGGCTTAGAAATCAAACAGCCTTTTGAAAAGGGGTTCAATGAAGAACCACAAAAAAGAATCTAATACTTCAGAAGAGTTGATTTTGTCTAAGTCTTATAGATTCTTACTTAGAAAATGAAATGAAAATGAAATAGAGTCTTCCTATCAAGTCAAGAATAATCTTTCCAATTTGATAACTGCTGATGGTCTCTCTATGGCATTGCTGAAGGGTATCAGATAACCTTTGAGAATTAAAGGAAATGTGGCCTGGGACCCTATCTGTGTCTTACAGAATTGTCATTCCACAAAGTGCAGTCAAATTACTACAAGCCATGCTATTTCATGAGAGGACCTTTCACAGCCCAACTCCTTCAGCAAGATGCAGAGTGTTTGAGGACCCAGCCCCTGCTTCACCTCTTTCCAGTGGCACTGACAGTTAACTCTGGGGCAACTGGGTTGGGAAATGGGAAGTTTTGGCAAAATTTTACTTGCTTGCCCAGAATATATACTTGTGCCACTACATAGAGGCTGGAATTGAGCTGATTTCTAATTTTTCTACTTATTCTTATTTTCTTCTTGCTCATGAGAGCTATTGAATGCTAAGTCCAAACTGGTAGAGTCTTATGAAAAGCTGGGTTTTTCTTCACTGCTGTGAACATTTCACTGTGTCACATTTCCCAAGACCATATCCAAATGGTATTAGTAAATCATAATTCTTTTTTAAAATAATTTTTAAAAGATTTTTATTTAAAATAATTTTTAAAAGATTTTTATTTATTTGAGAGAGAGAGAAAGAAAGAGATAGAGGGGAAAGAGCATGAAACAGGGAGAGAGGGAGTGGGAGAAGTAGACTGCCCACTGAGCAGGGAGCCCAACTCTGGGACTCAGTCTAGGAACATTGTGATCATGACCTGAGCCAAAAGTGTATGCTTAACTGACCAACTGAGCTACCTAGGCACCCCATTAAATCATAATTCTTATAGAATAAGATGGAATCAACATGTTTAAGATACTTTATTGATTTTAGATAATTTATTATATCTTAAGATTATTTTCTTTAGATAATTTAGATATATGTAGTTTTGTATATGTTCACTGATCTTATTTCAGTGCCTTCATTTGAAAAGCTTACCATTATTCAAATATTAACTTTTTCAAAGCAAAGGAAAATTTTGAAGATGCTTTTAAATAATCCTAAATTATAACTGTTTCTATAATGTGATGATATAAGCAATAGGATATTATTATATTATCCTTCTATTATTTTAATTTTTCTACAGAAGTATTTATAAACAAAAGTGAGATGATTAACAATTCAAATAGTTGCTTTCTTTTTTTTTTTTTAAAGATTTTATTTATTTATTTATTTGGCAGAGAGAGATATCACAAGTAGGCAGAGAGGCAGACAGAGAGAGAGGAGGAGGCATGCTCCCTGCTGAGCGGAGAGCCCAATGTGGGGCTCGATCCCAGGACCCTGAGATCATGACCTGAGCCGAAGGCAGAGGCTTTAACCCACAGAGCCACCCAGGTGCCCCCAAATAGTTGCTTTCTAAAGGGAATTTATAAGATGGTTGAAAAAAGGCTCTTTTTTTTTCCTTTCCAAAAGAAATAATTGAAAGGTTTTAATATAAATAAGATATACTTATAAATCTTAGTTCTCTCTCAAGTTAAGCCCCAATTATACATTTATATAGTGGGATCTGATATTCTGTTTATTTATTCAGTTAGTTAAAATACCTAATTGGATCTTAGCTTGTTCAAGGGCCAGGCACATTTAAGAGACTTAGTATGAAGATGAATTTTTCTAAATGTAAAGCCATAAAACATTTATAGAGACATGTTAAACAAGGAAATTTTAGAGTTAACCGTAGTAGGCAGTCATCTTTATTCACTCATTCAACCCCAGCATAATATATCAATGAATACATGGATCAAAGATGGATCATCACTTTTATATGTTCCCTTGCCTGGGTGATTGCACAAGTTAAAAGAAGAAAATTGTTGATAAATTTAGGAACAAATTCTGGGATTCTTAGAATTGTCATAGGAGGGGTGATAGTGGACAGTTCTTAAGCAAAGAAGGAAGAATGTGTTAAAGACATTTTACACATGGTTTACGCTAATAAACACATGGCTTTATTAGCGTCTCTTAATGGAGCCCCAGTGTCATGTAAAAACTTAACTGTCCTGGGGAATCCTCTCACCCTATATGTACTTGAGCGCTAGCACTGATACACCTTTTGATGACTCCCCGCAAGACATTCCTTTATGTGGTTCCTTACATGCCAACCTACATTTCTTAATGGATACCACTGGTTATTCTTTCTATTTATTTTAAATACAATGGATCCAAAATCCAATATTCTTTCTATTTATTTTAAATACAATGGATTCCTTAAATGTTGTCTTACCTGCCCTTTACTCTTCGGTAATACCTGTGGTTGGCAGAATTCTTTGGTGTCCTCCAGGATTCCCACCCCCTGGTATACACAGCCTATAAAATTGTCTCCTCTTCAGAAGGGGTAAAACCCGAAAATATAATGAGATATCACTCTATGACAACATTACTAATCAGTCCACTCTGAGTCAGCCAAAAGCAAGATTAACCTGGGTGAGACTGACTAATCAGTTAAGCCCTTTAGACTGAAGCAGAGAGATACCATCTTGCTAACCTGGAAGAAAGGGGCAGCCTTGTGGTGATATTCTATAAATTTCTTATAGGGAAGGTCAGGGATTCAGGATAGGAGGGTAGCAAACCTGAATAAACTCGGAAAAAACCCACAAGCTCAGAAAGGAATAGAGACAAGCTGACATCTTAATTTTAGCCTTGTAAGACTGAAAGCAAAGAATTTCATTTAGCAGGGCTCACACTACAGAAACTATAGGAGAGCAAATGGCTGCTATTTTAAGCCACCAAGTTGGTGGTGAATTCTTACACAGCAATAGAAAACTAATATAATACTCCCAAGTGTTTGAAAAAAAGAATGGTTAGTCCCCTTTCTTAGGTTAGATTGGCCCTCCAGACTTTTCTCTGGTATTTAATTTTTTTACTTCAGCGACAATTTGAAGTAAATGAGGACTCAAAGCAGATGACTTATTTTCTGGTGGTCTTTTCCTTTGGTTTTAAAATCTTTTATAGCTTAAAATTCATGACAAACTGTTTTTTGTGCTGTAAAATGTTTAGAATTTTCAATAGATGCTTAATATAGTAGATTATTATCAGAATAGCTCAGCCTTGTTGGAATATCCTAACCATAGTGACAACTGAAATTTTGGTTCTATAAGTTTTTTCTGGATAAAATGTGCTGCAATATTCTCCATTAATTCTTCTACCAATGTTCCTTGGAAATACGTTTGAGGAATGTGGATGGCATATGGTTTGTCATACGGTGAGCCTTAATATGTTGTACTGTTCTCTTTTTTTCCCCGTAATTTTCAAACAATGTTTTTGATAAAACCTCTGATCTTCCAGGAAGCTAACTGCCCCCACCCTTGAGATAAAAGTAGTATCAGGACATACTGGTGTTACTTGGCATCCTTTTAGTATCACACAGATTCCTCATTTTTGAACAATCCTTTCATTTTAAAAGCATCTGCTGATGGCTGACATATTTCTAATGCATTTTGCAAAAGCCTGAAATTGATTTTGCTTAATTCTCTAGGGAGTTAACTTAAATCTTGTCATACATTGTCTCTGGATTGACTGTTTTATCTTCATCTGTGCCAGTTTCTAGTTTGACTTAATATTTTTTCTTGGACAAAAGTAGTGAAGTAGTGCATTTATGTAGTGCTTAGAGGGTTCTTCAGTAGGAATGAATGTTGCTGCTTTGTGATTGTTTGCCTATGGGAACATGCATGCATTTAGATGTAAAAATGATGTTAGTATTCACAAAATGTAGGTAATTGGGGAAGCCTAGACTGCGAGTTTCTGGAGTTTTAATTTAAGGATAGCAAATGGAATATGGAAGTTGTGGAAGTTGTTGATTGAATGTTTTGAGTCATCACTTCTCATTTTTCTACTGTCATTTTTGTTTTTTGTTTTTGTTTTTTTGTTAATAAGACATTTTACATATAGGTAAAACCACACATGCCATCATTTTATCTGGAAATTTTGTATCTTAAACAGGGAATTAAGGAGAAACTTAACTGTTCTTTGTAACAGTTCTCTTCTTATAATGAGTTACAAGTGCTGATAAGAAGGTTCAGAATTAGGGGCACCTGGGTGGCTCAGTGGGTTAAAACCTCTACCTTTTGCTTGGGTCATGATCTCAGGGTCCTGGGATCAAGCCCCGCATCGGGCTCTCTCCTGCTTCCCCCTCTCCCTCTGCCTGTCTCACTGCCTGCTGGTGATCTCCCTCTCTCTCTCTCTCTCTCTCTCTGTCAAATAAATAAATGAAAAATCTTAAAATGAAAAAAAAGAATTATATTAAGTATTGATGTTTTTCTATGCTTCCCAGAGTACCAATCCAGTTTTCTATTGGAAGCTAATATTACTCTTATTATTTTCTTCACAAAAAGTCTTTTCTACATACCTTGCCCTACTGATCTTTGCTTTTCTTCCCCAGACCAAATCACTTAAAATTTTCCCCTGTATATTTTCTTTATGGTTCTAAGATTATGGTGACTTTTCAGATTTTGGTCATATATCATTACTCCTAAAAGAACTCACTTAGATTTTTTTAAAGTAATAACAGCTTTAGTATATGTCCACATAAAAATTTTTGAGACAAAATTCATGTAACATAAAATTAACTATTGTAAAAGGAATAATTCAGTGACATTAAGTGCATCTTCCATGTTATGCAGCCATCATATCTGTCTAGTTCAGAAAACTTTCATCACTCCTAAATAAAACTTCAGACTCATTGAATCATTATACCACACTTCATCCTCCCTTTAGTGTCTGGCAACCACTAATCTGTGTTCTGTCTATATATATTTACTGAATTTGAATATTTCAAACAAATGTAAATGCTACAGTGATGTGAACTTTTTGAAATAGACATGATGTTAGATGGGTAAAATTTTAGGTCGCTCTTATTTGTATACTTCTCCAACAAATCAGAAGCATCAATTTAATTTAGATATTTGGGAAATCAGATAGTATAAAAGTAATGAAAAATAAAAATTCACTTTCACCTTCTGCAGATTTCCCTGTTTCATATCATCGTATTAAACAAATCTGAGGTTATTGGTTGTTTTGCTATTTAGGATAAATTTAACAGTAAAAATATAGTAAGAGCTTCTGCTTCCAGCCGTGACAGAACAGTTTATATCATCTTAGGTCTTTCACCAAGGTAAACCAGGACAGCGGGATACAAACTGTAAAAAAAACTGTTTGAATACGTAGCAGATTGACTAAGGCTGCTAGCGCTTGAGGGATTTCTTCTGTGCTAGAGAGGAGAGAAATACAGTGAATGATTCCTTATTCATATATTCGTTTCCCTTAGGAAAATGATAATTCCTAATGGTCAGTCCAAAAGGATGTTGTTTAAGGTCTGAAGCATTCTTACTAGGTGTAGAAGACAGGAACATGGATTTCTGGGCAGTCAAAGCATCCAGGATTTTCAGGGACAGAGATCTCAAGAGGAAGGAAAACATAGAAAAGAGAGCAAAATACTGTTCACAATTTCCCCTAACATATTTGTTGTTTTTTGTATATGTAAGTGGAAACTATAAGAAAATAAGTAGAAAGCAGCATGTATATGGATAGAGATATGGTCAGATATAGAAATAATCTTACGGTGTTGGTAATATATAAGTTGAGTTTCAGGACCATCCAAAATATAGAAGCCCTGCTAAATAACACAGGCTTCAGTTGAGAGCACAGAGGGCTTTGCTGAAACAGTAATATATCTTAGGAATAAGAGTAAACATTAAAAGTGTGAACTGGAAATAGTGCAGTCCAATAACAGGCTAAAATCCAGCCTCGACCAGATAAAAGTGATCTCCCTTTTATTTCTATTTCTGCCAGAAGTAAAATTAATACTATCTAAGGGAAGATAATATCATTGAATATCTCTAGTATTTTTCCTACACAATATTATAGGAATTAAATAAAGAATACCAATAAAAAATATTCGGTAAAGAATTACTAGCCTTACCAATAAATAAGACCAAAATTACAAAGCAAAGAGAAATTAAAAAAAGAGAGAGCTATAAGAAACCTAGATATTCAAGTCATCACACAGACATTTATTAAAACTATGATAATATAGAAAAGAGGGAACTTTTTTCCAAAGAACTATAATCTAAGAAATGAATCAGATGGAAATTCCAATATTGAAATATACAATAAATGTGATTAAGAATTTTATCAAGGAGCTCCAGAGCATATCAGATGTGACTGGAGAGAATAGAGAGGTGAAAGTTCAGTTGGTAAAAAATATCTAGATTATAATACCTAAGCAAGAAAAAAATGAGGAGGAAACAAAACCAAAAGTGATATATAACATAAATGAGACTTCATAAATATTTCTAAGTTATATTTGAAATCATCAAAGAAGAAGAGATATAATTTGACAGAATCAATATTTAATAAATACTGAAAGATAAATTTTAATACTGATAAGTTACATCAATCCATAGATACTGGTCTAAACCCTAAGCAGGATAAATAGAAAGAAAACCATAATTAGGCATCCACAATTTATTATTGACAGCCAAAGACAGAAAATCTTAAAAGCAGCCAGAGAAAAATTAAAGTATTACTTTCAAAGAAGTAAAATAAGACTAATAACATACTGTTCAAGGTAGAAGATAATGAAATCACATATTTAAGGCACTTAAATAGTATTTAACCTTTAATTCTATTTTCATACAAGGAACAACTGAAAGAGTATTAGGCCAGGAGACCTGATGGTATTAAATATTAAAGGTATTTTTTTTTTTCAGTTAAGAAAATGAGCCTTATAAGAAACAGAAATGTAAGGAATAAAAACAGCAAAAGTAAATACAGTGTTAATTCAAAATGAGTATTGGCTGTTTCAGACACTAACAAAATGTCTTTTCTGAGTTTAAAACACATATATATTTAAAATATGTGGCAATAATAGCAATAAGGCAAAAATTGTATAAAGGAGTAAAGTGCTGTAATACTCTTATATTATATGAGAAGTGTTAAAATTATTAATTTAAATTAATAAGTTAAAGGTTGTATTCTGAAATATCTATAGCAGCCACCAAAGGAATAATAAAAAGTTGTAAAACTAGAAGCTCACAGAGGGACTAAATGAAATGATAATGATGATGATGGTGATGATGATGATTGCAACAACTTGATTAATCCAAAATAAGGAAAGAAAAAAAGAAGAGAAAATACAGACATAGAAAACAAAGGATAAAATAGTAAATTTAAATATATAGCCAAATATATCAGTTATGACATTAAACATTAACAAATTAATTATGTCAGTTGAGACAAAGATTGATCAGACTACAATGAAACACACAGACACACACACACACACACACACCACAATTGATGTGACTTATTCCAGGAATATAAAGTCAGTTTAACATTTGAAAACCACAGGTGATTGTGCAAATAACCTCATTAGCAGAATATAGAAGGAAACCCACATGATTATCTCAGAAGAGGCAGAAAAAGTAATTTATGGTAAAATGTTTCAACTTATGACAGTCATACGCTTTTTATGTAGCCATTTTAACTTGAAGCAAAATCGGATTATCAGATCATGCTTATAATAATCAGAAATCTTAGTACCAAAAATTTTCAAGGATGCAAGCAATGAAGTGGCTGAGATGAAGGAGAAAGAGTAACTTCATGTATTAAGTAATTTTAATAGGCACACCTCAGAGCAGGAATTATTTAGGCTGTGTAACATCTCTATTTTATATCTCGGTGATTTGGAGCTTAAATGATATTCCACCGGGATCTATGTGTCATAAATTTATAACTAATAGCTTAGTTTACAATAAGGAGTCTGGAACCTGTAATATCCTTACTTTATAGGATATGTTTATCTTTGTAATATTGTTTATTGTGCATTACCCACCCTCCAGGGAATTGGGAGAGAAATGAACCCCAGAGATATTTCCTCTACCTAGTTCCTTCCAAGGTGTCTACCTAAAGAATTCTATGGAAAATATCCAACATAACCGTGAAATAGTTAAGTTCTCTCTGAGATAATAAATTAGATATAAATTAGTGGGAATGTCCACTGTTGCTGCTTCTGTCCAAAATTGTACTGGAAGTTGTAGTCATTGCATTATGGCAAGATATAAATATTAGAAAGAATTGAATAAACCTGTCATTTTTTGCAGAAAACATCAATCTATACATAAAGAAAACTAAAAGAAGCTATAGAGAGATTTAAAGAGTAAAATTGAATTTAAAAATTGAATTTTAAATTAAAATTTACTGAATTTTAAAATTCAATTTAAAATTGAATTTTACAAGATTTAGAGATACAAGAACAATGTAAAAAATTAAATGTGTTTACTGCAACAAACAGTAGAAAGTCAGATTTTAAAAGTACCAATTATAATATCAAAAAATATCTGGGACGCCTGGGTGGCTCAGTTGGTTGAGCAGCTGCCTTCAGCTCAGGTCATGATCCCAGCGTCCTGGGATCGAGTCCCGCATCAGGCTCCTTGCTTGGCAGGGAGCCTGCTTCTCTCTCTGCCTCTGCCTGCCTCTCTGCCTGCTTGTGTTCTCTCTCTCTCTTTGACAAATAAATAAATAAAATCTTTAAAAAAAAAAAATATCAAGACTTAGGGCTAAATTGAATAGCAGATGTTAAAACCACAAAATATTCTTTTTTTTTAAAGATTTTATTTATTTATTTGACAGAAAGAGATCACAAGTAAGCAGAGAGGCAGGCAGAGATCACAAGTAAGAGAGAGGGGGAAGCAGGCTCCCCACTGAGCGGAGAGCCCAATGTGGGGCTCGGTTCCAGGACCCTGAGATCATGATCTGAGCCGAAGACAGAGGCTTAACCCACTGAGCCACCCAGATGCCCCAAGCACAAAATACTCTTGAGAGAAACTTTTTAAGACCATATAAATAAAGGAATATTTCTTTTTCGTGGGTAGAAACACTGAATTGTGAAATATTCCAAATATTTAAAATTGAAATATAAATTCTAAACAATTGTAATCAAAACTTCAGAAGACTATTTATACCTTAGTTATATTGAAAAGTCAATTTTAAAATTCATATGTAAACTTAAGGGGCAAAATGGCCATCTCGAAGAACTAGACGAAAATAGAATACTTACATATTCAGATATAACAATTAAAACTGTACAACGTAAGTATGAGCAAATATACCACTGGAACTGAATAGAGAGTAGAGAAATAGTCCCACATTTACAAGATCACTTATTTGCCTTACCACAGAGTCATTACTACAATGCAGTGAGGGAATGATGTCTGTGCATTCAATTCAATATTTCCATTAAATTACACAAAAAAATCATAATATAAAAACAGATTTTTATCCACCGAATATTTATAAGAACTTTCGATTTAACTCATTCTTACTAATAACATTTTAATTGATTTAAAAAACAGATTTCTTTCAAAATTTTAATGGTCTTTTAGTCTACTCATATCAAAATTCCTATCCAACTCAAAAAGAGTAATGGTTGGACAGATTTCTTTTTGATCAGTATAATCATTTTCTTCATTTGAGAAGTTGCTCCAATCTCTACTAAACTGTACATTGAAAAATGGGCATCACAAGTGGTTTTTGGGCTAACTTATGCAGATCCTGTCTGGCTCAATTACCTATTTGAGATGGAATTAAGGATTTTTTAATCTGTTTGTTTTGTTTCGATATACTTTACACTAAGGAAAACAGAATTTTATATTGGGATGATGTGAATAAAAAGGAAGCAACATCACTACTAATTTCTTCAATTCTCTCATCCTTGAACCCAGAGGAAGATATTATCATACAGTCTCTGTGATATTGGCTGCCATATTAAAGATCTAGTTAAACTGCAGGTTTCATTAATATCATATGATGGACATGATGGATTTCCATTGAAATATAGTAGTCCTAGTCTGTGTCTAGGGTATATGTTCCTTTTTTTTCCCTTCCAGGAGAATAACCTTAGCTATGTTATGATACTCTTTTCTCAACTCTGTTGTATCACAAAGGGAAGGCTTATGTTTTATTGCCTTATTTTTTTCCTAGAGTTAAAGGAATAGGAGTTTAATTATTATGGCTCAGTTACTTTATTGAAAAGCAAGTTAGCAAGTGGAAAGATTCTTTTAACCAATTCTGGGTTGTTGTTGCAGAGTTATCTCTTTTTTATGGCACGTTACATTGTAGGTCAAAATACACTATAAATAAACTTCTGTGTTAAAGTTCTAAATGTGAATATTTTTCTTTAGTGATTGCCAACTTTTTCTATAGTCATCAGTAGACCTATATGGTACTGCCACGCAATCAGAATTTTGTTATATAACTTGTTTTTTACAACGCAATGAAATGGTTCCAAAGGATGGGTAAGAGTCCTCTCTCATTTTTTGATTCTACCTGGAAGAAGACTAACACTCCTAGAACCTTCTCTCCTGGGAAAGAATGAAAGGTTCTAGGAGTGTTTTCTACTTGAGAAGAAGAATTTCATTTATTGGACCTTCTCCCCTCATTATCCTAAGTATTTCTGTTGATCAATCTATGAATTCTTTTATAAGGAAAGGAGCAAAGAAAGAATGGAATTCAGGAAAAGAAGGATGGCAAGTTGAGCTCTCTATTATCCTGCAGTCTTTCAGTGTCAGATCTTCCCCCAAATCAAGTCTTAACAACTCAAATAGATTTTGGAATATCTTAATACGATTTTTGGTTGTTTCTCTTTGCCAAATACAGTCACTTCTCATGATTCATGGGAGTTTTATTCTATGAAGTCACTAAGAACACTGAATTAGTAAATATTGAATCATGGTTTCTACAGGAAATTCAGAGTTAAGTTCCTCCTGTGGCACCATGTTCATCAACTGATCAATATGGAACCTTTTTTGGGTGTGTCTGTTTAAAGACACCTTGTTTAATAGATATTGCTGACTTATTAGTGTCGAACTCATGGCCAGTAGTGCTATAATCATGCCTTAAGGAAGCTTATCTAATATGCATAATTTCTCTGTAAAGCACCTCAGAGTTTTTTTGTGCTTAATAGCACTAGGTGGCAGGTCACCAGTATGCTTCATGATCATTTAAAACAGTGAAATCATCAACACAATGCACAAAAAATGTGAAAAATATGGCACTAAATAGATTGTGAGAAAGACATTTATTTATAGACTGAAAGCTGAAACCAGAAGGCAGGGCATCTCCTTGTTCGACTTCAGCTAGGAACATTAAACGTCAAGCAATTTAAATTTTTTTGCTACTCTGTGTATACCCACAAATGATCATAAAGGTGCCCCAAGTATTGATTTTGGAGTTATAAATAAATTTAAGCTAGTAGGTGAATTTGCAAATATGGGATCTGTGAATGAGACTTTACTGTGTGTTAGAAGCCTTAATGATATATTGTCTACTTCCTCAGAATTCTGTCCCTTGCCTCCAAAATACTCAAATAAAAGTATAAATATATGTTTTGAAAGTGCTTAATATTTTAGCTCAATATAGGAGCCAGTCAAGTGAGGGTCTTTATGGATTGCTTTTATTTCTAAGTTTATCTCTGGAGAAATATACAACTAGAGAAAACAAAACTAACTTTATATGTGGAAGTAGAATCCCAACACATTGCCAAAACTTAAAAGAATTCTGTGAAGTATTTAACCTGGCAGATTTTTTATTTTAACATAGTTTTGTTGAATGCTGAAAATGAAGGAATTTTTATAACAGAGATTTTCTCTGGTGAATATCCACTTCTTATTTTCACTCTTTGCTATCAAGTAGAAACGTGATAGTTGTGCTGTGGTTGAATTACTTAGAACTATCATTTCCCATGAGGTGATGGTTACCCCCTATCTTTTCTCATGATTCCTTATATTAAACATTTCAACCAGACTACCTGTACCCCAAAAGATAAAACAAATATAGTGTTGCAAATCTGTCACTCCTACAAATATAATCAAAACAGTTAGCAAATCACTTATTTTCAGTGCTGATGCTGAAAGCATTTTTCCTGGTGTCTGTTCACTCTGATCATTTATTCACCAAATCCTTAAAGAACAGCAGTACTGGGTTCTGTTTTATGCATTAGTCACCAAATATAAGCCCTTGTTAATATCAGAGAATGTTTTGTGTTTGTCTGTCATTTGCTGGTCCTTGTACCTGACTTGAATTGGATGCACTTTCTGAAATTCCTTGGCATCTCCTCAGCTACTTGCTCTCTTCAAGTGCCTAATCGACTCCGTTGGGCCCACAAATTTCCGCCGTGTAGGTCTGACTAGTTATTCCCTTAGAAATGCTTGGCTTTTTTAGCCTTCCCCATGTAGCCACAGCGGCCAGCCACATGCCCAGAGGTTTTGTCATCTTTCACTTTTGAATCGGATGAAATGAAACACTGTAGAGCATGAAGTCTGACATCTGAAAAGATAGCTCACAGGGCCCAGCGAGACAACAGGAAGCTGAGGGGAATTACTTCCTGTTGGTATCAACATGGACCAGTGGGAAACAGGAGAATGGGAGAGTCAGAAGATACAATGCGATTCTCTACAGCACAATTTCTTTTCTCTTCTTATGGATGACTCTGAAACCAAGGGGATGTCTCTGATGGATGACTTGCTCCGCCCTCCTTCATGGCTCACTGTAAAGTAGCCAGTATGGTAGTATATTAACTACACATTTTTTCATATCATCCCCCTACTTCATTTCCCCTTTTCCACAATCTTGCTGCCCTGAGTTTACACTTTGGGAGTAAAGTGTCAGTGCTCCCTTCCAGGTCTGTTTTCCAGAAACCCAAGCTAAGATCATTTTTAAACTTAAAGTTTCAGTTTTTCCTACCAAGAGATAGGACTAATCTGGGTTTGTGGTTTCTCTATTTCCTGTTCCTTTTAAAAATAGAAAACCAAATTATGTAGTCAGCTTAGAAGGCTTCTCAATTAATAAGGAAAAAGTTCTCTTTGGAATTGAATGTATATACCATACATTCATACATATTTCAATTTGTAGGGTTTCTGCTTAGGAATAAAAAAAGAGGGACAGTTAATTTAGCTTGCAATATGACTTGTGCATAGGTGGAGTAAGGGCCTTTCCTAAGAATTTTAGTGTGAATTGTATTCCATTCATGTATTATTCAGCACAGCTAATACGTAAAATCCAACTCAGGTGACAACAAGTGATAGTCACGCACACTTCCACCTCTTCCCTGTATCATTTTGTGAAATGCTTTTCTTTGAGCTCTGCTCAAAGAAGCAAAACAGCGGGGGCCCCCACTTCACACAAGCTCCCAGAAATGATGTTGCACACTTCTCATTTAGAATAAGGAATTTGGAATAAATCCATGGAAGTGAAAATCCATTAGATAATTGCTGCTAAATGCCTGGCATTTTAATTTGAGGATTTTCAGTGTCACATTACTCTTGAAATGGCCGTATAGTATACAGAGCCCTGTCTACCTCTTGATGGATGTAGCTTTCAGAGTAGTCATCATCGCTGTTTTCCCGGTCATGTAAGTATTCATCCGCTCCACATGCCGTGACAGCCCTTTTGTCAAGGTGCCTAGAGGTTCATTATGAATTTTAAGAATATTTAGCTGCCGTTTATAGTCGTTTTGTAACTAGTGTACATGAGACTGGAAGAATCAGTGGTGCATCTACAAGTTCTGCCAGGACAGTGATCAGTGTTCGGATGAAAACATTTTCTTTGCTTATAAGTTTTCGGGTTTTATTTTCCTGCTAAGACTTCAGAAATACGTATCGACTGTATTCTAGGGTGTCACCAAATTTGGCTCTTCTTGCTTCTGGCAGATGTTAGCTATTCTACTTGCCTCTTTCCATCATGTGCTTGCATGTGCTTCTCTCTCTTTGCTTGGTTGTGTGTTTCCTACCACACCAAGTGCTGTTGCCCTTGTCCCTCTTGGGGGCTGGAGGTTTAACAATATCTGTTTCATATTTCTCATTTTTTAAAATATACCTTTTTATTTTTTCCATTCTTGAATAGCCACTCCCAATTTCATCTAAATACTGTGTTTCCTTCTAATCCCAAAGCTTCTCTCATTTCCTCTAGCATTCCCAGTCTCATTCACAATTGCCCCTACCCTCCTTCTAAATCAAATCAAACGTTCTCCTCCGCCTTTTAGCTTGCCTCTCATCCTGAATATTACATTCTCGGCCATTTATTTTCTTCGGACACTTTTAAAAAAGTAATAGGCTATATTTCTTGAACAAATGCTTCTGATAGATTTTAGAGGTTTCATTACATCAAAAATGTGATTAATGTGTTAGAGATATGTGTGCTTTTTCAAAAATAGAAGTCTGTCCTTACTTTTTTCCCCATGAAACTGTTACCTCTTTTTACTTTTTAGACTTTGCTTTGGTAGTTCTGGACTTGAAATATGGCTCTTTTCTCTGTGCTATACTGTGTGGCCATGGGTAAGTTATGTTGCTTTTTCGAATACTTGGATATGCCATCTATATAATGAAGACAGATATTATGTTATCTAGGGTGATTTGGAGGATTAAAGATATTTTATAAAAATATAAATTATATTTTTATAATAATTTAATAACAGTAATATAATTTTATTATTATTTTATATTATATTTATATTATATTATTAAAAATAATAATTTAATTTTATAAATTATAAAAATTCCTGTCTGTAGTGTCTGGGATCTAGTTTTCACTTGAGAATGACCATCACTCCTGGATAGTATGCACAGGGTCATAATTATATAGTTCTGTAGGAAGGCTATTTAAACCACACATCTAGAAATCAGATGGGAAGAGGAATTTGGAAGAAGACGTAAAAGTGTACAAGAGAAGTAGTATATGGCTGTCTACTATGCATGTTTGAAATAGCTAAAATTTTTTTACCTGATTTCTTGGAGTAGACATTGAAATGTGTTGAAAGTACAAAATATTTTGTCATGAGAAGTTTGGTAATTTCACTGAAGAACAAAGGAGAAAAGTTACAGGTGTTTGTGAAGCAAGATGGGGGTAGTTTACTGGGAGATCTTTCACAGTCTCTGCTTGCCTTAATTTATGTCTGAGCTGTGTTTGGGAGAGCCTTGATAATAACACTAAAAGATAAAATAAGAATTATCTTAATTATTTCTTAGAACATATAAGTTAACATGGTAGATGTGTGTGTGTGTGTGTGTGTGTGTGTGTGTGTGTGTGTGTGTGTGTATGAGTGTATGATGTGTATGCATAGTCTTGTTTTAGGCCATTAGCCCTACTTCAAAAAGACCTGATAAAAATTTTGGTATCAGATGGTTTCTGAAAAATCTTTATTGTTAAACCAAAACAGATGAACCAAACAACCCTTTTTGTTCTCATTCATTTCCTTTGTAAATTTTAATCAGTTCTTTAACTGAACTGTCTTATAGTCCACTTATATCTGGACTACAATAAGCAGTGATTTATTTAAAATTACTAGCTAAAAGACTCATTTTATTTAACTTTACTACTTTGTTGGCAAACTGGAAGGATGCCAGATGGTAATTTTTTTGCTACTTATTTCCGAGAGCATAGTAAATCATTTTTCACTTTTACAAATGATAATTTTAATAAGACTTATGATACCTCCTGGGTCCAGGGAAATACTTCCATCTTTTCCTCTATAAACAACTTTTGAGCTAGGAAAATATTGAAAATTGGTTAAAAGAAGTCTCCCTGAGGGACTGATGTTGCTGTAGGTTGTAGCTGTCATTATGCTATGTTTCATGCTGTGTAACTCTGAAGGACTCTGGGAAATAGAAAATTCCTTCTCTTTCTCTTCTGCAACTAATTTACCCTTCTAGTTACATGACCATAAGCATGCCCTAAATTATTTTTACCATTCTTTCACTATATTCATGACTATCATAATTAATAATTGTGTTATTATCCACTTAGTGATTATCTTATTAGATCTTAAAATCTGTAAGCACAGGGATCTTACTATCTTATTCAAATCCCTATTACCAATGCCTAGCAAAAACACCACATGTCAGTTGGAGGCACAGGAGAGATTATCTATTCTATCAGTTAATTAATCCATTCACATGAAAAGCATTGTAACACATGTGCCATTGTTTGCATTGTATTTTGTCACCTTATACCTTGGAAATAATGCTAATGATCATACAGATTTGGGGATGCCTTTTACTTTAGAGGCCAGTTTATACTTGAATATTTTAAATTTGTGACAGAAATTTTAGGAATTTGGAGGTATGAGTCAAGGGTTTTATATGTCTTCGAATTTTTAATCAAATAATTACTCATGCATAGCCTAGATAGTACAGTTTCTGTAGTTGGTCCTTTGCACAATGGTAGAAATCTTTAATTTTCTATATGTCATGGCATGATGCTGGGAGCACGTGACAAAGGAGGAGGATAGCTGTACTTCAGCTGAGATTTTCCAATCCTGATTCAAAATGGTGTTGAAATTAATTACAGCTTCTGCTCAATGTGAAATCAAATCACCTTGGTGAAAAATGTTTACAATTAACTTTGTCTCACATACACATACAGATACATGAATATCATTAAATATGTACATACATACTCCTTGTGTGTGTGCACATGCACACATATGTACACACGTGTATTTCAGAGTATGTATAGGAGTAGGAGGATATAAAGGTATAGATATATAGATCTAGAAGTTGCACTACTTCAAGGTTGATTCAGGCGTCAGTGATATCAAGAATCTAGTATTTTTCCATTCTCAATTTAGTCAGTTTCAGTGTTGTCTTTAATTTTAAGTTTGTAGCAAGATGCTGTATAAATTCAAGCATTAGTTTCAGATACGGCAGTTTCTAGAGGAATAAAGTGGGTATTATACCCTTGATTTTCACTTAGGAATAGCAAAACTTTCTTTGATAAACTTGTCATTAAACTTTCTTTCAAATCGTATTGGTTAGAATTGGAACACATTTCTGTTTCATTAAACTTAGGCCTACTAGACCCATTTCTCGACATGTGTATGAGTTTAGATTCCCGTGAAACAATGTGGAGATGGGAGAATATCTGAAAACAAAATCAGATTTTTAAGGAGGAAAAGAGAAAAATGAATGCCTCATAAGAAAACAATAATATTTTACATATATATAGTGTTCCCTATTTCTGGCATATACTTGGTTTAATTTTAGATAATTTATTTCTCTTTGTTTTACAAAATTTAGCTTAAATGTCTTTCCTCTGTGTTATCTTTCCTGACTTCAAGTTACTTACTTCTTCCTCTGGGATCAGCTAGGATTTAGTGAATGCCTATAATAAATCACTTATGTTTAAATGACATTATTTTTGTCTTTCCATCATCTAGAAGCTCTCAGAAAGTTTCAGCTATGTCAATCATCTTTACATACTCAGCATACAGCATAGTGCCTAAATTTAGAGGAAGAGGCATGAATGTTGAACTGGGTTTTCTACAAGATTATCAGTGTACATTGTAATATGTCAGTGATAACTATGAAATCCCTTGGTGCTGCATGCAATTTTTATACTTTTTATATGATTGGCTTTTACATAGATGATGATTTACTTCAGCATGTAATAACTCTGAACTGAAAAAAAATCAGGACCATATGGATATAAAATATTTCAGTCATCTGGCATACATAATAACTTGACAGAGAAAATGTCAGACAAAATTACCCTTAAATGATTCTGAGTCCCCTATGGAAACCACGTAACTCTACTGTACCTCTTTTAAAAATTCCATGCCTAGCTTTGATGAAATATTTATTACTAAATAAACATCCTATGTAGAATATCACTGAGAATTGCTGAATATATCATACAAATTCAGTCTGAATATAGATGATCTCTTCAGATGACAATTCTAATAGAAATCTTCAGACTTTTAAAATTATTTTAAATAAAATTGCCTAAAAACATTCATTTTTAATTGTATATACTCTACACTCACAAAGACTTTGACATCCTTTAAGTTGCTCTCTAACCAAAAGGTGAATATTTGACTTCAAAGATTACAATCTATACATCGTTTAATGAATACGTAGAGGCATCAATGAAAATGGCAAGGCAGAGATGTCAGAGAGTTCACTGCTTTGTGCAACAAAAAACAAATTGGCAAAAATGGTCAGTATTAGGCGTTGGCGAACTCTAGATATTAACTAAAGCACTTAATTTAAAAAACTGGGTGAATTTTCATCAAACCAGAGAGTTTTGTGGTGTTTTAACTTGCTAGTCCAGTGCCCTGTCCTCAGCACAGCACTAGCCTTGAAAAGTCAACAGACCATCTTTGCAGTCCTGGAAGGAGCAGAACACAGTTGGAGCTCTTTCAAAGTCTTATTCTGAAGGAAGGAGTCATTATTTGACCATTATTTGTGGTTCTCTGAAAGATTCCATATGAAAGAACTGCTTTAATTGGCCTCCCTCAGATTCACCCACTATTAAAAACTTCTCCTAAAGTCTTTGTTGAATGTTTTGAAATTAAGCCCTTCTGGGGCAGTAGGGCAAACAATGGACTAACCAAAAAGCCCTTGTTGGTAAGGGCTTTGGGAATCCAGGGGCCATCTCCATATATAAATCTGTATATATGTTCAGGAAAGATCTGGAAAGGTTCTAAGCTCTTACTTCTGACTGACCTAGGTGATCTTTAACAAGCAGGAAGTAGGAAGACTAAGAAAGAGGTGCATATTATCTGGATGAGTGTAGAAAGCATATCCCAGGATCCACTCAGAAGCCCTTGGTAAAGACTTAGGGACTCATTGGTTCTAGATATTTAAGGAAATCTCTTCAATTATAAACTGACCACTAAGTAAGCCAAAGACAGATGTTAGTGGCCATACTTGACATACACAGTCTTTTTAGCATTTGTTCAGAAATGTCACTAAAATAACAAACAACAATTATACTAAGAAGTGACACAAACCAATCTTGGGGTGGGAGGAAATATGGTGTCCTGAGCTGTCCCATTATATTATTTAAAATGCCTGCTTTTCAACAAAATGATGATATGTGCGAAGAAACAAGAAAGTCTGATTCATAAGCAGGGCCCCGGGGTAGCCAAAACATTCTTGGAACTAGGATTCACACTTGGAATTTAAATGCACTACAAAGCTGTAGTAATGAAGACAGTGCGGTAATGGAATAGACATCATTGCTCAAGGAGTATATAGTGGTGCGGCTATAGAAAAGTTATAGGTGGATTTACCCTATGACCCAGTGATTCCACTCTTTGGTATATATCCAAATGAATTGGAAACAGGCAGTCAAACAAAAACTTACGTGTAAACATTCATAGAAGCATTTTTCATAACAATCAAAAAGTGGAAACAGTTCAATACAAATGTCCATTAGCTGATTAATAGATAAACAAATGTCATATATCCAACAATGGAATATTATTCAGCCATAATAAGGAATTAAGTATTTGTACTTCCTACAACATGAATGAGCCTTAAAAACATGCTGAGTAAAAGAAGCCAGCCGCAAAAAGTCACATATTTTATGATTCTATTTACATGAAATGTATAGAATAGTAAATCCATAGAGACAGAAAGTAGATCAGTGCTTGCCAGGGGTTAGCAGAGGCGGAATGGGACTACTAATGGGTAAAGGGTTTCTTTCTAGAGTGATGAAAATGTTCAAGTATTAGATGGTTGTGATGTTTCATCTTGTGAATATACTAACAAACACTCAATTATCTACTTTCAAGTGGTAAATTTCTACTTCAAGTGTATCAAAACAATATGTTTTTAAATTATAGAGACTTTTGTCTTCCAAAAGTAGCCATATATATATATATATGTACATATATATGCACACACACATATATATATCCTATATTTCTTTTCAAAGAACATTCTTTCTGCCCCATTTAGCTCTTTGACAATGTAATCTAATATTCTAATATATGCCCTTGGTAATATCAAACATCTTGCTCTAGATCAATTTGCTGAAAATATATTTGTTCAGTGATTAGTTGACCAATGTTCAAATGACACTCACACAAGAATTGTAGACAAAGACCTACACTCAGATTGAAGATGGTTTACGACAGTGATTTTGCCACCAGAGAGAAGATTCAGTTACAGGTATATAAAAAGAGAAAGGAATGATAACATGCTTCCAGGGAAACCCCCTCCATCCATGTGGAAGGCATTGAATCTGAGAAGAGTTTAGAGTCTAAAATGTAAAATATATGTGAAGTTAAAGTTGAACCAAGCTGGACTTAAAAATCTCCAGCTAAGTTATTTTGGTGACATGGATGTACTTGAAGAAAAAAATCAACCATAAATCAAAGACTTGGTCTTTCAGTGAATTGGTTGTTAGCCAAATTGGTGTGGGGGGGAAAGTTAGTTTGTGTATGCAACACAAGACACAGTAAAGTTGTGACTAAGATGTGAGGCCTAACTGAGTGAATTTCTGGAAGAAAGGTATGGGAGGAGGAGGGTTTGTATTTAGAGAGAAAAGTGGACCATTCTTGGTATCAAAACCTAGAAAACACCATACCCAGTATAATTGTTACTTTTGCATATTTTAATGGTTGTTTTGTATCTGTCTAAAGGACCTTCATAAATGATAAAACCAAGAATAAACCACTGAAAGCCAGGAATATTCCATAACAAGTAGAGAGACTTATGTTCCCAGTTATGGGAAGCACAGGGAGAGATAATAAAAGAGGCGTGGACTGTCATTTTAAAATTAATACTTATTTAAGCAAGTGGGCTTATTAATATAACATGGCAGTGGGAGATCATTAATTGTCCCTTTCAAAGCAGCAGTTATCCCTTTGTTTCTAAACAGCTGCATTCTGCCTTATTCACAGAGCCTTCTGAGGCACTTCAGTTCTATTTGTTGTGCTACGGGAGGAAGTGTGGCAGCCTGCATAAACTCCAGAGGTCCACTGTCTCAAATGGGGAGCAGCTGCTAGGTAGATAAAAGTGTTTGTAGAACCTTTTGTCTAGGAGCCAAGGGGTGGGAGGGATTATGTCTTTGGCAGAAGGGTGGCAATATAATGCAGGGATATATGCCATGGCATAAAGTTAAGTCAAGATTCACTGCTCTCTTGGTTTAAGTGAATCAATAGCATTAGGCTAAATGTGCCACTTCTTCCTCCTAAAGGATGTAGAGCTGTTGAAAGCCTTATGGTGCTTAAAATATAACATTTTATGCTGAGCAAGTCTAGAAGAAAGAAAGCTGCTATAAAGTATCTTTAACAGATTTTCAGATAAAATAATAGTGGTATCATTATTTCTCTATATGATTTTATTAAATAAGAGAAATAAAACACACACAAGGGAATTGATTTTTTTAAAAATGTCATTTAGCCATAACATCTGAATAGGATGCAAGTATATGGCTTAAAAAGGCTCTTATGAATACCTGATTTCATATTCACAAGATTCAGTAAATTCTTATAACTAACAAATAACTCCTTCTAAGTTTCGTAGGCTTTTTGGAAGAATGAGCCTAGAGTAGTCCTTATTCGAGGGCATGGTATCCAAGGCATGAACTTTCTTGTTTCTGGTTGGCCCGTGATACAACACTGATAATCAGAGGGGCAAATCAGACTCACAAGAAAAGAGATCTCACAAAGTATCAAAATTTCCTGGTATTTTAAAGATACATATAACATGAGACGTAAATAAAGCATGAGGATGTCTGAGATCATAACAATTCCTCAGATTCATTTTTGTACATTAGAATTGCTCTGGCCTGGGATTTAACTCAAAGGTCTTCACATTACATATGCTGAACATCACTTACATAAAAGGGAGGTCTTTCAGTCATTAAACATCTTCCTTTTATAATTATATAGCTTATGTGACATTTACTAAAAGCCTGGACTCAGATCAGTTCTGTTTATTTAAACATTATATAGATAAGGGCACTCCTACTAGTCCCTACCATTAGTATATCTCTAGGAATTCTGTTTCCTCTGTTACCGGCATGTTTACAGGGCGTTTGGTCTGAGTCGTCTTTTTTTTCTTACCCGAGTGTCTTCCAGCAAAGGGAGAGAATAGATTCCAGTCCTGTCCTTATCCTTCCCAGTCTAAACTCTTACCTTTGCCAATAACTCCTTGCTACATATTTCTCAGGTTTATTTTTGTAATTTTTTACACCATTTCCTAAACATTTTGTGCAAAAGAAAAATCTCACAAATATTCCATTAAAAACCAGTATTGGAACTATTCAATATAGAGTAAAAATTCCAGCTTAGTGGTTCTTTTTATTGTTTTTTTTCCATCACCCTTAGTTACTAAAACTATTAGTATGTGTTGTAGATATTTGACTGTATGTGTTATTTTTCTAAGGATCTTTGGTAATATTTATTTCTTCCTTAAATGTATTCCATCCTCATCTACATTTGGCCCATGAAAAGGAGCAAATCAAGCTCTGACATTGAGCATTGGGCAGCACTTTACTTCCTGTCATTACCAGACTACTGTTTGTCGACATATCATCACAATTTATGACTTGATAAAGTACAGAAACTGTGTTGTTCAATATCTACCATCTTATATAATTCACTGGTAATATTTCTCTTGGGTCATCTGGAAAAACCATCATAAATATAGCCCATAAGATATTTGCCTAATGATTGCTGTATTTGGCTACTAGTAGGTTGAATTATTAAAATAATTGAGTCATTCCTCTTCAAATATTATATGTGAATTTTCTTTTACAAATAGATGAGTTAGTAAGAGTCTCGGTCACCTTCTCTGAAGAAAAGAGATCTAATGTTTTGTTATTTAGTCTTGTTTTGTTTTGCTTTGGGCATGGCTAATTATCACTGCTAGATCTGGAAGCTTTCCAAAAGTATTATTCTATTGCTCTGGAACATTGTTATAGGAATAGTGAGGGCTCATTCTGCCCTGGAATCATGGTCTACTTATAAATGGCTCTTCTGTTTGCTACAATATCGGCCTGTGTTCATTTGACCCACACTTATTCTCTCATGATCAGGTGGTCTAGTTTAGCGTAATCCTTAACTGTAGGGATTACAATAACAGCAGACTCATTATCAGTTCTTGGCCTCACCGTTGGGCTGATATCAGATCCTATATGGGAAAATTCACAATATTGTTTCTTACTGCTTGGTGATGGACTAAATTCACCATTTGTCCTAATTTGATGAAAAGAATAAAGTTTTGACACATCTTAAAATACATTATGATTACTTGATGTCAAATTTTAGGGTATGAATACTTGTCTGGATCATTTATATTGCCTTCTTTGGGTAACCTGTAACAGACCAAATCAAAGAAAAATTTTATCGGTTCTGAAAACAAACCTATGCAGTTGTATCCTCCCCAGGCCCTTCATTTCCACCAGTTGTAGAAACCTCATCAGTGGAGTCTTACTTCCCTTTGTAGTCAACCTAATGACAATCATTTAAACAATGAAGCCAAACCTTCCATTTTCTTTTAGCTCCAGTTTTTATAACTTTTACAGTTGCCCAGTTCAGTTTCCATTGAATCCACTGCTCTGATGATGAAATGAAATGTGGTATATTTGTATAATATGTTTTATTGTCCATTTATGTACAATAATAGCAATGAATTGTGTATTATCATCAAAAGTGATACATACAGTTGGACAATATTCTCTGATACTGCTTTTGTTGCACACTGTGAGGAAAGCCTAGAGTAGAGTGTTACTCCTAGCTAACACCAATTTGTAGTCACTTGAACCTAGTGGTAGAAAGAAAACAAAATTTACTCTCTGGATATGCCAATTTTCTGATCATGGGAAATTTATCTCTTAGTATTTTCAGGTAACTGTTTTCCTGACACTGAGAGAAGTTCTTTATCACATTAGTTTCCCCTCTCTTTTCCTATTGGTGCATGGACTAAGCACTCAGATATTTCATGAACCGAAGTAGCTCGGTGACTCTACAAATCTGACTGTCACAGTATCTAACATAGTCAGCATGAGCAGCACTTAGTTATTATAAAGGTGTAGTGCAGGGTCACCCACATTCATGATATTCCTACTACTTTGGAAAGATTATTCCATTACTGAGTTGATGGTATGTGGGACTTAACTCTCTCAAGGCAAGGCTGCCAAACTCCTTATTTCACCCATTTTAGTAAGTTGGTTATCATGCTATTGAAGCATCTGCTCACAAAAGTTTGTTGTCATTTATCAGTCTCTAAAATTTGTGATGGTCTCTTCAACCATGAAGTCTAAGAACTTGGGTCAATAATGATTAGTCAGATTTCTGCTGATAATCTTTTGTGAAGTATTCAAATATCAGTGTACTCTCAGGATTTCATGGGTATTTGGGGTTCCCACAACCGTATAGTGTGTGTGTGTGTGTGTGTGTGTGTGTGTGTGTGTGTGGTTTTGGGGAGGGATTGTTTGTTTTGATTCTTGTTTTTTAATTAATCAGTGGTCTTGAGTTGCTTTGTGAGTGAAAGTAATGTCTGCCTAGCTAGCCACTGAAGTATGAAAAGGCTTTCCAGGGATGGATAAAACTGCCCTTACTGTTATTTTTCCCCACTACTTCAGCGTCTTTTCAGGTCTAGGTTTTATCGGGAATGCTAGCAAAAGACAGGTAGTAGAGGTTTTCACTAACTTTCCTTCTTCCTGATACACTCTGTATATTGGGTAAACCAGTCCCATGATTCTAGATCAGTTTCCTCAAAATCCTGTTGGAAAACCTAGACTTCACTACTTTAAACAAAAGATTTTGCTACTTTAAACAAAGAATATCTAGACAGCCATCCTGGAATCAAATCCTCATGTTTTCATCCTTTTCTTTTCTTTGTCGAAAATGCTTAGTCATTACAATTCTTTGGACTGAGAAAAACTTCTGCTTACCGTGCCAATTGGAGTTAACACAAAGACTGGCTTGTTGAATCAGATTCCCATGGATGGGAATCTTACCCCACATCAAACAGCTTTAATCATTTCAAGGATACAAGTACTTGAGAGAAGAAGATAGAGAAGTCCTGGTCTCCCAGTACTGCTCTCTAGATCCTTTCTTCATTCTCGAGAATACATTTGGGCCTAGATTTAATATATGGGGTCTCTAAGTTTTACATGAAAGGTATCACACAAAAGGGAACTAATGTCATAAAACATCCACATGTTATTCACTAATAATTACAAATCCTAAGCAGTATTATTCCCAGAAATCATGTTCCATAAATCCATAGGTTTCGCCATTGTTTTTCATGAGCCTAGTACATACTAGGTACATTCTGCTAAATGTATTCCATAGATAAGGGCTTTCCCACTCTCTGTTTTCCTGGAAAAAATATCATTAGAATGTTTACAAGGGGATTTAATTGAGTCTTTCTTTTGCTAAAATGTCTTGTGATCAAAAAAAGTAATTTGTTTATTTCCAAAATGAAACCTCAACATCTCCTGTACAACCTCCATTATTTCCGTTACTCTCTCAACATGGCGGCAGCTTCTCTCTGACGGGCCTTGTGGTCAGATTTCTTTGACACACGGAGTATTCTTTTTAGTCACTAGATTCATGTTTTCTTTCATTTCTGGGTCACTTTATTTAGTTATAACTAAATATTTTTATCATCCATATGATTATCTCATAACTACAATTATGAATACATTGGTTTTTCTTTCCATGACATCTTTGGTATATCATGATTATCCTCCAAACAGTTCCAAATTATTCATGTGAATTTAACTTTTCTATTTCATGTGAATTATAAACTCTGGATTTTATCAATTGGTACATTTTATTCAATACTCTTAAAACACATCAACCCCATTTATTTAATTTATTTAAGGTATTTTCTTATGGAAGTAAGACAAAATGCAAGAGAGCTTAAGTGATTTAATAGAAATTAACATCAACAAGTATCAAAAATAAAGTAAGAGAAATTCTGTATAATAGCCTGGGCAATGTATTCTATTTGTAAACTGAGTCATTTCCTGCATTACATATGAAACTGCTGATTATATACAGGACTTGAAGAAGCTAGTCTAGCAGTTTGGACACATTTAAATAAATAACAGATTATAAAGGCTAGAATTTCTAACTACTTTAGAATGACTATTAAGAACTGTATTGTTTAAAATTTATTATAATAAAATTAAATGTTTTGAACATAAATGCAGAATCTAAATAAAAATATGTGTTTCATGTTTTTTTTTTTCTCTTTAAAAACCACAGAGAGGGAACTGGAGAACTACCCGTCTAAAGAGACTATGATGTAGTAGGAGACACACTTTTGGGGAAAAGGATTTTGAAAAGTAGTAATCTTCTTCTTAAGGAGAAATTTAACTTCAGAAAAATACAGAAAAGGTTAATGAAAGTGAAAATAAAATTGTTTAGTTAAAAAAATAAAGTATGATGTTGGTATATAATATATTTTTGAATACACAGAAAATATCAATTTTATGGGGTCTATTTTATATGCTATTTATATCAGTATTTGAAAACTAGTTTGATTTCCCGCAAAACTGAAGCACAGAGAAGTTTTTTTGAAAGACCACTGGGAAGGAATCACATTCAATTCTGTATTCTGTATATGGCTCTATTTGAAAATAGCACTGTTAAATGATAACAAAACTTCCATAAGATTGCAGATTTACCCAATGGTAAAGTAAAATGAAAGCTCAAAGCTCATGAGAAAAAGAAGTTTTCACTAAATGGATTTTAGATCATTTGGTTTTAGAACTATGGCTTCTGAGACTGAGATGTGTGTGTGTGTATGCATGTATGAGAAACTCTTAGACTCAGGGCCTTTTCATTAAATAAATAATCTTCCTATAAAAATGTTGCAGTGATGTATCACTTATCTTCTTAGGTGCATTCAACAAACGAGCAACTTGTATGTTTCATATGAGACCTTTAAATGCTTCAAAACATTTTATAGACCATGGAAGGGCTGGTAACCAGGGAAAATGAAAGATATTTTGATATCAGGAGGGCTGTCGAGAGAGTGATTCAAATGTTTACTGTTTCATCTTAAAGGGAAAAGGACTGGCTACTTGAGGACTGATAAACAGCAGCCCCTTAAATAGCCAATCATAAAGATCAGGTCATTTTCTGTCGTTCTCTCAAGAGCCTTGCCTGACTACCTCAGTCCAACTACAAGATCATGTTTTGAAAGAGAAGACAATGAAGGCTGCATGCACTTTCTGCTGATTAAGATTATCATAACATTTTTGGAGTGCTATCTAATGCTTTAATTTTAAATCTGGATGCTTTAAAATGTATTATCCCTTAACTAAATGTCATTTATTTAAAAGGCCTCAAAATCTGTTTATTAAGAAATCTACTTAATAATCTACATTTCTTGCTGATTTAATTTAATATGGAGCTCTGTGATGTGGTTCAAGGAATAATTGTCCTGTCACCCAAAATGAGTTTGGGTTCTATATGAGTTTGCAAGGACTGTCATAACAAAATACCACAAAGCAGGTGGCTTAAACAACAGAAATTTGTTTTATTACACTTCTGAAGGCTAGAAGTGTAAGATTAAGATATCAGTAAGGTTGATTTCTTCTAACCTCTCTCTTTGACTTGTAGGTGGCTAAATTCTCCTTGTGCCTTCACATGGTCTTCTCGATGTGTGTGTGTGTTTAACCTCCTCTTTCTGAGGACAGTAGTCGTATTGGGTTCAGGCCCACACATTGAGCTCATTTTACCTTATTTACCTCTTTAAAGGTCCCATCTCCAAATATAGACACATTCTAAGGTACGAGGAGGATATGGATTTGAGGAGACACAACTCAGTCACTAAAAGGTCCCTGTGCTAATTGAGTGGTGTTCAGCAGCCTTTGAGTCTCTTGAGTTCTGTATTTAAAATTACATGAGCTTACTGGATTGATGACTTCATCCGTGATGAAGTAAACAATTTTATCATTAAATGTTGTATTACTCAGTGTTGTTCACAGAAACAGAATTAACAGGATATGTATGTATGTGTAGATAGATATAGATGTAGTATAGATAAAGATAGATATATAGATATTTATTTTAAGGAATTGACTCATGATTATGGACGCTGGCAAATCCTAAGTGTGCATGGTGGGCCAACAGACTAGAGACCTGGGAAGAACCAAAGTTGCAATTCAGATCCAAAGGCTTTCTGTTGCAGAATTCCTTCTTGCTCAGAGGAGATCAGTCTTTTGTCTTATTGAGACCTGTAATTGATTGGATGAAGTTCATCCTTATTATGGAAGGCAACCTACTTTACTCAAGAGTTCACTGATTTAGATGTTAATCTCATCCAAAACACCCTCACTAAAACATCCAGAATAAAGCATGATAAAATATCTGGCACAATTATCTAACCAAGTTGCCACATAAAAGCAGTCATCACAAATATAGGCTTAGAATAGGAGCTAATATTTATTAATCCACTACAATATAGTAAACACTATGCTAGGCAGGTAAAAGAGGTTTGTTTTTTTCACCAATAGAGATGCCTTGAAATCACAGAATAGACATACCAACCTTCCTGTAATACCAATTTCCTACCAAGGCTTATCTGACTAAACCTAACTTTTATATTAATATAAAAGTGGATATATAGTAGAGTGCACTGCAGTATACATATGTGTTTTAGTAAGCTTACAAAGCCGTGAGACCTGTGGTTTAGTCTTGTAGCAATGTCTCAAACTCACAGTTCTTAATACAATATTACAACATTAATTGAACATTACTACTCTAGATACGTTTGTTCCTTTCCAGTGCTTTAGCATCTGAAACCTCCAGGGAGTTGCAGACTCAAAGAATCATTTTGTTCATGCCACTTTGTCCCCATTATCTCTACCTCTGTCAACTCTTTCATGCCATTCAAAATTATGCATAATATGCTTCCTGCAGTATTTACACTTCATCATTCAGCTCCCTAAATGTAGTTATGACATAGTATTATAAAATCTTTTATTCCTTATAGAACAGGGGAGGTAATAATCAAAAAGTAGAAAATCACAAAGATAGAAGTTGATAACTAATATCTTATTACTCAGTATTGATGTAAAAAATGTAAAACTTCAAATAAATTTTGTATTTTGAATTCATTTTTAACTCTCTGATGTCCATTTACTCTCTTTTGCCTTCAGGGGGACAATAGTGGAAAAGTTGGGAGTCTCGGACAGTTTATTCTTCACAAGTATCAGTAGAGAAAGTCATATATATTCTTATTTTACAAAGAACACTAAGTTTTGAAATGTATCCAGCTCTGTGTTACTGAGAATGCAGCCAAAAGTTGAACCAAATCAATCAGACTTCTCAGATAATGTTTTTGTTTTGTTTTGTCAAACTACACTCTATTGGGAGAGACAGTGGGGCCTTTAAGAGGAGAAAATAAACCTATGTCTCATCTTAATTTTTTTTCCTATTTCAAACAGAAATTACTTGTTTCTGTTTTTGAGTGTATGTGTGTGTATGTAGCAAGAGAAGTGAAAAGAAATAATAAATAGAAAATTTCACTATGAAAACATCTCAATAGTTTTACTGAAATAAAAGTATATATTGGGGATATCAAGGAAAAGAACCAAACTATTTTCTAAACTGAAAGCCAATAAAATTATAATCAGAGTGGAGAATTGAAGGAGCACCTCAATGCTTCATTGTTCATAAATGGGAATATTTGAAATTTTTATTACAAACTAGAATTGTTAGTCATTTTTTGTTGCCTTAAGTAGTTTTTATGAATTTAAACCATACAATTAATTCCATAAGCTTGTGATAATATTTTTAATAATTGAAACTATTCAATGTTTTGTATTCCAACACTAGTCACTAAGTTGAGTATTTAAATTACAGAAGACAAGACATAGGTGAAAAGATGAAAGATATCTCATCAGAAGATGAGAGATATCTAAGTTAAGGAAGCAAAAAAATTCATCTAGTCTTATAACTTTATGCATTAAGCTTTTAGTTTCCTTGTCAGAAATACGTTTTTGTTAGCACATGAATACTAAGGAACATTGGGAAATCAATAACAATGATTTTAAAAATCCATCTATTGCAGAAATCCTGCATGAGACTAAACACAAATAAAGGCTGAAAGTTTTGAGCAAAATGATTCTGTCAGGACTTTGGCACAATTATTATAAATATCTCAAAGTTGTTAGTTTAACTGAATAGTAAATTGTATGGCATCTTACATTTGCCAAGATTGAGTGATAACTTTTAGCTCCCAATTAAAAAATATTTTTTATGATATAAGAAAATACTTGCCAAACTACCTATCCATAATTCAAAGAATTGGCAAAGCAGCAATGTAATTTGGGATGTTTACATTGTTCTCTATCCAGTCATAAATTCATGAAGTTCCTTAAGTCATAGCACGTTCTAAGAACTTACTTGCTGAGTGATTACAGGGAGATGTGTCAACAGATGTATCGTAGAGCATAAAAGCTATCAGGAATTATTCAGGGTTAAATCATTCTGTATTGACATATTTTATGAAGAATACAAGTACACTTGTGTTTTAGAGCAAAGGTTATCAAGTGTTTGGCTTATGTTAGTTCAGTTGTCAATATCATTAGAATCCTCAACCTCACTTAAGCTTTCAACTCTTCTAGTGCTTTGGTGTCACCACATATTTCCATTACAGATAACTCCCTGCTGCTTCAGTCTCCTGCAGTTGGAGGTGTTGAGCAGTCTCCTAAGAGTTTGCCGTCTCTAGGTCTACTTAATCACTTTGAACTACATCTTCTCCAATTAAAACATCTATATTTTAATTGATTTATTTCCTCTAAGAGTTTTTTTGCACCATCCTTACTATCCAGGTTCCCTTCAACTATTATCAGAAGTCTTTTTTTTATTATCCATCATTATATGAACATTTATCACTGGCCTCCCTTTCCATCCAACTATCTTCCCTCACCCCTAAATCCTCTGATGGTGCTTTTTGGACCTGTGATTTTTCAATGTGCCATATTTCTTAAGCTATTTTTAAAATATTTTATTTATTTATTTGTCAGAGAGAGAGAGATAGAGATTGAGAGTCAAGAGAGCACAAGCAAGGGGAGCAGCAAGCAGGGGGAGCAGCAGGCTCCCTGAGGAGCAGGGAGCCCTATGCAGGGCTTCATCCTAGGACCCTGGAATCATGATCTGAGCTGAGGGCAGTTGCTTAACCAACTGAGCCACCCAGGCATCCCTTTTAAACTATTTCTATTAATACTCTCTTCACCTCTATGCTATAGTTTAAGTACTGCTCTACCCTCAAGATACTGCTCCCCTGAAATTATTCCTTCCCTGCATTTATCTCAAGGTGTATTTGGGTTGGTTGGTTTGTTTTTCACTGACAGCACAATTACTCCACTGCATAATTTGGTGGTAATCAAAAATCTTTGTTCTTCATTACTGCTTTTAAGTAATTTTACTTCATACCTTAAAAATCCCAGCTCTTCTAAAAAAGGGTATATTCAAAAATTTCCTCTTATTACTCCTCCTTGTTACTATCATTTACGCCTGTCTTCCTGATGACGCCCTCCCTGCGTGAGTTCTCTAGAGAAACAGAACCAATAGAGATTTATTATAAGGAATTGGCTCATGTGTTTATTTAAAGAGACTAAGAAGTCTCAAAATCTGTAGTAGAAACCTGGAGACTCCCAATCTGATGTGTAGTTCTACTTTGAGTCCAAAGACAGGAAAATACCAGTGTTCCATCTCAAGTACTTAGGCCAGAGGAGTTCCCTCTTAGCTTTTGTGTTCTGTTCAGCTCTTCCATTGAGTAGATGAATCCTACCCACAAAAGGGAGGACAATCTTTTTTACTCAGCCTACCAATTCAAATGTTAATATTGTCCAGAAATATTCTCACTGACATTCAGAATAATATTTGACCAAGTGTCTGGGTGACTCATGGCCCAGTGAAGTTGCTATATAAAATTAACCATCACATTCACCTAATCAAATGTTTTAGCTCTGGCTCATTCTTTTTCTAACATTTTTTTCTCATCATTCTAGAGAATTATCTAGGTGATCACTTATCCACCAACATATACACATTTCTAACCTCCTAGCTTCTTTTTTTATTTTTTTATTTATTTTTCTTTTTTATTAACATATAATGTATTATTTGCCCCAGGGTACATGTCTGTGAATCATCAGGCTTACACATTTCACAGCATTTGCCATAGCACATACCCTCCCCCATGTCCATATCCCTAGCCCCCCCCCCACCTCCCAGCAACCCTTAGTTTGTTTCGTGAGTTTAGGAGTCTCTTATGGTTTGTCTCCTTCTGCATCCCATCTTGTTTCATTTCTCTTCCCCACCCCCCACAACCGCCTGCCCTGCCTCTCAAATTCTTCGTATCAGAGAGATCATGTGATAATCGGCTTTCTCTGACTGACTTATTTCGCTTAGCATAATACCCTCTAGTTCCATCCACGTCGTTGCAAATGGCAAGATTTCGTTTCTCTTGATGTCTGCATAGTAATCCATTGTATATATATACACCACCTCTTCTTTCTCCATTCATCTGTTGATGGACATCTAGGTTCTTTCCAGAGTTCGGCTATTGTGGACATTGCTGCTATAAACATTCGGGTGCATGTGACCCTTCGGATCCCTACATTTGTATCTTGAGGGTAAATACCCAGTAGTGCGATTGCTGGGTTGTAGCTCTATTTTCAACATTTTGAGGAACCTCCAAACAGTTTTCCCGAGTGGTTGTACCAGCTTGCATTCCCACCAACAGTGTAGGAGGGTTCCCCTTTCTCCACATCCTCGCCAACATCTGTCATTCCCTGACTTGCTAATTTTAGCCATTCTGACTGGTGTGAGGTGGTATATCACTGTGGATTTGATTTGTATTTCTCTGATGCCGTCGTGATGTTGAGCACTTTTTTATGTGTCTGTTGGCCATTTGGATGTCCTCTTTGTTGAAATGTCTGTTCATATCTTCTGCCCATTTCTTGATCGGATTATTTGTTTTTTGGGTGTTGAGTTTGAGAAGTTCTTTATAGATTTTGGATACTAGCCCTTTATCTGATATGTCATTTGCGAATATCTTCTCCCATTCTGTCAGTTGTCTTTTGGTTTTGTTGACAGTTTCCTTTGCTGTGCAAAAGCTTTTGATCTTGATGAAGTCCCAATAGTTCATTTTTGCCCTTGCTTCCCTTGCCTTTGGAGATGTTTGTAGGAAGAAGTTGCTGCGGTTAAGGTCGAAGAGGTTGCTGCCTGTGTTCTCCTCCAGGATTTTGATGGAGTCCTGTCTCACACTGAGGTCTTTGATCCATTTTGAGTCT
>CM052806.1:58285460-58338180 GCA_028533885.1 Nasua narica
CTTTGTAGTTTTCTGAGTACAGATTCTTTGCCTCTTTGGTTAGTTTTATTCCTAGCTAACTTATGGTTTTGGGTGCAATTGTAAATGGAATCGACTCCTTAATTTCTCTTTCTTCTGTTTTGCTGTTGGTGTATAGGAATGCAACTGATTTCTGTGCATTAATTTTATATCCTGACACCTGATTGAATTCCTGTATGAGTTCTAGCAGTCTTGGAGTGGAGTCTTTTGGGTTTTCCACATAAAGTATCATATCATCTGCAAAGAGTGAGAGTTTGACTTCTTCTTTGCCAATTTGGATGACTTTTATTTCTATTTGTTGTCTGATTGCTGAGGCTAGGACTTTCTAGGACTATATTGAACAGCAGTGGAGATAGTGGGCATCCCTGCCGTGTTCCTGATCTCCGGGGAAAAGCTCTCAGCTTTTCCCCTGTGAGAATGATATTCGCTGTGGGTTTTTCATAGATGGCTTTGATGATGTTGAGGAATGTGCCCTCTGTGCTGACACTGTGAAGAGTTTTGATCAGGAAAGGATGTTGTACTTTGTCAAATGCTTTTTCAGCATCAATTGAGAGTATCATATGGTTCTTGTTCTCTCTTTTATTAATGTATTGTATTACGTTGATTGATTTGCAAATGTTGAACCAACCTTGCATCCCAGGAATAAATCCCACTTGCTCGTGGTGAATAATCCTTTTAATGTACTGTTGGATCCTATTGGCTAGTATCTTGGTGAGAATTTTTACGTCTGTGTTCATCAAGGATATTGGTCTTTAATTCTCCTTTTTGACGGGGTCTTTGTCTGGTTTTGGGATCAAGGTAATGTTGGCCTCATAAAATGAGTTTGGAAGTTTCCCTTCTATTTCTATTTTTTGGAACAATTTCAGGAGTATAGGTATTAATTCTTCTTTAAATGTTTGGTAGAATTCCCCTGGGAAGCCATCTGACCCTGGGCTCTTATTTATTGGGAGATTTTTGATGACTGTTTCAATCACCTTACTGTTTATGGGTCTATTCAGGTTTTCTATTTCTTCCTGGTTCAGTATGATAGTTTGTGTGTCTCTAGGAATGCATCCACTTCTTCCAGATTGTCTAGTTTGCTGGCGTATAGCTGCTCATAATATGTTCTTATAATTCTTTGTATCACTTTGGTGTTGGTTGTGATTTCTCCTTTTTCATTCATGATTTTATTAATTTGGGTCCTTTCTCGTTTCTTTTTGATAAGTCTGGCCAAGGGGTTATCAATTTTATTAATTCTTTCAAAGAACCAGCTCTTAGTTTCGTTGATTTGTTCTACTGTTCTTTTGGTTTCTATTTTGTTGATTTCTGCTCTGATCTTTATTATTTCTCTTCTTCTGCTAGGTTTAAGTTTTCTCCATTGTTCTTTCTCCAGCTCCTTTAGGTGTAGGGTTAGGTTATGTATTTGAGATCTTTCTTGTTTCTTGAGAAATGCTTGTATTGCTATATATTAACCTCCTAGCTTCTTATTTACTTGATCTCTTTAATTATAATTTTCTTTCCATCCACCCTACTTTAACATTCCATGGCCATGTTGATACCTTGATCCTGAGAATTAGATTTCTGTATTCAGATCTTAAGCACTAGGCAGTGCTGCTCAGACTTTGATGTATATAATAATTACCTTGGGAGCTGTTTAAAATGCAGCCCAACTTACTGGTCTGGAAGGGAGTCTTACAGTCTGTGTTTCTAACAAGATCCTAGGTCGCACCAGTGCTGCTACCGTGGACCACAGTTGGAGTAGCAGGATGTTGTATATACTAGTATCTGACTTGATAAAAGAACCACAACCTCCAGTATTTCAAAAGAAGTCATTTCTTTGTCATGTAACAGTTTAGAGGTGGACAATCTAGTTTGGAGGGATAGCACTGCCCATTAGGTCGTTCAGAGACCTAGGTTTCTCAATGGTTTCTCAAGCCATTCTTGATAGGTGTGTCCTCATCCTCAAGATGGGAGCTGGATCTTACGTGTCCTCCTTGTAGACTGGGAATTTAATTTTTGAGGTGGGTGGAATACCAAGTCCAGGAAAGTGGATTTCTTTTATAGAGATGATCTAGGTGTAATACTCATCAATTCTGTAACCACAAGTAGCCTTAGAGAGGACACAGACATATAATGTGTAGCTTGGCATTCATGTGTCTAGATGAAACTGACATGAGTCTGTTGCTACCAGAAAGAAGGAGATAATGATTCGGGAAAACTCTGGGTAGTTTCTACCACTTGATTGTGACGGTTAACTTTATGTGTCACCATGACTGAGCTACTGATGCTCAGATAGCTAGGAACACGTTATTTTGGGGTATGTCTGAGAGAATATTTCTGGAAGAATTTAGCATTGGGTTTAGCAGATGTAGTAAGAAGATCTGCTCTCACCAATGTAGGCAGGCATCATCCCATCCACTGAAGGCTCTAAAAGAGCAAAAGGTGAGGGAAAGGCAAATTCTCTTTCTTCTTGAACTAGGAAACTCCTCTGCTGCTCTAGGATGTTGGAGGTCTTAGTTCTTAAACCTGAAGACTCTGGATTTATACCATTGGTTCGCATGATTCTCAGACCTTCAGATTTGGACTGAATTATACCACCAGCTTTTCTGGTTCTCCAGTTTGTAGATGGCAGAAGGTGGGGCTTCTTAGCTTCCATACTGTGTGAGTCAATTCCTATAATATATCTTCTCCTATTATTATATCTTTATCTATGTCTCTATCTGTATCTGTCTGTCTCCTGTTGGTTCTGTTTCTCTGGATAACCCTGACTAATAAAATGACCAAAAAGAACACTACCTTTGACATCTTGAACTCAACCTGTCTAGCACCTTCCATTTTTCTAGCTAACTTAGCATGTTTCCAGTAATTCTCAGACATCCCATTCCTGGCCTCCACCACTTTTTCATTATCAATACCAACCACCTCTAAGAGTTCCTAAATTTCCTCCCTTGTCCATTGTGTTTTCTAAAGTTCAGCATAATAATTGCTGTCTCTGTAAATGCTCTTAGTGACTTTTTCTTTACTCCTGCTGTCAATTATCTGAAAAAAAAATTGCAAACCAGGTCATTCAGGACACAGTTGAAATGTTACCCATTAGAGAAGTTTTACTTGATGACCCAGTCTGAAATAATCCTCCCTGCCATGCATGGCTGATTCCCTAATCCTGCTTTTAATTTTTTCATAATATTTAAAACTATATATTATGTTATATATCTGTGTATTTGTTTGTTTTCTGTCTTTTTCCTTAGAACTGCAAGTGGACAAAGATTTTATTCTGTCCACAGGTATTTCTCCACTGTGAAAGATTATCTAGCCTGAAATAATGCTTAATAAATGTTTTTGAATGAATTAATAACATTGATAGGTGAGGAAGAAGGTGATTTTATTCAGTCAATTCAATTGTGTGTTAATATATAATGTATATATACATTTACACGTATATGTGTCTATGTCTAAGTATATCCATTAATACCCACAATCAAAGAAAAATAAGACTAAAGAGAACCTTGAAAATTACTAGTGGTACAGTTAAATAAAAAAAAGTTGGATGAGTTTCTCTTTGATATCTTTAAATAATATTTCAATTCTGAATGAAAGGTATACTGTTTAGGCCCTATTTCTTTTTGTGATAGAAATAGTATAATAGAGATATTAATATTCTCTTGACTAGAATTCTTCAACCAAAATGACATTTAATACTAACCAAAATAAGGGATCAAATTATTAAAACATAAATTATTTGATTACCTTGGGATACAATATCAAAAGCAACTCCCAGCAGTTAGGAGTCAAAAAGCAAGGGACTGATTAACCACATGTGCCCCAGGATCAGGGGAGCTTCAGGTTCTGCCTCAGTTACCATCAGCTGCCTAATCTCAGTTTATTCATCTTAGGAGAGCAAGGATTCTGTGAACAAATGAGTCTACTGCTACATGGAGAGAGGGTTAATAGATACAGGGGAACTGTGGCTAGTCTCCACTACAGACCTGTCCCCTCTGATACTTCACATTCATATACCCTAGAAGACTTCAATTCAATATGAAAACTTCATATAGTAATAAGTATTGAAATTTCATGGGGCCTTGTGCCAAGATATGCCTTTATTCTCTTATCTATAGCCACAAAAGTCAACCTACCAATTTATAAGAAGCTAACTACAAGGTAGATATCAAACTTCCTCTCCCACCAACCTAATCAATACGACTTTTGCTGTTCCCCTAAGACACAGTCCATGCTTTTGAGCCTCTGTGCCTTTGCCTGGATTGTTCCCTCTGCCTTGGCTTTCTTCTTTCACTCAACTTCATATTTACTGTTTCCTTTTTTTTTTTTAAGATTTTATTTATTTGACAGATCACAAGCAGGCACAGAGGCAGATAGAGAGAGAGGGGGAAGCAGGATCCCTTCTGAGCAGAGAGCCCGATGCGGGACTTGATCCCAGGACCCTTAGATCATGACCCAAGCCAAAAGCAGAGGCTTTAACCCACTGAGCCACCCAAGGGCCCCAATATTTACTGTTTACTAAATGTCATCTTTTTACACAGAATCCCCAAGTAAAATGAGTTGCTTTGTTGTGCTCACTTAGCACTTCTAAATAGACATTGTTTTGGTGTTTTCCATATCATTTTGTCATTATTTGATTACCATATCTAATTTTCTACCTAGAGCATGAATTTCTTGAGGTACAAACACTATCTTACACATTTTTTTGTAGCAGAGCTAATTATCAAATTCCACCAATGGGAGAGCTTTCTTTTCATTTCATAATAAGAAATTAAAGAATTAAAAGTGAAAGTCTATTGATTTAATACTTGTTTGAGATAGAACTTTGATTGGAACTAATTTATAGTGAAAAATTCTCACTTGGTTACCAGCATGTCCAATTTATCCTCATTACGAGATCAAGAGGCTTCTAGGAGCAGAAGGGCATCAAGGACCAAAAAGAGTGGGGAGAGGGCACAGGAGCATGTACCTTATTATACTGCCTTGGGATTATTTTCAGAAATTTGGTTATTCCTGCCAAAAGGATTATTATTCCAGGAAGATTTTGTAATCAAAGAATTACCCTGTAACAGCTATATTGTATTTAAAATAAAACTTAATAAATTTATTGATGTTTTAAAAGTTTGGAAGCACATAAAAGCAGAGAAAAATAAAAATAAAAAGTCCCATAGTTCTACCTCTTAGTCACTAATGTGGGCTTTTTTTTTTTTTAACTTTTAGTATTGCTGAGTTCATATTTAATGTATAAGAATTCCCACTAATATAACATTGTGAACTTTTGATTTAATTTTGCCAGTTTGTTAAGCTGAATATTGCAGAACTTTTAATTGATAATTATAGAATTTGAATTTCCAATATATTTTTTTTGTTTAATTAGATCCTTCTGTATACATTGTTCCAAATTATCCTGGTTTTTCAAAATTTTGAATAAGTTGGTACACAATCTTCTGGTAATAAGTCTTTAATTATAAATCATCTGTAATTAGAGTACACAAAACAAAAAGGTAATTGCTTAGAGTCTTGAAATTGATCTCAAGTTGAGCTTTCAGGTGGTTGGGTGACTCAGTGGGTTAAGCCTCTGCCTTTTTGGCTCAGGTCATGATCTCAGGGTCCTGGGATCGAGCCCCTGCATTGGGCTCCCTGCTCAGCGGGGAGCCTGCTTCCCCCTCTCTCTCTGCCTGCCTCTCTGCCTACTTGTGGTCTCTCCCTCTCTGTCAAATAAATAAATAAATAAATAAAAATAAAATCTTAAAAGTTGAGCTTCTCAGAGAATAAAAGTGAAACCTAAGAAATATGTATTATAGTATGTTTGTAAAGCAAAACAAATTAGAAACTTCACAAGGCAATTATGCATTTCAATAAAGGGAAAATGTCTTCAACAGATGCCTGGTGTGTTTTATCTCTCACCTTTCTCCACTATTCCAAAGGCTTAGTCAGAACCTCCCACATCGTGTGTTGATTAGAGTGACTCCCAAATCCCATTGAGGGTCAGGGAACACTTTCTGTTTAAACAAATGAAAATGAAAAGATTCATGGTTTCTTATGGTGCCATAAAGGTGAGTGTAAAGCAAGAATATTCTACAACTTAAAAGTCTTAGCCATAGTTTGCTAGAGAGTCCCCTATATTTTCACTACAGAATAAGGAGTCTGGGATTTCTATAACTTGTTTAGAAAGGAAGCACTGTCCCCTAATCCCTAATATAATGAATTCTAATTCATTAGAGGGGATTCTTACAGATCCCCAGAGAAATAAGAACAAATATCATACCTTAAAATTGAACTTTGGATAGTTCCTAAGCAAGAAAGTAACTTTAGAGTTCCAGTTCAAAACCACGCTGGTATTACTATATTCAAGTAAAACAGCAAAGCTTTGCAAACCGTAAAATTTAAGTTTTTCCATGTATTGATATCAGGGCTAATAACAAAGGTAAAATAAATCTCAATTTTTAATCTTCTGACTTTCTAGTTAATATGGTCTATGTGAATAGTAACATTAATTTCACACATAAAAATAAATATACAAATAACTGATTACACTGGTAGTACAGTGATAATTCCTACAGTATTTTTGCTAATAATTTTTATGTACCACAGTTTTTCTTTTCCTAAGGGAAGAGAATCCATGACCAGAAATTATGTGCAAATTGATGAAAAGGTCAAATGTGAAAGTACCTATTAAATTTTTACAAATAAACATCAATCAACAGAATGACTAATTAGAGTATGTAACCCATGTAATCCCTTGAAAATCTGGATCATCTGAATTCAGGGTATTGCTTTTGATGCTGATGTTATATGCAGTGCTCAAATCATTTGATACTTTAACCATTTTCCTGGTACTGATTATATTCTGTGGAAATTATGTATAAAAGAACTAAAGATCTATGTTACTGGGGGAAGAGTAGATATATATTTCCGGAATGGAGGGCAGTCCAGGGACTTAGACATATTTGAGGAAATTCCGGGGCAGTATACCACAAAAATTGTGAACTACCTAGCATAAAATACTGTTGGAAAAGGGGAAGGGCATGAGACACCGCAGGTGAGGAAAAGAGAGAGAGAATGAATATGAGAGTCTTTTCCATCTTGCTCTGCCTGTCACCCTGTGGCAAGTTAAGTATCAGGCCAAGCAAAGGAATGTAATTGAAAAGCACCGGGCCAGCAAATGTGAACGTTCTGCACATTAAATGTTGAGAGACCATGCAAAATGGATTGAGGAGAACGTCAACAGGCAGTGTCATGGAAAGATTTGGCAGTTTCTCACTCTCCTTACAGCACTTCCTTGTTGTGTTCATTTGTCATGGAGGGACATACTATTTCCTTGATAAGGTTGTCTACTGTTTCGTAACCTTTGTGTAATGTTAGAATGCAAAAGCTGTAAGGCTAACTTATGTTCTTTACTCATCTGTTGGAAATTTTGTCTTTAGATTAAGATGATGGTATTTTCCCCCGGAACAACCTAGATTACTTAAAAATATTTTTTTTTCTGATACAATCCCTGTGACCACAATATATGTGTACAGTTTTTTTTCATAATCGTTTCTGTTGCTCATTTCCAACTGAAACAATATATTTTAAATTTTATTTAAAAGATTTTATTTGTTTATTTATCAGAGAGGGAGAGAGAGAGAGAGAGAGAATAAGCAGGCAGAGTGGCAGAAAGAGGCAGAGAGAGAAGCAGGCTCCCCACTGAGCAAGGAACCCAATGTGGAACTTGATCCCCAGACCCGGGGATCATGACCGGGGCTGAAGCCAGCTGCTCAACTGACTGAGCCTCCCAGGCGTCCCTATTTTCTGTGTTTTAATGTGTCACAGAATTATTTTTTATTTCATAGGCAATGATTATAATACAATGAAAACCTGATTTTGGAAAATATGCGAATATAATCCAAATCAATTTAACATTCATGAATGCTGTATATATGTGTGAATGCTTGTATATATGTACATATATGTGCATACAAGTTTTATATATAACTATATCAATTTATATATTTTAATTTCTATGTACATTTATATTTAATTTATATATTTTAATTTTGTATATTATATTTTACTTTATATAATATTTTCCTTTTGTTGATCCACACATTTTATAACTGCTATAAGAATAATAAAAAGGAAATTATTTTTATTATTTTTTAGATAGAGCAAATTTTTTTAAAGATCAAGCTTTCTTCCCCAGATGAACTTCAAGTGGCTTTTCATTGTTAAAAGAAGTAAAAATTACATTTAAGTTATGCAATTATGTTCTTAATAAGTCTAAGAAATGTACTATAGGTAGGGTAAATAGTCTAAAATAATATTAGGATGTCAGGGTTTGGTCTTGGTTCTGCATTATATTACTCTGCAACTTTGAGACATTTCAACTCTACTCTCAATTTCCTCCTCTGTAAAGACAACAGAAGGTTTAATTACATCTATGCACCCACTTTCTACGTCCTAATAAAAGTTATAGACCACATATCATAATCACATCTTCGTTTTTTGCATCCTAAAATGACTGTGTCTTTACTTTTCATATTGTCCCCAAACGTTTAAAACTAACTCTCAGACCTGTTTGTGTCCAGTATAGTCCGTCGTTCGTCTGTGTGGGTGCCTAACAACATCCTGGGGTCATAATTGAATTTTAGTGAGTACAGTGATAATATCGTCATGAATTACAGTATGCTCTCTCCTTTTTCTAGTTAGCTTTGCATTGTAGGTATCATAATGCAGTTTTAAATTAATGTTTTCTTTTGCTAAAGTACCTCACTTTGCCTGGTTAAACTGTATATTTTAGTAATCATACAGACCTTCTGATCATCTATGAAATACTCACTAGATAGATCCTGGTCTCTTTGAGAAGATATATGGCCTGCAGAAAACCATCGATCTACCTTATCATGAAAAAGCAGCACTATTAACGTGAAACCCTGACACAGGACACAGAGTTTAAAATACGGGAATATTTTAAATGCCACCCACTTTCATCATTCTACTACTTGTTAGGAAAGTTACAGGGGATTTAGTGCAATGCAGATGTCCCCTAAAAGCCCCTTCTTTTAATAATTTAAATAACTTAGATTTTTAAATGTATTTCTAACTGGTGTACTTCTATAATACTTCAATCCTATAGGGGCTCCTCGGTGGCTCAGTTAAGTGTCTGTTTTCAGCTCAGGTCATGATCCCGGGGTCCTTGGATAGGGCCCTGTGTCTGGCTCCCTGCTCAGTGGGAATCTGCTTCTCCCTTTCCCTCTGCTGCTCCCCCTGCTTGTACTCTCTTTCTTTCTCTGTCAAATAAATAAAAAACCGTGAAAAAAATAATTCAACTCTATAGCATTACTTTTTGTTCTCACTGCTAAATGGAAATCAGTACAGCTGACTGCTGTTCCCCATGACACTTTTGCACATTGGAACAAACTATGACCACTGAAACCAATGGTAAAACTACATAAAGGGCAAAACTTAGACACTCATTTCCCACACATGAATGTTAAATATACCAGAACCAGGGAGTTCAGCTTGATAATATATCCCATATTTATTTTTAGAATGGATAAATCATTCCATTTAAAAAACGTTGGCACAATAAAAAATAAGCTAGACTATGAATATCCCATAATTATGATAGACCTAAGTTTAAGCTTCTCACTCTGAAATATCATCTATTGGTGAGACATTTGCTTTTATGACCGGGAAATAAAAGTTGTATTATGTGGAAAATTCGTAATGGTCACTAAACATGACTATTAATGAAAAGCTTCTGATTCTATGGGAAGCTCTCAGAAGAGCCTTTAACGTGGTTTTCTATATTCTGTAGATATCTATTTTATTTAGTTATATGCTGTGTCTCACAGGCCATAGGTTTTCTAGGATGGTGGTCTCCAAAATGATGCCTGCATGACTCAGGGACAGAGCAATGATGATCCATAAAGTACAGGAAGAAATTATTACAACTTTTCTTTTGCTAGTGTTTATTTAAAATTTCTACTTTTGGAAGTTTTTGTGTATTTTATATTCTTATGAGAGCAATACGTTTTATTATTTATAAATAATAAAGCAGAGTAGCCAACACTAAAACTTTTTACTAATGGGGTGCACAGTCAACCAATTTAGAGACTGCTGTTGTAGCGAATGAGAGATTAATGACACCCCATTTATAAAGGCTAGCAAGTGAGAAAGAGGCTGTCAATGAGAAGTTCATTGATCTGTTTTCCCATGTCTGCAATAAAGCACATTTACCTGAAATGTCATACTCTGGAAAGAGTGCCAATACTAAACACACATAAATGCCTACCTTGTACTAAGTAGCTGTATTGATTTGAGAGGCTACATCAAAGCAATTGCCTATGTGTAATTATTGTCTTTCTTCCAAAATGTCTAACTTAGCACAATACAAAGTTTAAATACTTGGTGTGTGTGCTTTTTATTAAATATGTTCAATATTGTTGAACCTTTCTTTCTGTGTTTGATCTATAAACAAATGAATAGAAAATGAGCTTAATAAATCATTGGTGGCAGGTTCAAGAGAGTCCTGCTGTTTCTTTGGCTGAATGCTAAGTTAATATGGTTTAAAATATAAAAGAAGTAGAAAAAGAAGGTGAAGAAAGTAATGAAGGAACATTAAAACCATGAACTGTTTGTAACCTTTGTTGTTCTTTATTAAATGTTAATGAAAGGCCATTGCTGTTTGTCACAGTGAGATCAGTATAACCAAATTGCATCCAGTTTATATTTTTTTAAAGATTTTATTTATTTATTTGTCAGAGAGAGAGCGAGCGAGCAAGAGAGAGCACAAACGGGCAGAGTGGCAGGCCGAGGCAGAGGGAGAGGGAGAAGCAGGCTCCCTGCTGAGCAAGGAGCCCAATGTGGGACTCGATCCCAGGACTCCGGGATCATGACCTGAGCTGAAGGCAGCTGCTTAACCAACCGAGCCACCCAGGTGTCCTGCATCCATTTTATATTTTTCCTTCAGGTGTTTACTTGAGTAGTGCATGATTCACTTTCCAAATACACAGTTGGGAGAGAACGAGGTTTTGTATCCCTTTGAAGGGTGATTTATTGGTTTTTATTTCTCTTTCTTAACATCTCTACTGTAATTCTATCAGATCTGCTAATTCATATGTTTTCTAAACCATTACTAAAATTTAAATTTTCCACTTTCAAAGTAGTGTACATCTCAAAGCCATAGTTGAAAAGAATTGCTTCCAAGTCTCATTTCTTTGTTATTTCAAGACTGCATTACATTAAAAAAAAAGAACTCCCTAAATGCATGCCCTGAGAATTTTAGTTACGTAGCTTTCACTTGAAATCAGTCTTCATCAATTTTCTTTTTGTGCCATTAGTCATTTTTCATCGTTTTGAAATAAAGATTCTGTTTATATATAGTATTTTGAGTTCTCAATTCTCCCATTTGAAGAAACATTGTTTCGTGTTACTTTAACAATGTAGCAAAGAAGGTCAAGTTTTCTCTAACTAGATCTTTAATTACAGATTTGACACTCAGGATGAATGAATTTTTATTAATGTTCAAAATATATAGACAAAACAATCTGTGACAGTATGGTATGGTTGTGGGAGCAGATAGTAAGGGAGTGCTTACTGAATTGCATATTTCACTTGAGCTTTGAGGTAGTAAATTTTCAGCAAATGGAACTGGGTAGAGGATGGGGTAGTATGGTATTTCAAACTGAGGAAGGACAATTGAGTGATAACTGAGTATGAGTCTGACATTTAGGAGATATCACTTAATCTTGTAATCTAGAATATATGTAAAGAGATGAGCTTAGAATCGTTTCTGACTTTAATATTTGACCCATTAACATTAGTACCAGCCAGTAATGAGAAAGTCAAATTACAAAGTAGAAATAAAGTCAAACATAGTCATTTTAAGATAAATGAATATTATTGAAAATTTTGAACTTTTTTATAGATAATAATGTGGCTGAATTAACTATATATACAAATATAGATATTCATTAAATTTATGTGTGGTTGGGTCATTGTAAACTTTTGCTAGTAACAAGCTGTGCCTTTACAACCATAAACATGAAGAAGGTACCCTGCAGATGTATCTAGTGGAGTGTCTGCCTAATTTGGCATTGAGCCTAGTTGAAGGCAGCAATAAGAAAAAATTCCCAACAACTAGCCTATACTTCTGCTCCTTTGGGGAAAGAATCCCATGAGCTATGTTGTCTGAAAACCTTAAGCAAAAATTGTAAACAGGCCGAACATCAATATTTTTCGTAGGCAGCAGTAGAAACAAATTAGCACTTTAAAGCTAGTCTTAAAGAAAAAAAAAAGCCACAGATAAAATTTCAGAAGCACGAAATCACAAGGAACACTAAATATATGAAAGAACAAACCACCATGACTAAGAGTAACAGTACCAGAAACTTTCAGAATCAATCCCACCAAAACTATGGGCATAGGACAAATCACATGCACATACAGGATGTAAAATAAGTAAATTTAATATGATTAAAATAACAAAAAATAATTTAAGAACCAGAGAATATCTGTATATTCAATTAGATTTGAATAGGAACTACACAGAGCTTCTAAAATTTTAAAATACATAATTCAGGTTTAATGGGTAGATTAAACAATAATTAAAGATAGGCAAAAGAAAGTCATTGAATTTTAAGGTATCTTTTTATGAAAATTATCCAAAATAGAGGGACTAAGAGATATAAATTAAGAAAGATGAAAAGACATGGAAAATAACATAATGATATTCTATAAAGATTTATTTAGATTCTATGACATTCAAGAATTTATATAATATTATATAAATTTATAATGTAAGTGAGTTTAGCAGACTAGGTATAAGATCCATACACAAGTCAACTGTATTTCAATAGAGCATGTATAGTTAGAAGATGCAATTAAAAATCTTACTTATTATAAATATAATAAAAATAGAAAAATATCCATTATAAGATGTAAAAATATAAATAATTTAAAATTATATTGGCATACAATAAAGAAGACCTAGATAAATAAACATTCTTGGATATAATGTTAAAAGATGAGATGCATAAGATCATGACATGTAATTATCATGAATTTCAAATATCTATTTAATTAAAAATACCTGTTCAACTGGGAAAAAAGTATAAATGAATGGATCATAGACTGTTCTCTATATATTTTTGGATTATTTTATAGATTTTTAAATCTATTCCATTAATTTTTTTGTGCATTTGTCTGTATTTGTGACTATCAGTTATCTAAATTACTATAGGTTTATAAGTCTTGATATTTGGTGGACCTTGTCTGCTCACTTGGCTCTCTGTTAATGATGCTTTAAGAATTCTTATCTCTTTATATGTCTATATATACATTTTTAAATCTACTTACCAGGTTTTTTGGAAAAACTTTCTTGAGTTTTTATTTTTTTAATTAAGCTAAATAGACATTTGAAATTTCATGACAATTGCCTATCATAATCTTAGGCATCTCATTTTTTGACATTGTGTCCATGAGAGTCAGTGCATAATACCTCAGATACCCAGGGGCAAATTAAAAAATCTCTTGTCATAGTGAAAACCAGGATGATCTCACATTGAATGAAAAAAATAAAATTGAAAGATGACAACACTGAGATAATGGAAATGTTACCTTTATCTGACGAAGGTCTTAAAGCAACCATGAGAAAAGAAAAATGCTTCAAAGAAAAATTACAAATAAACAAATGAAGGGGAAAAGAAGTCTCAGCAAAGAAATAGAAGATATAAAGAAAAACCAAATGGAACTGAAAATAAAATAACTGAAATTTTAAAACAATCATTGGATAAGTTGAAGGGCAGAATGGATGGGACAGAGGAAAGAATTAGTGAATTACAAGGAAGAACAACCAGAAAACACAGAATCTAAATTACCAAGAAAATAGACTGAAAATATAAATGAGCCAAGGCCCAGAGAACCAAAGCATTATGACCAAAGATCTTATGTATTTCATTAGAGTCCTTCAAGGAAAGGGGAAAGCCTTGGTTAAGGAAATATTCAAATAATAGTTGAAAACCCCTCTATTTGGCAAAAGATATAAATATAAAAAATTTAATTAGTTTAGAAAATAGAAATAAATGGTATGAACTTACTCTATTTAAAATTAGATTAATATGCAGTTCTAACAGATAACACAAAGAGATTCCTTGTATTCTTCACCCAGTTTTCTCCAGTGGGAAACATCTTGAAAACTGGTAGCTCATGATATACCACAACCAGGGTGAACATATTTTATAGTCAAAGTATAGAACATTTCTGACAACACAAGGATCCTTCATGTCCCCTTTTATAGCAACATCTCATTCTCCCCCACCCTTACTCCCTGGCAATGACTAATGTGCTCTCAGACTCTATATTTCTTTTTTCCATTTCAAGAATGTTGTATAAATAAAATCAGGCAATGTATAACTTTTTAGGCTTACCTTTTTTTACTCAGCTTATTTCTCTAGAGATTCATCTAGGCTAGTGTGTGAAATAATTATGTATCCCATTTTATTATGGGGTAGTATTCTATGATATGAATGAACCACAGTGTAACTCCTCACACCTGGAAGGATATCTGTATTGTTTCCCATGTTAGTCTATTATGAGTGAAATTACTATAAACATTACCATATGTCTTTATATATGCATGTTTTATTTGCATTTTTTTTAAAGATTTTATTTATTTATTTGACAGAGAGGAGAGAGATCACAAGTAGGCAGAGAGGCAGGCAGAAAGAGAGGAGGAACCAGGCTCCCTGCTGAGCAGAGAGCCCGATGCGGGGCTCGATCCCAGGACCCTGAGATCATGACCTGAGCCAAAGGCAGAGGCTTTAACCCACTGAGCCACCCAGGCACCCCTATTTTCATTTTTTTAATTTAAATTCGATTAGTCAACATGTAGTGCATCATTTGTTTTAATATAGTGTTCAGTGATTAATTAGTTGTAATACCCAGTGCTCAGCACATCACATGCCCTCCTTAATGCCCATCCCCCAATTACCCCATCCCCCACCCACCTCCTGTTCTGTAACCCTTTGTGCATAAGTTTTTATTTTGCTGATAAATGAAATGTCAAACAACTGAATGTATTCACACAACTGAATGCTGTACAACACTGAAAGTGAATGAACTGCATACAACATGAATGCATCTCAGAAACATAATATTGATTGAAATAAAACTACCAGAAGAATATACATTATACAATGTCATATTTAAAAGCAGGCAAAACTAAATGATATGTTGTATAGGAGCACTTACCGATATGGTGAAGCTATAAAGAAAAGAAAGATAATAATTTATATAAAATTCAAAAAGAAGAATGCAATCATGAGAAAACATTTGTATTTTTAATACTTGTTTTAATTTTATCATTGTTCTTTGGTCACAATTATTAAAGATTTAAAATATTTGTAAAAAATATTATTTGCAAATAAGTCTGAAGATCAAGTACAGACTAATTCTTAAAATTACTTTTCTTGTATCTTTTAATATTTTTTTCTATTAGTTTTATTTAGATTTCTCAACAAATCATTTTTCTGTAGCCATGTGTGCATTTCTGTTAATCAAAAGTTCATCCTCCTTTAGCAATCTGTCATTTCTTTTTTGACTACAACAGATGAAATATCTTTTGACTGAATCACATTAGTGGAATAATCTCTGTGTGAAAATCTAACATATTTTCTGTGGAGCTATAATTTATCATTTTAAAAACAACTTTGTGACATGTGGAGTGAAGAGGTAGAATAAAAGCCAATTTTATCTTGGAAGATTTGAAACATATATTAGTGTACTGTAACTTTTAACACTTAAATTTCATTGCATTTATACCAAATCATATCATAAAATCTGAATTTTATAAAGACATGCATTAATTAGAACTTGGAAGAGTATTGTGCAAAGGATATCAAAAAACCTAAGCATGGGAAAAAGAAGGGTGATTTTTTTGTTGTGTATGTGTGCGTATTTTTGTTTGTGGGCTGGTTAGCTTTTCATGCCAGTTTGTTGTTTTCTTGTTCATTTGTGCACAAGTTTCTCAGTATATCTCTTGCTTGGTTTATTTGGTTGGTTTATTTCTTGAATGCTCCAAAATGTTTCTTTTTTGTGCATAGTGTCAAGTGCAATAAGAGAATTTAAAAAATTTTACTTCTTTTAATCAGGAAATTGCATATTGTAACTCTGATCCTTTTAAAGTCTTCAAAACCTCTCTCAGTGGTAGCTGCAAATCAGCGTAAATATTAAATCTAGATTCCATGATTACCTCCCTTAGGTTATAAGAAATTAGCCCAAGTTCATGTAGTATTAATAAATAGTAGTGCTGTAGAGAAGTGGGAGCCTTGTTTAATGTGTTTTTTCCCCCTCCAAGAATAGATAGAACATGTAGATTTGAGATAAGAATTCTCATTTGCTCTTTTCATTGTGCATTTTTATTCTTTGCATTGAGATTTCTTAGACCTTGGTAAAAATCCTAACAGATTCAAGCTTACTCAGTTTTTAAATAGAAGTTGCATGTTCAGTAAATTTGTATTCCTGCATTAAGAGTTTAACTAATACCTTCAAGTAAGTCTGCTAATTTCTTATGTTTGTTCTAACTTAATCCAAAGTATATATATTGCTTAAAGTGAAAGTTTTAAGAATCATTATCCCTCTGCCAGCTCTCAGTAGTTACATTTGTGAATGTCCCCTTTTTCTTCTCATGTAATAAATTGATTTACATAACTTTAGGTAGAATTATTCTTTTTACCTTCTTCCTATCCAAATACATTTTTTATTAGTGTTGTCAAACAATCTAGACATGATTGAGTTTTCTAATGAGACTTATATCAATTTTGGCAGAATGAGGAGGTACTCATACCTCTATACAATTCTGCCATGGCCTCAGTCTGGCTCCCTAACCTCCAATCTCGCATCATCAGAACTAACATGATTTTGTTGATTATGTCATTTACTTCCATTTATGTCAGTCATCTCAAGGAGTCAAGAACCCCCATGTTAACTTCCTCTCCTCAAATGCCATCTCCCAATGGTCCTGTGTACAAGGAGGCATCTCCTGCCCCTATCACCCACTCCCTATTTTCCTTCCCTGTGTTATTTTTTCATTGTAACATATGTCCCCCTCTGACATTCTGTGTTTATCTTCCCACCCTACCCTCTATTGGAATGTGAGCTCTTAGAGTGCAGAGATATCTGTCTGTTTTTTTCCCTCTTCTATCACCAAAGCCTACTATAGTTCTAGACATACTGTAAGTGCTCCATAAATATTTGCTAGATGGAGTCATGAATGAATGTATGAAATATAGAGAAGTACTATGCTTTTTTGGCATAGATTTTAAATTAGCATACTTTTTCTTTTAAGCTGTTATTTTAAATTGAGAAGACAATGCTCATCTTGTTTTCCTTGCAAGGGTCTTTAGTGCTATTATTTGCTCCCTGTTACAAGCTTGTTTTCTAAGAATCAGCTCTTTGAAATCATATCATTTACCATTTAGAATATTCTTTAGACAACTCTGATAACTGTAAAAAGACCTGTGGTGGACTCTACGTTGCATGAAACCATATGAAAGTCCTCTATTGGGTCTCAGGTGAGGCAGTGGAAGTAAAACCTGAAGGGAAATTTGGAGATCGGTGTAAATGAATTACTATTGATTTATATTCATACAATATAATTGGACCTAATACTGAATTGTGACATTTTCGAACAATAAAGAATTTCCTAATTTTAGAGATAAAGAAAGTAGCCTCGCAAGTTTTAGTAACAGCCATGAGTGCTTAAGCAGCTGGTAGCAAACCTAGGACTAGGGTCTGTTTTCTTGACATAAAGTTCTGTTGATGGACCACAACGGTGGGCCTATTCATTGCTTAAAGGGCCTCATAGATGAATTCCTTTCCCTTTAAACTCTTCTTCACACCATGCACACTTTTATGTATCCCAAAATAAAGTCTTCTTGGGGCACAGAGGACATTCCAAGTAGGAGTTGCTTAGTTATGTGTTCACAGCTCATGTTCCTCAACCAGATTTGAACAGACCACTAACTTTATATGGTTTTCTGCCAGAGCTTTCTGTTTCTGATGCTGTCGAGGATCTTCACTAGCCCTTGACTCTGTTTTGTTTTTTTGTTTTTTTTTTCCTGGTTCACTTTTCTCCACAGGGTTAGTGTGAGCTTATTTTCAGCTCTATTTTCAGTGAACAGCTTCATTGAGAAGTCTGCTTTCTCATTTTCCTTACTTCTCACTCCACTTTGAATCCACTGATTTTCTAAGATCTCTCAACCTTGAGACACTCTAGTGCACGGGAATGCCAAGTGATTTTGCCTTGTACAATTAGAAATATAAGCCTTTTTTTCTTCTGTATGTAATGTCAATGTCCAGTAATCAACTAGGGATTCCTCTTCAGGTGGTGCCTGGGGGAGGGCTCTAGGGTGTAGAATTTCTCTGCTCAGGCACCTATTCTATTAAACATGAGAACTGATGCCTTTCTTGGCCTGTCTGGGGATTAAAACTGTGACATTGGTATTGTTAGCATTGCATTGTACCCTCCTGAGATAACTAGTCACCCTCAAACATCTATTCGAAAAGAGAGGAACTACTCATTTACTAATTGGTTAACATTAATCTATTGTTACTTATATAATTTTTTTTCTTCTTTGCTTTTATTTTATGGGCCACTGTTTGGGGAATCATGGGAGCACTTGCAGGACACTAACTCTTACAATGCTAACATTTCAAGTTATCTTTAGTTCAGAACATGTTGAGAATGAGGGTCAGAGGCCTGGGTGGCTTGTGGTTAAGCGTCTGCCTTCGGCTCAGGTCATGATCCCAGGGTCCTGGGATCGAGCTCCCCACCCACCCACCCTTGCATCGGGCTTCCTGCTTTGCAGGAAGCCTGGATCTCCCTCTCCCACTCCTCCTGCTTGTGTTTTCTTTCTCACTGTCTCCCTCTCTCTGTGAAATTAATAAAATCTTTAAGAAAAAAAAAGAAGGGTTGATGGACAAAGCCCTAAATCCCATAATAGTGTGGATTGAGGATACATACTCTTTATTCCTTCATCTGGAAATAAAAGGTCTGAATAAATGGATAATTGGAAGCATTTACAAGGGGTCTAAAGTCCTGATAGCATTGTATACATAGGTACATCCCCCCAAATTGTCATGTTCACAGAGTGTCCAGAATTTCCTAGACTGTTACTATTCAGAGTCAAAAGTAGTGTCAGTATTGAATAGCACGGCATTTTCATTTTCTGTGTAAACCAGTAATTATGTTGAGGTATTGAGATATTTTATCTAACTATAACTCTGTTTTAAGAATTAATGTTCTTAAAGAAAAAATAAATATAACTATCTACATACACCTAATTATTTTCCCTTTAAACTAGTAGAATAGTAATCCACTGTTTCTACAGAATTAGCTTTTCTCTATAACCCTGTCCTTGAAGCATATTTTGTATGTATTTTCTCAGCATTGTCCATCCATCAAATTAATAAAGTTGTTCTCAAGTAATTTAGTGGTCCCAAATAGTGTGTACACCTACCCTTGTTAAATGTTACGTAACTATTATTATCATCTTTATTTTACTTATGGAAGAACTGGAGTTTGTTGTATGTGATTGTTAACTTTCTCTTTCAACTTGAGTGGACCACAGGATACCCAGATATCTGGTTAAACCTCATTTCTGGGTATGTTTTTGATGGTGTTTCCGGAAGTAATTAATATTTGAATTGGTGTCCTGAGTGAAGCAGATGGTCCTTCCCAGTGTGGGTGGGTGGTCATCATCTCGCCACTGAAGAAAGACTTAAATAGAACAAAAAGGTGGTAGGTTGTATGTAGTGTGAAACTATGAGAGTGATTCCTTTGCCAAGCATTTATTATTAGTACTGATAGGTGTTAAAACTAAAAGAAGTTTTTGAATGTAAGATTTATCCATTGTGAAAATTCTAGGCCATATAACATATCTGGATTGATAGCATTGAAAGGGAAAAGGAGAATAATAACCAAGAGTATTGCTATTCTAGTGATCGATGGAAATTAGCTTAAATTTGACCCGAGTTCTTACATACCTTGTAGCAACTGAGTAATAGGCTAGATAATTAGGAAGCTTCATTAATTTTCCTTAAGATTTGGAAAGGATTTGGATTGTTGTTTGTTAATATTAATCTAGTGCTTAAAACCAGGATTCAGATGAGAAGGACCTTGCTTGGTTGTCAGTCACCAAAGGAGCTGAGAAATAATTAATATACATATCCCTCACTATTCACATCGCATTTTCATTTCAATTTATTTGCTTTATTATTAGAACTATAAGGATATGGAATTTCACAATAACGCTCAGAAAATAAGTACACTATGTATACAACCAGTGAAATCTTCTCTAAGCTACTGGTTCTGGGGAATTGAGAAATGAATGATTTGGGTAGTTTGTCTAATAGAGGTTAAGTTGGAGAGTGAGGTGGATCTAGACTTGAGTCTTGCCCCTTACACTTATTAGTCATGTGGCATTTGGGCCATTTATTTATTTTCTCCTATACTTACTTTCCTTTCCCAAGAAACAAAGCGAAATATTCCTTGTATTTAGGATCTTTTTAAGGATATCAAGTGTATTTTATTCATAATCCTTGAGAACCAAGTAGATTCTTATTAGAAGTATTATTACTAAAGTAGATTTTGATTTACTTTGCTTGCCAGTCCTTTTTATTGCTAATACACAATTTTAAATGGTTTATGAATTTTTCTATATTGAATCCCATTTATTTCATACATTCTAGTAACAATAAATAGCAGTGTTAGAGGTTGAATAACAAAGCCAGTTTTATATGATAAGTAACAAATAATATGTCAAACCAACAAGTCAGCTTAAAGTGATTGAATTCAAAGAAGTAGTTGCTACTATTTTAAATGAGTTTGAAATGTGTTATTGTATTCATTTTTAACTTGTGTGTAAGGGACATTTCATGAAAAACTTGACTTCTAACTAATAGCCACCTAAATGAGGCTTGGTAAATCAAGCCCTTATTTTGTGCTTAACAGGAATTAGGATAAATGCTTTACATACGTTATCTCATTTAATTCTCAGGAAAAACCTTGTGAGATAGAAGTAGTAAGATAAACTCTTGACATATTTATCTTCATGCTTTCCTTGTTTCCAGAACTTCTAGCCTTTTCCAGTGTTGTCTCAAGGGAAATTGTCACTGCAAATATACAATTATAAAGAAACTACTGATGGTTTTTGTTTTGCTTTGCTTTTTTCTAAATCTGGGTTCTTGAGAAACAAAAGAGTAGGCCATAAAGAGATTTGGTAGACAACATTGAAATAAAACCCCCGGAGAATATGTTGACCACACTCCTTTGCCCATTCCCTCAAACTGTAGAAGATGAGGGTTGATGAGGTAGACTAGTGAGGAGAAACAAGTATGGAAACCCCAGAGGTTCATTTCCTCTCCCTTTTAGAATCTTCATAAAAATCAATCTTTAGGTTTGAGTCAGCTCAAGGAAGCACGGGCAGATTCCAGCTGCTGATCTGAGAGGTTCTGCTTCTCAAACAAGACCAGTTTCTCAACCAGGAGCATTATTCTCTGGCACCTGTCCATATAAATATGGAGAGCATTAAAACAGTCCCACCCCTGAGGATCTCTTTCTGTAGTATATCCATTACAGGTAAACCCCACTCAGGCATGCCCCTGTCTGAAAATAAGAGCTGCCATAATAGTCAGTGCAAGGCTACTTTCGTGCTTCTAAATTTCTTTTCTAATAAATTCTATTTTACATTTATGCTAATGGCTATAAAGGTTTCTGTCTCTGCATCCTTTATTCAACAAAAAAGGAAAGGGAGAGGGCTTAACTTCTGAAAAGTTGATATTGGGAGGGGGATCTGAGCACCTGGTAGTATTGCTAGGTGGAAAAGAGGGAACCGTACAAGAGTTCTTCAGGGCGTGCTTGAAAGCCAGTCATGTGCCTAGATAACAACCTTTGAGTCTGATCAGCTGTCTTCCTCATTTTCCAGCTGGGACCTTTTAAACCACCACTGGATCATATGTCTACATGTCTGAACTTAGCTGTGCTCAAGTCTGAGTTGTCCACTGTTCGCATGCCCTCCATGCCTCTCCCAATCCAAGACTGAGCTCCTGGGTGTTCAGAACAGCAGTGATGGTGTGTAGGGCGGATTGAGAAGATTACAACATAGTTGCTTTGGTAGTGATACACAGTATGGAGATCTACCCTCACTGCTTGTTATTTAGCTCTTTAATTATTCCTCTTTTATCCAACAAAGAAATTGAAGTTTGAGAAGATTAAAAAAACTTGTCTATGGGCTTGTATATAAGATCTATTAGGGCTAAGATTTAGATTTACATCTCTGGCATTTGAAAAAATATATATTTTTAAAGATTTTATTTATTTATTTGATGGAGAGAGAGATCACAAGTAGGCAGAGAGGCAGGCAGAGAAAGGAGGAAGCAGGCTCCCCAGTGAGCAGAGAGCCCGATGCAGGGCTCGACCTCAGGACCCTGAGATCATGACCTGAGCTGAAGGCAGAGGCTTTAACCCACTGAGCCACCCAGGCACCCCATGAAAAAAAAAAACTTTAAAAGAAACTTATATTCCTAAAAAAATACAAATAACAAAACTGAGTGTTTTATAAATTAATGATAATGGTGAAGAAATGGTAAAACTAAAGCTTTAGAGTGTAGTGGAGTAACCCACAATTTTCCAACGAGTTTCTATTACATGATCATGGATTACAATGGATAATAGTAGCAAGTTTTCTTCTGCAGTATGGATTTAATTGATGCCTACTTTATCTAAGAAGTTCCTAGACAGTCTGATAGACCAATAGACTAATGCAGTATATCATTAAAATTAGTATAGTACTACGTATCATTGGGTGTTATATGCAACTGATAAATTTTTGAACACCGCATCTGAAACTAATGATGTGCTATATGTTGGCCAACTGACTTTAAATTAAAAAATTAAAACAAACATATTTTTATATTTTTAAAATAATAGAATAATATATTTTTGTATTAAAAAGTTAGCTAGGGGCGCCTGGGTGGCTCAGTTGGTTAAGCTGCTGCCTTCGGCTCGGGTCATGATCTCAGAGTCCTGGGATCGAGCCCCGCATCGGGCTCTCTGCTCAGCGGGGAGCCTGCTTCCTCCTCTCTCTCTGCCTGCCTCTCTGCTTACTTGTGATCTCTTTCTCTGTATCAAATAAATAAATAAAATCTTAAAAAAAAAAGTTAGCTAAAGTTGATAGCAAATATGTAATATTATACATATGTTTACATATAACATTCCAAGGTAGCATAATTACATCAAAAATGTTTTGGTATCTATAAAACTCAGGGAAAAGACCATCAAAAGCACTTGGGTATAATGGAAAGATTATGATTATGAATATAAATCTTCCCTCTTAAAACAGATTTTGCTGCATCCTGGTGTTCATCCTGGAGGGAAGATTATAGCAATATAGGACTACCTCAAGAAACAAACAAACAAAAATCTAACCAGAGAAGCTAACCTTATATTAAAGGAGCTAGGAAAAGAAGACCAAACAAAGCCTAAAGGCAGGAGAAAAAAGGGGGAAAAAATACCAGAGCAGAAGTAAATGAAATAAAGACTAAGAAAACAGCAGAGCAGATCACAGAATCCAGGAACTGGTTCTTTGGAAAGATCAGCAAAGTCAATAAACCTTCAGACAAACTCATCAAAAAAAAGAAAGAAAAAAAAAAAAAAAGGAGAAGAAAGGAAGGAAGTGTCTATTGATTGGATATATTTGCTTAGCAGACTGTTCTCCATTATCCTTTGTTTGAGCTCTACCTTAAGCAGAGAATGTAGGGAGGGATACCAGAAAAGACTCAAGCTCACTTGATGCCTACAGCCTCTGTCTTCCTGGTAGTTTGAAGCATATGTTCCATGTAAAGATACTAAAAACATTATGACATACAGTTCTAGAAGCATTTCCTCTGTGCACAGGAATAATTATCTACCTCTTACCTGTGGGCATCTGGGATTACATTTATAAAGCTCTGGGTGTAGTTAAGAATACCCAAGGTCCATCTAGAAATTTTGTTGCATACAACTAGAGTACAAATTTCTTATTTCTTGTCATTTTCCCAAATCCCAGACCAGTTGTTTTGGGACTTTGCAGAATCGCAGTTTTTTCCCCCTCTCTTTTAGCCAGTGTCTTCTTTAGGTAGCAATTTGTGTTAAATTAGCTAGTATATTTTGAGCATTACTTTTAGTCCTTAAGTTGATGAGACCATAACATTATGTGGGTTTTGAAATAGTGAATGAATGGATTTTAACCTAGAACTGCAAAATAAGAGACTGTTAAATTGGGGTTCAGGTTTTGTTTGATGAGAGATACTGAAATAATATGAAGCCATGGCTTTGATTCTTAGTTCATTCATTGATAGGTAATTTAAATAATTATTTACATTTAACTGTATAAAAGAAGGAGAGAAGTTACAGCAACAGAAAATGAGAAGGAGAAGGGTAAAAACTAACAAAGCACAGGTACGTTATCATGGATGGGAAGCTTTCCAAACATCATAGGTACCTTTCTGGATTCTAAGTCCATGAATATGGCCTTAGACCTCTATTCTACAAGGGTTGGGGAAAAAAGTTATCACAGATTCTACTTTTCTTTGTATCTGAATGTAGGTGTAATCTTGTGGTAGTGTAACTGTTTGTAGTATATATCTGAAAAGCCCAGGCATCTTTAAGGCTTCATGTACATGTCTCAAAAATTATTTTTTGCTATTGGGAATAAAAAGCATCAAATCAATTGTAGGGCACTATGGTAGTTGAAGAAATGCTTTTATCTTTACTTTGCCAGATTTATTCTCTACAAACACTGGGATATTCTAAAGGATACTGTATATGGTTTGAACTAGCAGCTAATGTGTGATATTGATTCTCCCATAGCTAGAAAACACAGGTTTGAGGATCAAGAGCTACAACCTAAAAATTACCTATAGAATTGTTGATTCCTGTTTTTCTAGTTTGGGGTTTTCTTAGTTTGGAGGTCACTTTTATAACTACCCTTAGATGAAGAGAAGAAAAACTATGTTGTTATTCAATCACTAAACACCTCTATTGAGAACAGAGAGAGTGGGATTTCAGCTTTGATTTATGGCACATAGTAGTTCAGTATTTATGGGTGGAATGAATTCTGCTCTAAACCTAACTCTGTTCTGTTCATAATTTAAATCATCCTCAGATGATCTGAAGTTAATATTTAGCTTACAATTCTGAGCATCTTATCTTGCTTTGCATCTGTTATGCAGTTTCACAGCATAACTAATGTGTCATCACATTGTATCACAGTGTCTCCAATATCATGCCCACATTAACTCTGTGTTGATACCTGGGGACTGGTCGAGAAGCTGAATCTGCCAAGGCAACTGATGTGCATATGTTCAGTGCCTTATTTTATCATAACCTCTAAAAATATACATTGAGAAATTCTTGCTGACTATATATTAACAAGTAGTCTCATTTGAAATAAATTAGTTAAAGTGAAAAAACATGACAACAAAAATAAACATATAGCAAGAAACTGGAAAATAATTTTGTAGGAGAGATTAAATAGTTGCTATATTTCAAGTTTACCTCCCTCAAGCAGCTGTCATCATGGATAGGAAGATGAGAATTGCCATAAATCATTTTTAATAATATATATTAAACCTTATATTTTAGCCTGTAATGTACACTTGAGAGTCATTACTCTTTGGGAAGTTCCAATAATTCTTTCAATTCATCATTTAGCACAATAAAACAATTATTTACTAAGTGGTAACTTAATATACTCATATTAGCTGATATTTTATTACTAGGAGTGTTTTTAGAGGCAAATGCTAATTCTTAGTAAAAATGTTATTGTCATTTGTAATGATGTAAATACTTTAATTGCTTTAATAAAATGCATGCTTTAGGGGTGCCTACGTGGCTCTTTCTGTTAAGCGGCTGCCTTTGGCTCAGGTCAAGATCTCAGGGCCCCAGGATCCAGCCCCGCATCGGGCTCCCTGCTTGGAGGGGAGCCTGCTTCTCCTTCTCCCTCCTGCCTGTGCTCTCTCTCTCTCAAATAAATAAGTAAGATCTTTTAAAAGTAAATAAAATGCATGCTTTAATATATAGGCTTTTCACTGAATTTTGAACTACATATTTAGGGTTAGTTGGGAGCATTATTTTAAAGATATGTTTGGTTTTAAAACAAGTTTTAGATGAAATACTTCCAATATTTTCCCATAGCTGAGGAAATTTTGTTTTTAAATAACTGCTGTTATTTGTATGCATTTTAGTAAATATTTTAATATTACTTGGCCCTAAGAAAGTCTTCTAGTACTCTTGGGGGGGGGGCAACTAAGCAAGAATAAAATTATAGAAACATTTCTAGTTAACACGCTTATATTACAGAACTTTTTCACTAATGTGATTTAATAAACAATCACTTTAAAGAGATATGGTAGTATGTTTGGTCTAATAAGTTACAATTATTTCAGTAGATGGGTGCAAAATCCATGCTACAGCAAAGACAGTGAGCAAGAGCAGTAGGAGAGAGAAACAGGCAGGATGAAGCTGCGGAGTTGTGTGGGGTCTACTTGTATGAGTAGATGAGGGCGCTGACATAGCTCAGAAGGGACATACGGGGACTCAGCCAGATGGTGAGTGGGGATGAGAACAGAATTGCATCAGAGAGTCCATCTTCTCATTTTGGTTTTTTATCTCCAATTTTCACTTGGTTCTTTTAGATCCTGTTTATCTTCTTTATATCTCTTTTCCCTCTCCCTTGTACCTACCCACCTTTGCTCTATAGACATCTGTTAACTTCAAAGTTTTTTCTGTGTGCACTTCTCAGTTCATTAATACACTCAACACAGATGTACTGAGCACATGTCAGACATTAAGCAAGATTCTGGAGGTAGAATTACAGAAGTGTCGTCTTTTCTTCCCTCAGGAAATTACAGTTCAAAGGGGAATAAATGCATAAATAGATCATGCTAGTATAATGTTAAGAGAGCTATGATGGAAAATGATTAATTAAAACAGAAGCTAACCTTTAGTGAGCACATAGTATGTACTTATTACTATGCTAATTATACACATTATTTCTTGCTTAACTCTCAGAGGAATGAGATAATGTACACTGTTGTCTATCATTCTTACTACAAAGTTAAAAACTAAAACCTTATCATAGAACAAAACAAAACAACACAAAATAATTGGAACAGCGTGATGAGTATCAAATTGTGGTTACACTCAATCATCTTTTAAATTACCACAAGTTCTTAACATGTGGATTCCAGAGCTCCAAACACCAGACCTACTGAATTCACATTTCTGAAGTAGGGTTTAGGGAATTTGACTCTTCTCATACAAATTTTCTCCCTTAAATAAGACAACAATTTTCAAGGCTAAAATAGAAATTCTCTTAGAAAATTCAGGCTGTCTCTTTAGCTAACATTTGTACGTGTATGTCCAAAGATAAATTTAAAACCACCTTAAGTTGGTGGGGATGCAAGTTGGTGCAGCCACTTTGGAAAACAGTAGGGAGATTCCTCAGGAAATTAAATATACAGCTACCCTGTGACCCTGCAATTGCACTACTCGGTGTTTACCCCAAAGAAGCAGATGCAGTACAAAGAAGGGCCACATGTACCCCAATGTTCATAGCCGCAATGGCCACAATAGCCAAACTGTGGAAAGAACCAAAATGCCCTTCAACAGATGAATGGATAAGGAAGATGTGGTCTATCTATACAATGGAATATTATGCCTTCATCAGAAAGGATGAATATCCAACTTTTGTATCTTTTGTATCAACATGGACAGGACTAGAAGAGATTATGCAGAGTGAATAAGTGAAATAAGTCAAGCGGAGAGAGTCAATTATCTTATGGTCTCACTTATGTGTGGAGTATAAAGAAAATCATGGAGGGCATCGTGAGAAGTACGGGAAGGGCGAATGGGGGGAAATCGGAGGAGGTGATGAACCAGGAGAGACTGTGGACTCTGAGCAACAAACTGAGGGTTTTGGAGGGGAGGGGGTGGGGGAGTGGGCGAGCCTGGTGGTAGGTATCGAGAAGGGCACATATTGCATGGAGCACTGGGTGTGGTGCATGAACAATCAATCTTGTAACACTGAAAAATTAAAATAAACATATTCAGGGAGAAAATAAATAAATAAATAAATACACCATCACTGCCACCCAAAATAAATAAATAAATAAAATCACCTTAAGAAGATGATCATGTGTATTATCTAATAAATAATAGAGAGTTTCTTAGATAATAAGGATCTGTTTATGCTTTTAAAATATAATTTAAAATTGTATATAAAGGAAAACAGAAATAGACTAAACTCAGGTATACTTATCTGATTTCATTATTTAACAATGCACATTGCATTTTATCTCCTTCCAGTTACTAGGTTATCATTTCAGATTCTTTTTTAAGATTTTATTTATTTATTTGGCAGAGAGACACAGTGAGAGAGGGTACACAAATGGGGGCAGTGGGGCAGGGAGAATCAGGCTTCCTGCCAAGAAGGGAGCCTGATGCGGGGCTCAATCCCAGGACCCTGGGATCATGACCTGAGCCAAAGGCAGATGCTTAACGACCGAGCCACCCAGGCACCCCTCATTTCAGATTTAGATTTTGTATTTGTACTCTTCCCTGCTAATGATCTTTACAGTATATTCTTGATTCATACATTCCATTTTAATTAAACATTTCCATCTTCCATTACATATATTTTCCATTGAAGGATACATGGAAAATCTAATTGAATTATCTGTCAGGCTTTGATATCTTTTCATGTATGTAAATATATATGCAAACATTTTTTGCCTCAAACTTTGTTTTCCACAAAAGCTTTAAAGCAACTTAATGGTTATGAAGTAGAACAGATAAAATTTTGATAACAAAAATGGGGTTAGGAAAACATTATATAGAGCGTTAACTAGGAGTGAGATCCCTTCAAATAATAAAGCAAAATTGAAAATGGAATATATTTGAGGAAAACCAATGAGAATAAAAGAAATGATGTCTCCAGCCATTCTTCAAATAGTTTCGATGAATTTCAGACTGATTTATTTCAATTGCCTAATACACACTTATTTTTTTCTGTTTTTACAGTATTATTTGCTAGACTTAATAGTTCCCTAAAAATCTATATAATATAAGTAGATTTTTCTCAATTAAATGACTTCCTTTTTTGGCTAATTAAAAATTATATGTGAATGTAGTTGACATAATGTTACATTAGTTTCAGGTGTACAGCATGGTACTTAGACAGGTTTATATATTATGCTATGCTCACTACAAATGTAACTACCATCCATCAACATATAATGCTGTTACCATATCACGGGATATATTCTTTATGCTGTGCCTCTTATTCCAGTTCCCTACTCCTTCTATAATTGGAAGCCTATATCTCCCACCTCCCTTGACCATTTTGCCCACCTCTCCACTCCCCTACCCTCTTGAACCGTCAATTTGTTCTCTGTTATTTATAGGTCTGATTTTTCTTTGTGTTTATTTATTCATTTGTTTTTTTAGATTCAACACGTGAGTGAAATCATATGGTCTTGCTCAGTCTGCCTTATTTCACTTAGTGTAATACCCTCTAGGTCCATCCATTTTTGTCAGAAGTGGGAAGATTTCATCCTTTTGTGGCTATGTAATACTCTATTGTATATATGTATCACATATTCCTTATCCATTTGTTTATTGATGGACTCTTAGGTTGCTTCCATATCTTGGCCATTGTAAATAATGCTGCAATAAACACGGGTGCATATATCCTTTCAAATTAGTATTTTCATTTTCTTTGGGTAAATAACCAGTAATGGAATTATTGGATCATATTGTATTTCTATTTAAATTTTTTAACGAACTTCCATACTGTTTTCCAGTGTCTCTATGAATTTACATTCCTACCAACAATGGATTAGGGTTCCTTTTCTTCACCTTCTTGCCAACACATGTTATTTATTGTCTTTTTGATTTTAGCCTTTCTGACAGATGTAAGGTAATATCTCATTGTGGTTTTCCCTGACGGATTAGTGATGTTGAACACTTTTTCATTTGTCTGTTGGCCATCTCTGCATATCTTCTTTGGAAAAATGTTTGGCTAAGTTTTTTAAAGCTGTAGATAAAAGAGCAAATGACTACTTAATTTTGTACTTTAATTATACATGCATATTATGACAATGTATTAATTTGGAAAATTTATTCTATTCACTTACATGTTATGAAACAACTTAATTCAGACTCTTCCAGTGCATCTTTGACTTCAACATCTTCATTAGCATACTAGAGGCACTTCTTGAGTCACCTAATAGAATATTCCAGGATGAATTCTCTTTGTTTTCTTCCAAAATGTTTAAAATGCAGTTGCAATGATTTCCATGATAATTTTATCCCAGCCACAAGTATCTTGTCTCATAACATTGGAAGAGCTGGTTATTTTTTAAAAACTATAGTAATAAATGGGTTGTAATTACATCTAACCATTTACTGTATACGTTAAGTGGTTTTTTTTTTTACAAGATTTCATAAAAACTACATCTGTTTTTTCCAATTGTGTGGTCATCATACAAGAAATAAGCACGATGGAAATTTTTATTTTCAGTTTTATTGATTGGGTCAACTGACATCTATAATCACCCAAAATATTGAATGGAATTTTTTGAGATTAATAACATATTTTCCCCCAAAAATATTGTATTCCTCAAACAAAAAATGAGAGACTAACTAGGAATAAATTATTGTTTCCCTGTTTTGTCAAAGAATTAAAATAATGATATCTTTTCCGTTTATTTGATCATGTATAACATCTGAAAGATAAGTTTCCTTATTCAGGCAGTATCAATATACATAATTCTTAGGCCTCCTTTGATTGAAAGGATAATGGGTCAATTCAGAAAAAAATTTAAAAAGGGACAAGATAAAAGAAAGTCAAGTTAAGCAATATATATTAGAATAAAGGAAGTACTGAATAAAAGTTTTACCCTTTCATTGTGCTCCTGTAGCACCTTTAATAGATTATTTTTAGGACCCTTGCTACATTGTAATCGTTCTAATTTTATGAATTCTTAAATAATATTTCAAGCATGAACATAAACAAAAAAAACTGCTGGTCACCTCTAGCTTTATAAAATCTTAATATTTGGTGATTATATTTACTTCTGATTCATTCTTCTAAAGAACAAAACATGGTTATAGTGGAAATTGTCCATGTATCTCGCAAATCACATTCCCTTTCTTCTACTGAAATAACACCTGGCTTTGCTGTTGGTTCTATGCATGTTATTACTTCAGTGTACTTTTACTACATATATATTCCATGAACAATATATGTATATGTAGTATTGTACAATTTTTAAATTTTATATAAATTATACAGGACTGGCTATATCTCTTTGAGGTGTGCTTTCATGTCTATCATGACTGTTCCACTATTTATTCATTCACTGATGGATACTTTGATAATTTCATCCACCATTTTAGATATTACTATAAAGAGGATGCACAGAATATTTTTGTGCATATCTGTTATGTTAAAGGGTATGCATACCATAAATTTTAATCATTATAAAACTTCTCTTCAGAGCAATCAAAGATTATTTATTTATTTATTTGTCAGAGAGAGCGAGAGCATAAGCAGGGGGAGCAGCATGCAGGGGAGAAGCAGCCTCCCCACTGAGCAAGGAGCCTGAAGCAGGACTTGATTCCAGGACCTTGGGATCATGACCTGAGCCGAAGGCAGATGCTTAACCAACTGAGACACCCAGGCATCCCCTCTTGAGAGAAATCAGTCAGACTTACTCAAATGTACCCATGTGCAAGCAATGAATTGCTTTACATCCAACAATGGATAAGGACAGCTACTGGATTTCGTATTTTTTGTTCACTTGCCACTTACAGGGAAATCTTACTGTCACTCCTAATTTTCATATTCAGTATGTATATTGGCTTTTAGTTTTCCTTGAAGCACCTCCTTCTATTAAATTTCTGTTTTATATATGTGTTCTGTTCTATGTATATTCACGCACACACATATATATATATTCTGCATATAATATGCATTTATATGTAAATATTATGTATAATAACATACAAAACAAAATGAAAAGACAAACCACAAACTGTGGAAAAGATATTTGTAACATGTATAACAAAATATTAATGCCCAGAAAAATATTATATACATAATATATACACACTTCCATATTTTATATATGAAAATATTTTTATGTATACTTCTTTCTGGATTTTAGTATATATGTATATAAACTATAAATGTGTGTGTACATAATTGCATATGTGAAATATATATATAGAAATTATTTTTGGACATTAGTCATTGTGGTTACACATTTTGCCCAGTTTGTCTTTTCTCTTTTCATTTTGCTTTGTAGAATTCGTATGATAATATACTCAGTGTACCAGTATTTTTCTTTGTAGTTTTTGATTTTTGTGTTTCCTTTAAAAAATATTTTCTTATCCAAAGGCCAATTCCTTATTTTCTTACAAAGTTTGAAATGTTGTTTTATGCATTTAGTGGCCTAACCCATCTGTAATTTTTTTTATCTCTATCAATCCATAGATTGATAGGTTTTATAAATACCCAACACTTTCTGTGTACTCTTCAGTGATGCTATGTAACTTTTTCCATACAAGGCCCACATATTTTTGTGGCGTTATACCTACATACCATATGCATTATGTTGATACATTTTATATATCTCAATTGGTTATATGTATAAGAATACTATTAAGTTATATTTCCCCTTCTAAGCATTTAATTGTTGATTTCTTAGATTTCCTATTTAGAGAATCATATCTAAAAATTTAGCTAGTATTTTTTTTAAGTTTTTGCTGCTGTTTATGAGGGGACAAGTCTATAAATTAATGAGATGACAGGTCTATAAATTTATACTACAGTATATTAAAATAATATAGGCTACCAATTTTCTTTTCTCTAGACCCATGACCAACTAGACCACTGACACGACACCAAGCTTTTCATCACTGTTAAATTTCTTAATGTCTTTGTGAAGAGTGTTCTCTGGACTTTTTAAGGCATAATTACGGGCTGTCTAAGCATGTTACTTGTAAAAGATCCATCCTGCTATATCCATATCCATCGGACTTCAGACTTCTTTTTATTGTGCGCCAAGAAAGTTTCAGCACTTCAAGTTCACTGACTACAGGTCATCACTGCATTCAGATTATAACAAACTAAACCTACAAATAATAAAAAAATCTAAAAGACGGATGGGTTTTTTAAAAAAAAAGCTATAACCTGTTTACTTGAAAAATATTTAAAGCAAAGTACTATGGTTCAAAAATAAAAGATTTGCGAAAGAGTTTCCAGGCATATTCAAATAGGAATAAGGCAGAAGTTGAAGTATTAATACCACAGAAAGTGGTTTTCAAGGTTAATAAAACTAAACAGAATAAAAGGAAACATTAGATTATGAAAAAAAAATATGAAGACATAGCCATTTGAATCCTGTAGGCCACAAATAATTTCCAAAAAAACATCAGGGCAAAGTCTATTATAAATGCAAGGAGAACTTGAAAAAATACAAATATATATATTTCATATATATATAATATATATATATATTTCCTTCAAATTTGGACAAAACTATTAGAGATTAAGTGAAAGGATAGAGAAATTGAATAACATGATAAATAAAATTGATTTTCTGGATACATTTAGAACCTCCTATTTCTGACAGAAGGTAGATATATTTTTGTTATGTCCAAGGAACTGTTAAAAATTTATGAGATGCATGGCAACCTTGATAATATTTTTATGCCTTAAACTTATACAGTAATGTGTATCAATTATTTCTCAGTAAAAGTAGAAAACTAATATTTTAAAAGTAGAAATCTTTTAGTATATGTATGCTTATCATAATAAAAAGAAAAATAGATATAAACAATAAAAAAGTGACCCACATCCTTGAATACTTGGAAATTAAAAAAATATATGTAGATAAACTTTGGATTAAAAAGGAAATCAAAATAGAAATGATAATTCCCTAGACGCAATATGAAGGGCATCACTCTGAAACATGTAAGACACAGGGAAAGCTACTCTAAACAGAAACTTTATAGCCATGAATGCCTTTATTAATAATAATACTTTATTAATAATAAAGAGCAAAGGGGAAAACTAGATGAAATTTATATTCAAGAACATTGAAATGAACCACAATACTTTGGGAAAAGAGAAGTGATTAAGATGAAAGCTGAATCAAATGGAATATAAACAACAAAAATAATAGAAACTTTTTTACCTTGAAAAGTGAAATAAAACATATAAATCTCTTTCACACTCAAATAAGAAAAAAAGAAACAGAACACAAGCTGATAGTATCAGGAAAAGGAAGAATAGCCACACGTACACATGAAAAAATAAAACACCTCTAAGCGAATACTGGAATCACTCTATGACAACACATTTTAAAACTTTAGGAATGGATGTTTTTCTCTCTAGCTGACCTGAGAAGTGAAAAAAATAAAACACCAATTAAGAAGGAAAGACCACTGACACCAGGATAAAACAAATTCACAACAGAACTTTCTTTAAGCTTTAATATCAGATAATTCCAATATTATTTTGATTATTCCAAGCAGCTGGAAAACGTGGGAGAGCACCCGGTGAATTTTGTGAATCAAGTATATTTTAATGATAAAATCTCATACAGTAAAAAAGGAAAAAAATATAAACCACTCACTCAAATATAAACTGGAAAATTTTAACTTTTGCATATATATATGCAAAATATAAACCAGTTGAAATATAAACCAATATATTCTAGTAATGTATCCAAAAAAATACACTATGACTTACATAAGTTTTATTACAAGAATCCAAGGGTATTTCAATGTCAGTAAACTTATAAAATCCATCATATTAACACGTTAAATAATACAAGTAACACAATCGAGGTACATCTGAAACTATTATAATATTGTATGTCAACTGCACTTCAATAATATAAATAATTAAAAATCTCATCAAAATAATCATATCAATAAATGGTGAAAATTAATTCAACGAAATTCAGTAACCATTTAAAAAATAAATATACAGGGGCACCTGAGTGGCTCAGTGGGTTAAAGGCTCTGCCTTCGGCTCAGGTCATGATCTCAGGGTCCTGGGATCGAGCCCCGCATCGGGCTCTCTGCTCGGGCGGGAGCCTGCTTCCCCCTCTCTCTCTGCCTGCTTGTGATCTATCTCTCTCTGTCAAATAAATAAATAAAATTTTTAAAAAAATAAATATACATGTATCATTTCAATTGGAATGCAAACTAGATTTTCTGTGAAAACTGAGCAAACAATTTACAACTTACATAAAGTTACAAATTTCTGAAAATAACTGTGAAAAATATGCGAATGAATAAGGAAGGTATAGATTGACAGATAAATATCACAAAAAAATAGAAAGCCATTATAGTCAAATCAAGACAATGCTGGCTTAGGTTTAGAGGTATAGAAAAGAGAATTCAGAAACAGATACTCTAATATGCAAGTTTATTAAATGACAAGGATGGCATTTCAACCCAGTGAGAATAAAAGAGGTATGTTGTGAACACTGTTAGCACAACTGTCTAGGTATCTGGAAACAAAGCTCTGTAAAGTATAAAATTTTAAAAATACCCAAATTCTGCAGGAACATGTAGAAAATTCAATATATGATGCAGAGATAAGAAAAATATTTAATCAAGGGCGCCTGGGTGGCTCAGTTGGTTAGGCAACTGCCTTTGGCTCGAGTCATGATCCCAGAGTCCTGGGATTGAGTCCCACATCGGGCTCCCAGCTCCACGGGGAGTCTGACCTTCTCCCCTCTCATGCTCTCTCTCACTGTCTCTATCTCAAATAAATAAATAAAATCTTTTAAAAAAGAAAAATGTTTAATCAAGACTAAAAATGTAGGGGCATCTGGGTGGCTTGGTTGGTTAAGCGTCCGATTCCTGATTTTAGTTCAGGTCATAATCTCAGGGTCAGGAGATGAAGTCCTGTTTCAGGCTGTGCAGTGGGAAGTCTGCTTGAGATTCTCTTCTCTCTCTGCCCCTCCTCCCACTTTCACATGCTCACAGGCTCTCTTGCTCTCTATGATGAATAAATCTTAAAAAAAAAAAAAGAGACTGAAAATTTAGACTTTATGTGGGAAAGGAGGTACACATTTGATTACATCTTCTTTATGAAGTCATACGTAGCACTTACACTGTGTCAAGCACTAGTCTAAGCACGTTCCCAGTATGACTGAATTTTCTTAACATCTGTATGAGGTAGTTGTTATTACCATCTGTTTTACAGATGGCAACATGAAGGTATAGGTCACACAGCTAGGAAATTTTGTAGCAAAAAATCATTAATAAGTCAATAGGCTAACAATAGATTTGGGGGAAACAGCTCACAACACAAAGGACAAAGAGAGGATTATTATCTGTGTAGTACAAAGAGCTTGTACAAATTGTTAAGCAAACAATGTGAGGGGAAGCAAATAGGCCAATTCAGCATAAAGGACATAAGTAGGCACTACACAGAGTAACACATCCAAATGGTCAACAAATATAAGCAGAGACGCTTGAACTTACTAGTAATTAAAGGACTTGCCAGTTAAAGCAATAATGAAATATCAACTGTCCTACACAAGTGCTAAATGTTAGTAAGAACCATAATACCAGTTGCCTTTACTTATTACGGTTTTGAATATTTTTTCCCAGAGTTGAAATTTCCAGAAATCAAATCTCCTGTTTATTTACCATTAACAAATTTCTACATAGAGCAATAAATAGACACAATATTTCAATAGAAAACCATTAGGCAAGCACATCTAGTGTTTGCTTACATAGACTTGAGTACACTACCTGACAAATCAGTATAGGTAGTAACTCTCTACTCTTTATAGATTCTATTCTTAGTGAATATTTAACTCTGGGAGTTGCTACCCAGGCATTTAATAGGCACTTTCTCATTTAATTTTCCCCACAAACTTTTTAGGTGGGTACTGTTGCAGCTCCCATTTTACTTGTGGTAGGTATGAGGTTAGAGCTATTGGGGAACTTGCTCTATGTGTCATGCAACTAAATGGCAACCTCAGGATTTGAACCTTACTCCACCTGACTTTTATTTATTTGTATTTACATTCAATTAATCAATATATAATGTATTATTAGTTTCAGAGGTAGAGGTCAGTGATTCATCAGTTGCGTAAACACCCACTGCTCATTACATCATCAAGTGCCCTCCTTAATGCCTATCACACAGTTACCCCATTCCCCCAGCCACCACTCATCCAGCAACCCTCAGTTTGCTTCCTGTGATTAAGAGTCTCTTATGTTTTGTCTCGCTCTCTGATTTCATCTTGTTTTATTTTTCCCTCCCTTCCTCTATGCTTCTGTGTTTTGTTTCTTAAATTACACATATGAGTGAAATCATATGATAATTGTCTTTCTCTGATTGACGTATTTCACTTAGCATAATACCCTCTAGTTCCGTTCACGTTGTTGCAAATGGCAAGATTTCGTTTTTATGATGGCCGAGTAATACTCTATTGTATATATATACCACATCTTTCTCCATTCATCTGTCGATGGACATCTGTCAATCGACATCATTTGTCGATGGACATCATTTCCATAATTTGGCTATTGTGGACATTGCTGCTACAAACATTAGGGTAGAGGGATAAATACCTAGTAGTGCAGTTACTGGGTCATAGGGTGGCTCTATTTTTAACTTCTTGAGGAACCTCCATACTGTTTTCCAGAGTGGCTATACCAGCTTACATTCCCATCAGCAGTATAAGAGGATTCCCCTTTCTCCTCATCCTTGCTGACATTTGTTTTTTCCTGACTTGTTAATTTTAGCCATTCTGACTGGTATAAGGTGATATCTCATTGTGGTTTTAAATTATATTTTCCTGATGCTGAGTGATGTCGAGCATTTTTTATGTCTCTGTTGGGCATTTGAATGTCTTCTTTGCAGAAATATCTGTTCATGTCTTCTGTCCATTTCTTCACTGGATAATTTGTTCTTTGGGTATTGAGTTTGATAAATTCTTTATAGATTTTGTCAACCTGACTTTTAGATCCCAAGTTATACTTCTGGCATGAAACAAGCTGTCAAAGATGAATATATTTATTTTTAAGCACTGTACACCTATACAAATCCAGATTTTTCCTATTATCATTAAATTTTGATCATGTTTGCTGCCAAAAAATATTTGTCTACGTGAATGAAAAAAAACCCACTATCTTTAAAATAAGCATTTCTACAGTTTCTGTTATCAATAATAAAACTACACTTCATGCCCTTAGGGAGAATTCAAGATTATATAAAGAAAATAAACAGGATAAATGGCTATGACATTTTCTATACTTAGTAACATTAGAGTACATTTTTATTTTTTTATTAGTACATTTTTGACAAAATCTTGAACTTAACTAAACTCAGAAAGAGTGTTTTAATTAAATACAGTCTGTCTGATTTGCCAGAATAAAGTATCTTGGGTGATCACTGCAATTTTGAAAAGGGTGAATTTCCAAGCAACTCAAAAGGTAACATATTTTGATTTGGGCTAGATCATGTGCTTGAGCAGAATTTTCCTTCAATGTATGAAAAGAAATAAAACAGCAAAGTGAGTGACGTGTTATAAGGGCGAGAGTGAGCAGAAGGGCTACACTGGAAACAGCCTATCCAGATAAAGAATGGCCAGGTGGTGAAATAGTCACCCAGCAATTATTTAAGGGAGACATGTTTATTAGTTGTTTTTAAAATGCAGATCAAGTAATAATTTCAAGCTGTCTCCAATAAAAGTGAAACTCAATAAAAATACATTTTAATTTTCAAAATGCTGTGTGTTAAGTAAATGCAGAAGTCACAAAGAAGAGCCCCAGGCTAAGTGGGAAAGTTACAGCTGTAGAAATTAATTTACATGAAAGAACCACAGAGCCTCCTTTTGCAATGGCTTGCTACTAGAAAACACGACAGAGCCCGCATACTCATAAAGTCAAGAATGTCAGACAGGAGGCACTGACAGCTGCAATCATTTATTTTTCAAACTCCTGGTCATGCTACAGCATGCCTGCTAAATAATGAGGTAAGATGGTAAAAGGGGAAAAAAAGGAGGTTGATGAAAGATACAGCCAGAAGGCCTTTAATACTTTTTCACAAACCTACTGTTCAGATGTCCTTGAATTTTAAATCAGAATGTCAATGGAAATTAATTTCTTGTCATTAAATTCCCAAAATAAATATTCCCTTTGGTGCACCACCTCACCTAATAAAGCCATACAAAGAGAATTTTAAAGTTTTAATTGTAAAAAAGAAAGGACTAATTTCTTGATGTATTTGTGAAAACACTATAATGCTAACGTGTGACTAGCTCAGGGCCATTCACGTTGCAAATGGCAAGATATATCCTTTAATTCCACAGAGAAGTTGTTAATTAAGGTCCCTCTATGTCTTAAGGCTTCAGGGATTACCAGAGTTGAGAAAACTGTAGACCAAACCCTCACATTGCTTGTTTTTCTGTTCATTCATTTACTTTGGTGTAAAAGGATATTATCTCAAAAGAATTGCTTCCTTAAGTAAGGTCCTTACAGCCGTACATTTCTCCATAGAAAGAGGTTCCTTCAAGGGTAGGCAGGTTAACCCAGGAAGTCCTGGACGTACCATGTCCAAAGAGCTTTTAAGTCCAAAGGTTCATAACTCTGTAACTCAGGAATGTTTTTCTCAGGAACATCTTTTAAAAATTGTGATATCACATGACTTTTATCCTTCAGAGACTCATTTGGTGCTAGATCCTTTTCTGGTGTTTTTGTTTGGTTGTTTGTTGTTTGTTATTTGTTTTTGTTTTTTCATGACTCTCTTAAAGACTCTGGTGGTATTGACACAGAACACGCATAAAAATGTGTATATATATATATATATGTATACACATATATTTAGATATATATACACATATATAATTTGTTAGACCTGTCACTCTGTGTTTAAAGACTTTCAATATTTATAAATCATTTTTCCTGTTACTTCACTATTCTTATCCTGGGTTTCAAGTAATTGTCACCTGTTCTTAAATTTCAAATGATATATTCAGCAGAGTATCTGTGTAGGAGATACTCTAAGACCTTGCATATATGAGATTTTTGTTTGTTTTTGGTCATGAATAACAACTTGGCTAAATATAGTGCATTTTTAAAAAAGAAAACATCTCTTCTTTTTGTATTATCTGTTATTTCTTCTCTTAATTGTGTAATTGTTTAAATATAAGTGATCTCCACTGACTCCTCCTTTTCTTGTTGCCCCAAAGCTACTTTGCCTTTCATCCCTCTGTGGAATATGGGATATTGATCATCACAGATGATTTCTCAGTAATAAGTTCCCTTTCTTTTTATTCAAGCATCATTATCCATGTATATTTATGGTTCTGATCTCCAGTTCTATATGTTCATCTTTTATTTCATAATCACGTCCCTTTGGATAATCCATTATGACCCCAAACTCAGCTTTTGTAAAGCAGATTTCCTTACCCCTCAAAACAAACGTCCTTTTCTCAATTAATGATACAAACACTTTCAGTCACCCAGGATGAAAACCTGGATTATTCTGTTTTTCCTCCTCCACTCCAAATTCTTTACTAAGATCTACCAATTCTTTTTTTAAAAAAAGAAGATTTTATTTATTTATTTGACAGAGAGAGAGTGATCACAAGTAGGCAGAGAGGCAGGCAGAGAGAAGGGGGAAGCAGGCTCCCTGCTGAGCAGAGAGCCTGATGCAGGGCTCAATGCAGGGCTCGATGCAGGGCTCGATGCAGGGCTCGATGCAGGGCTCGATCCCAGGACCCTGAGACCATAACCTGAGCCGAAGGCAGAGGCTTTCACCCACTGAGCCACCCAGGCGCCCCAAGATCTACCAGTTCTTTAAGAAACATTCATTGAAAGCATTCCTTCCTTCCTTTCTTTTCTTCCACATAGAGATGACACACAGGTCAGATTCTAATCACTTCAGGTACAGAATTTGAAATAGTCCCAAGCTAGGTTTTTTTTTTCACTCTAGATTCCCTTTCCCTAATGCTAATTCTTATATGACTGATCATAAAATTTTCTCCAGTGTAATTTCTTTTCTTTTTTTTTTCTCCAGTGTAATTTCTTTTGGAAAAAAAAAAAAGAACTTGCTACGGTTTCTCATTTCATATGAAATAATGCAGTCCCAAATTCCTTAGCTGGGAGCACAAAGTTCTCTAGAATCTGAGTTTAACCTATCTTTCAAGTGGATCTTTCAATTCTTTGCTTTTTCCTGGTAAGTCTAGTCTATTCTTATCATCAAAATGTCTTGAACACACTATATTTTAATCCATTTCTTATGCTGTTTTCCAGATCTATTGAAGTTCTGAATGTGTTTGAAGTTTATCCACTTTTTTTAAAGGTTTATTTATTTATTTGAGAGAGATAGAGAGAGACCGTGCGAATGGGGGGAGGGGCAGAGGGAGAGACTCTTCAAGCAAACTCCTCACTGAGAGCAGAGCTGAGGGGCGGCTTGATCTCAAGACCCATGAGATCATGACCTCAGCCAAAACTGAGTTGGATGCTTAACGGACTGAGCCGTCCAGGTGTCCCAAAGTTTATTCACTTTTAAGGCATAATCTAATTTCCATATTGTTAAGCTTTCCCTAAACATTTTACCTCATGGTGAAATGTGCATAATCAGATTATGCACATTTCACCATGAAGTAAAATACTATTGCATTAGTGTCTAATCATGCTGAAAAATACTTCGTGTGTGATCTTAGTGTTATATATGTATTCGCACATAGGTAATACATGCACTGCACTTATTACATTATTTATGATTAACATATAATTTAACCTCATAAATTAGTCTGAAGCTCTCTGAGGAAAGCACTATAAATAGCTCTTATGCTCACTAAGATAGAGCCTTGCATACAGTTGATGCTCATTACATTTCTGTTAATGAATAGATACTCTGAAATGCATAAAAATGGAAACTATAGGCCATTAGACAGTAGAGTTGATAAATTTGAAAGAAAAATGATTCACTGAGTGGCTCTTAGAAGAGAAAAATTTTCTTGAATTTCCATCAGTGTAAACCTTAATCTTACAGAAAATAATTCTACAGCAGGAAGCTTAGTTGTGTTCATGTGTGTTTGAAAATAAGTAAGGTGATTTTTTTTCATGCATTGATTCTGGCTATAGAGAAAACTGATTTAAATGTGAGACTGATGATTCTTATTGTTACTGGCAGCACAGCTCTTCAGAGAGTGGCTTCTTTGATGATCTCTGAAAGATGATCACCAGGATTGTTTGAATAACTGTCTCCAGAGTAATTTTGAAATTCCTGTGTACATACACATACTTATAATGTACATATACTACAAAAATTTAGAATTGGAAAGAACCTCACATATCATGTAGCCCAGTATATGTAACATTGAAGTACATAATTGCATTCCCTTTGGTGGAAAATTGAGCTTCATTTTCTTATCAGGTTATGTTTTAACAAAACTTTTCAGGGGCTTCAGTGGCTCTGCTGGAGTGAATCCTGTCAAGTCACCCATGAATAAAGATAATATGCTTTGAATTTCATTCTTCTAGGTGTGTCACTGATGGCTATAGAAATAAAATGCCATGTATTTTTAAGGCTTCCCACTCCATGACACAGCTTATAATGTAGTTTCAATAAATACCTTCTATTAAATAAGATTATCACATGAGTGCCGCATCCAGTTTTGTCTACTTTTGCCTGCTACATTACTCAGAGAGGATCTACCCAATACAGAAAATTTTCTATAAAAATATCTGGAGGAAAAAAAAAATATCTGGAGGGCTTCTTTAATGGAAGGTTGTAAGTCAAGAACAAAACAAAATTTTGATAAAAAGAATGAAATTTTATCTGTATGTGAACTATATATTATATATAATGATATATTTAATATGTACTATAAAATATTATAAAATAGCATTATATATATAATGCTACTAAATGATATGTAGTAGGAGAAATATATAAACTTCTAATGCCTCCACACTAATGAACACTTAAAATGTCTTAAAGAACTAGTCTTTATTAGAATCTGATTCATATTTCTCTTCTGTTTTTGTGGGGATGTATACAATGTAATATTCTGGCATTTCACCCTCTCTCACACACATGCATACGCCCAAAAAAGAATTTTGATATTGCACACAAATTTTTTTATGCACTTGTTCATCCTGAGTTCTAAAACTTTATCAAGCTTTGCCATATAGCACTTTCTCACTTCCAGATAATAGCAGAATTCTGGCCTTCTGCTTGGTTCAGTACTACTCTAGGTAGTTTTTTTCCTATATTTAGGAAAACCTAGAGTTTCTCACTTTTTCTCATCTTAGAGTTCTGTGTTATGGTCTGCATTCTGCGTTCTCCAATCTGCCTTGAATCTTTTGTGGAGGAAGCTAGCTTCCTGATGAAGATCTAGATTACCAACTGATATTCTACTTTACTCCCATGAGATTGGCAGAATATTGGCTTCTGTGACTCGGTAGAACGTCAATAAGCTTCCTATTTGCAGCACTACACTTTAAGATATATAAACTTCAGCCATTGTGTTCCCAATGGTACAAAGGCTGCAGATGGGTAATTGTTAAACTGTAGTCTTCTAATCTCTCCAGTCTTTATTTTTTTTTAAGATTTATTTATTTATTTGAGAGAGAGAGAACATGAGCGGGAAGAGAAGCAGAGAGAAAAGGAGAAAATCATCAAGCAGACTCCTCACAGAGTGCAGGGCTGCGGAACCCAATGGCAGGGCTTGATTCCCGGACCCTGAGATCATGACCTGAGCTGAAATCAAGAGTTGTGTGCTTAACCAACTGAACCACCCGGGCACCTCCATAAACTCTCCAGTCTTTAAGGGACTTTATAGAAGACATGGTGCTTTTAAGATGGAGTTAGATTCTTATGGGTCTTCAAATCTTATTTTTATAGTCATCAGGTTATGATCGTAGGTTGTATATATAGATAGATGGGTAGAATTCTAACCTCATACTGTCTGTTTAAGGGACCTCAATGAAAAGTCTAGTGTGGAAGGAAGACAAAGAACAGGGAGTCTAAATGGTGTTCTGTTGAAATAGTGAAATTTCATCTGACAAACTGCTCCTGTTACACACAAGGGCTGAAAGGCTTTTTTGAATGTGAATCAACCAATACTTGGCCTGAGTTACTGCTGACCAGCAGGGGAGTTTCTCCCAACTGTGGGTTTAGATAGAACCCTGTCTTCAGGTTTCCCCCATTGATGTGATTGTATTTGTCCGTGTGAAAAGGTTGAGCCATACGTACTGACGAGACTAAGAACCACATAGAACATAATCCACAGCCAAGTGCACAGAAAACTGTGATTCTAGTCATCAGAGATCTAAAAATGAATGACACCAGGCCTTGGCTCCTGAGGACCTTGGAGATTATTAGGGAAGAGTGATGAAATGGGAAAATTAAAAACAAGGTGTTAAATGCTACCAGCTCAAAATAAACAAAACATCAAAAGACAACAGAAGATAAAAACCACTGTCTTTGCCTGCTGGGGATGAAGTTGTGAAATTATTCTCTGACCAGACATGGAGAACCCAGTCAGTTTATGCAAAATCAGCTACTTACAGCTGTGGGTGTAAGAAAGGTGTTAGGAACTATAAACAAATATTTTCAGAGAACTCTTCCGGAAACTTGTGGCTTGAGAGTGTTGGGAATGTGTGCTGGATGGTTGATTCGGGTAGAAGCTAGCAGAGGGGTTCCTACCATGTGAATGAAATCAACTGTGTTAAAATGATTTATATAAGTATAGGAGCCAACTGATAGTTTTTATAAAGTATTTTTATATACAAATTCAGTCTATATTTCTGTATCCCTTTTATCTTTTACTGACTTTAATTTCCATGTACTTGCAGGTTAAAAGCCTGTAATTCTCCCTTTGTTCTGGGGAGCTCAATTCTCTGTAAAATATGAGCTACTTCCAGCAGCAGTAGTCATGGGGAAACAAAAGCATGGGTGTTAAAAGAGTGGAATTGGAAGATGAGAATGAAGAGGGGATACTGGAGAAGAAAAAAATGACAGTGCTTTGTGCTGTCTCCAGGGTAAAAATAAAAGTATTTCATTAACATGTACTTAGAATATTACATTCTTATAGTGCATATTTAAATTTGGATTTGAAAAAAACCTACCTACATCGCAAGATTTTGCATCATCTAAAAGAATATCTTAATTGGTCCATCTGGCATTTGAAATAATACTCTACTTATTATAAAGCAGGTGTTAGACATTTTTGAATATTCCATCCTTAATTAAAGCTTAAAGAAACTAAGATTACACTTTCTATTTTAAAAGTTAAAAATCTAAAGTTACTGGACATGAATAACAAAATGTATAGAATCGTATGATTTTTTAGATTAGGTGTAAGTGATTATAAGATATTCTTTTTTTTTTTTTTACAGATTTTATTTTTTATTTGACAGAGAGAGAGAGCACAAGCAGAGGGAGAGACAGAAGTAGGCTTCTTGCTGAGCAGGGAGCCTGATGCAGGTCTTGATCCCAGGACCCTGGGATCATGACCTGAGCAGAAGGCGGATGCCCAACCAACTGAGCCACCCAGGTGCCCCAAGATATTAGTTCTCGAACTTTAATTTTTAACCTACTTTTGTTTTGGATTTGAGACATGTAATAGTTAAGAGTCAATGTTTGGAGATCTTTTATTTTCAAACTTTATCCTAATTGAGAGAACTAGGATGATATAGTTCCATAACCACTTACTTTCGAAAAGAGAGTTCACGATATATTTGACTCTAGTTTTAGGCACCTTTTCCAAAGACGATGAATCTATCATTTGACACTTGAAGGCAAAAATGTATTAAAAATGTGTGCCTGTATTAATAAATAGGTGCTTTTTAGACGATTCTCTTGGGATCCTTTAAGCTTAGATTCTGCCACAGTTTGCTAGGATTTTGAAAAGAATTGAGTGATCACTTAGAGAGTCTATAAAAATGAAAATCTACTTGGATGGAATCTTTCATCTGGCCTAGATGGAAAAGATCAGAAGGACTGAGAAAGAAGATAGTACTAGTTGGGTATACAACAGATGAAACAGCAATAGGTAAAGGTGTCTGTGAATCAAATTTGGGAAGATCAAAAGCTCCAATGGAGGTCTCTAGGGTTATTTTTGGCAAACTCTATTCAAAACATCTATTAATGTTTAATTAAATAAATGGAATACAACAAGGACACAGTTCCTATGTTGAAGAACATTTTAAGCACTCCCGATCTACTTGTGTACATGGATTATCTCTACAAATTGGCTCTGGAAGTCACAACAAGCATCAAAATAAAGCAGACCTTAAGCAAAATCTGTGCAAGGAAATAGGCACATTTAATGATATGGACATGGTTTCTATTCTCTAGAATCTTATAAAAAGGAACTAGGAACTTCTATCAGTGTTTTTGGATATCAAAGAAAAAATGAAAATATTACTTCTCTGAGAAACAAACCATGTATCAAATTTGTAATATGAAATGGCATTGTTCATTTAGACTAGATGATACAATTAAGATTCAAAGTAATTTTGATAGGCTTTCAAAATTTAATAAAGACTATAGATTCTATGTAATGACATAGCATTAGGAAAGAAGTGGTTCAAAGAAGCTTGTGAGAATAATATCTAGAGGGTTGTTTAAGTCAGTTAAGCTAGTTCATAAGAATTAAATGAATATTTGTTGATATGTAAAGCACTTTGCTAAGTGTCTTAAAAATACAAAAATGAAAAGGGGCGCCTGGGTGGCTCAGTTGGTTGAGCAACTGCCTTCGGCTCGGGTCGTGATCCTTGCGTTCCGGGATCAAGTCCCACATCGGGCTCCCAGCTCCTTGGGGAGTCTGCTTCTTCCTCTGACCTTCTCTCCTCTCATGCTCTCTCTCACTTTCTCTGTGTCTCAAATAAATAAATAAAATCTTTAAAAAAAATACAAAAATGAGAATACACTAATTTTGTCTTTAATGATTTATGTGCACCGAAATTCATAAAGTACACAGTATCTGTCACGTGATTGATTGAATGAAATAAAGTTAAATCAGTGAATGAATAGAGACATGCAACAAAATTAATTTTACTTTGGGAGAATTTTCACAGAAAACTTTTTTTTTAAAGATTTATTTATTTGAGAGACAGAGCATGAGCAGGCAGAGGGGAGAGGGACAGAGAGAATCTCAAGCAGAACTCCACTGAGTACCTAGCCTGACACAGGACTTGACGCCACGACCCTGAGAGCATGACCTCAATTGAAATTAAAAGCCAGATGATTAGCCACCCAGGCATCCCAGAAAGTTAGCTTTAAGATGGAACTTAAAAGAAAAAAAAAATAGCATTTCAAAAACTGGATTTAAAAGAATGCTCCAGACCAGCTCTGTCCAGTAGAACTTTCTATGATGATAGAAATATTGTATATCTGTATGGTCTAACTGTCTATTATGGTAGCCACATAATTCTCAGCTGAGAACTTGAAATGTTTGAATTGAATTTTTAAAAATAGTTAATTTTTATTAATTTAGATTTAATAGCTACTATGTTGAACAACACCACTCTAGGCAGAGAAAGCAGCATGAGCATAGCACTGAAGATTGAGAGAAAATGGGAACTTGCTTTGGAGGTGGCCATTTCTCTGGTCTGGCAGGAGTAAAGCTGGGTGATAAAGTAGAAGGTAAGATTAAAGGAAAACAGCTCAGTAAGGTTTTGGAAGATTATGCCTATTTGGCCATTATAGAATAGGCAATGAAAATTTAGGAGCAGGTTTGAGTCAAGTCCAACCCTATGTTTTAGGAAGAAAAGCGATGGCAGTGTGGGTCAAACCAAAGTGATCAAAAAAAGTGGTTACTATTGGGGTGCCTGGTAGCACACTTGGTTAGTGTCCCGCTCTTGGTTTCAGCTCAAGTCATGATCTTGGGGTCATGAGATTGAGCCCTTCATCGGTCTCTGTGGTTAATAGGTAATCTGCTTGGTGTTCCCTCTCTCTCTTCTTCTCCTTCTCCCTCCCTCTGACACTCCCACACCTCTAAAATAAATAAATAAATCTTTTTTAAAAAGTAGTAACTGAATGTTTATACAAGTGATTTTAAAATATTGAGACAAGAGAATACAAAAGGACAGTTACAAAAAGAACAGTTCAGAGATATATTTATCATATTGCCTTAATTAGTTTCTCCAAACTAAGAAGGAAACATCTGAGTAAAAATTACAAGTGCAAGTGGCCATTCTTGAGATTTGCTGGAAGAGGGAGGAGGGGGACCAGGGAAAAGGTGGCAGCCAGTATTGGGAGTGTGACTAAGCCAGCTATCCATCTAGATGGGTAGCTGGAGTTCATTACTACAGGAAGACTCTGGGCCTCAAAATTATCTCAACAAAAGAGGAAGGGCACTGAGACATTTATATACAACTAGCATCAGTCTCTGGTTGAGAGCTATTTACAAGGGATGTTAATTCCCCAGGACTTCTGGCCTTTTGGACACTCAGAACGAATAGTTTTCCGTATTTTCAGGGCAAAAAATAAGCCTCAGGAATAGAGATGCAGCTAATGGGATTTGGAAACCCTCAGGAAAATATTGAAATGGTAGCATCCAGAGTATGTAGTCAAAATTCTGATAGTGTCTGCCACACATTTGAGTATCATGCTGGGTATGCCACACATTTTATAAAATATTAAAATATCTGTAAACATACTAACATTTCTTCTTAAAGATGAAGATAGATGGCATTCAAGTAAAAAAATTAATAAAAAATAAAAATATATTTATATTGGAAAAGAAATATGTATGAAGGATAGTAACATATATTCAGTAGGAAGAACATAGATGAGATGATAGACCATTCACAACTGAAGCAATTTTTTTTTTTTGAGCCAGTGGTTCTCAAAAAGTTTTCCATGGCCCGTTGGTGTCCTGCCAAGTTTCCACAGTGTGCCGCTTTTTTGATAAATATGTGAGGTTCACTGCTGTTATGATTGAGTATATGTGCTGTTATGAAGATATCTGATGAGCTGAAAAGTGAGAGAGGAGATAGCACACTGTGAAGCCAGACATTTGAAAATGTCAGAGAGCTCTGTTCCATGAACTTAGGCAAGAATTTGGTCAGTGAAATAAAGATTTTAACCTAAACTCTGATACAGTGTAAGACAGGCAAGCTTCGATTAGGCAACTGAAGATGCCTTCATAGACACCAGGAGTTATTATTGTTCTGTGGTAATGACAGTATTTTAGTTATTTCTAACATGTTGTGATTTGGATTCCTTTATCACTTTGTCATGAGAACTGTAATATACTAAAGCGTACCAGTCAGAAAACAACACAAAAACATTTTGAGAAATGTAGGCTAATGTATGGCATGTGTATGTGTGTTGTGCTGATATATCATTAAGTTTTGAATTTTTTATGAATGTTAATAACTATAAAATCATTTTTATTATTGAGTACACGGTAAGTAAAGCAGAAATTTTCTTGGTTACTACTGATTTTACCAACAGACACAGAAATGTTAGTAAGATACATTCATTACAAATTACTTGTGGAACGATGGCCAATACAGGACTTATACCATCAAAAGTACACTTAATAACCAGGGGCATACTTCTTGCAAGCAGTATATTTTCCAGTGAATCAAAGAAGTTATTTTACTAAAAGTTAGATGGTAAATGAATATTTTATTATAATTCATGAGTCAAGATTCATTATTGGTTATTAATATTGGTGCTCTGGCACTTTCAACTCTGTGTGAAGGTGGATGAAATCTTTTTTAGATATTAGGTGCTTCATTGTTCTGTATAAATTTCTTCACAGATCATTGGCTATTTATGCGTGTTTCTGCCTTAAACATGGAACATTGAGAAACTGTGCTTCAGAAATATCTAAAACTAAAAAAAAAAAATGCCTCAAAATTACTGCGTATCAATAACTACCAAAAATTTAGTTGATCTAAGTATTATATATGAAAGATTGCTTGAAGGATGTAATAAGTACATTTTTCTCCATGTTATTTAACTATCATTTACCACATTCACATTTTTGCTATATCTAGCTATCACCTTTGCTTAATATATTTCTTTAAAATGGCTCTATTTATTTATATGAATTTATTTTAAAAGGAAATATATGTCGCTACTAAAAATAGACCATGAAATTAATTCACTAAATAAAAAGGAATTTGTAAAAAAAAAATATTAAACACTGTTACTACATTTTAAATGTTTTTTTTTTAAGATTTTTATTTATTTATTTATTTATTTATTTGACAGAGAGGAGAGAGATCACAAGTAGGCAGAGAGGCAGGCAGAGAGAGAGGGGGAAGCAGGCTCCTGATGAGCAGAGAGCCCGATGCGGGGCTCGATCCCAGGACCCTGAGATCATGACCTGAGCCGAAGACAGAGGCTTTAACCCACTGAGCCACCCAGGTGCCCCACTACATTTTAAATTAAAGTAAAAATGAAATAAATTTTGTATAAATAAAATCAAATTTATTCAAGCTACAAAATTAAGATCTGAAAGTATGTTCCTAAATGAGAAGAGTGTAATTCTTTATAGACAGTCAATAATAAGTGAGATGTTCCATTTAATTTTCTTAGATTAAGAAAAAAAATTCTATTCAAAATGGGCTATTCTTGTCTTTTTTATTTGTTTGGATTGCATAGTGTCAAGAATCAATGTGTATGTTGTTGAATAAGATTTTAACTCCCTTCTTTAATGCCGTTAGATGCTTAAAATTCCTGAAAAACTCATCCCCTTTGATTCAAAAAGCCCTCTAAAGTGATTTTTAAAATCTTTATTCTATATGCATCAGGTTATTAGGAAATGTCTGCAAAATAAGGGAAAATGTAGTTTACCTATTCAGCACTGCCATCCAGTTTGGAAATATACAAAGGAATTTTAGTACTGCTTTTATCAGGTAATACAAGGGTCTCTTTTTAAATATCTTAAAATATTTTTATTAAAATATTTTTAATGAATTTTTCTAATGAACTTATCCAGAGAAGAAGATGATTCAAATTCTCATTGTCAAATAAGCTCCTAAGGCAGATAATTTTCCTCTTTACGTATTCTTTCCTTTTGCTTCAGCAGTTGATCTTCCCAGTGATTCCTGTGTGTACAATTGTGCAACACGGGACCTGTATTTCCAGGCCTCCTTTGCAGCCACATTTGCTGTTTTGATTGCTCTGAGCAGAATCCATGTGGAAGAAAAGATGTGTTTAAATTCCAGAAGATGTACTTGAAGAAAGGAAAAATGTCCCTTCCCAGTATTTTTTCTCCTTCCTTCTGGCTGGCCTGCAGATGTGATAGTTAGAGCTGGAGTAGCGATCTTGGACTATGAGATGGAAGCCATGATGCAAAAATTGTCTGGGAGGAACCAGAAGCCAGAGTTATAAAGCAAAGGAAGCCAAAAACTGCATTGGCTTTTCCATTCCCCTTCCTTCCACTGCCTCTTTCAAACCTAAGCTGGAGCCACTTGCCCACCGGCCTAGCATCGCCTTCACCAGGCCCTCAGCGATACTGATGTGCAAAAGCAGATGAAGCATGCGATGGCTTTTGTTGAGCAAGAAGCCAGTGAGAAAGCCAAAGAAATAGATGCGAAGGCAGAGGAACAGTTCAGTATTGAGAAAGGTCATCTTGGGCAAACCCAAACACCGAAGATTATAGAATACTATGAGAAGAAAGAAAAGCAGATTGAACAGCAGAAGAAAATTCAGACATCCAATGTGATGAATCAAGCAAAGCCCAAAGTCCTCGGAGTGAGAGGTAACCTTATTACAGAACCACTCCATGGAGTGAAACAGAGGCTCAGCAAAGTGATCAAAGACACAACCCGGCACCCAGGGCTGCTGGATGGGCTGGTCCTCCAGGGTTTGTACCAACTGTTGGGGACCCGAATGAGTGTAACTTCTAGGACGCAAGGTTCCCCTCTGGTAAAGGCTGCAGTGCCAAAAGTAATTTCTGGGTATAAAATTGCCACAAAAAAAGATGTGATGTCCAAATTGATCAGGAGGACTGACTGCCTGAGGAGGTAGTGGTGGAGTTGAGATCCGTGATAGAGCTCACAAGGTATATGTTTCCAATCCTCTGGAAAGCCAGCTAGATCATAGCCCAGCAGATGCTGCCAGAGGGGCAGGGAGCCTTGTGTGGTACAAATGCCCAGGAGATTTTTGGACTAAGCCTCTGGGAGAGGTAGACTTGATCCACTGCTCTACTGCTATGATGTAGAAGTTTCTGATATTTGAAGAGACAAGAGATCTGTGTGGCTTCCTCTTCACTATTCTAATATTCTCTATCTATCCATGGATACCCCTCTGTAGCTAATGCCCTTGGCCTAACTGTTAACAGTGAGAGAAAGTTTCACTTAATATGATCGGGAAACCTCCTTCTAGTTTATGTAAAAGTAGCAGAGCTTTCCTTTGCTTCTGTAGCATGAAGGTGAAGGTATCAGATGAGAGTTCCATGAACTTCACCAAGTCTCTTTCTCTGGTTTCAGTTCTCCAGTCTAGAGGATGTGTATGGTGTTCTCTGACATTAAACCTCCACCCTTTAGGCTTAAAATGCATGTGGTGGGAGGCACACATTCCCGCCATCATTAGTCGCTTCACTGTTCACCTGTTTGGACCTAAAGGGGTTCATTATCTGTAAATACGACTTAAAATCTAAGCCATGAGTA
>CM052806.1:58338680-58374975 GCA_028533885.1 Nasua narica
AAAAAAATCATAGCATTACTTGTTAAAATGCTAGTAATAGCAGAATGTCAGAAGGTTCAATGGTGTAAAAGATCATAATTGCTAAAGTTAGCAATTGACATTCACAAAAAAATTGCTTAAACAATTTATGTTTTACTTAAGCAAATAGAAAGTTTTTTGATATTTTAAAGTCTTCATAGTAATAATTATGCCTTAACTTGGTGCAGTATAATGCACATGTTTTGGATGATCTTATTAAGTATATTTTCTATTAAAAAGAAGCGAAAACAACACAAATAATAACATGAACTTCTACTTATCAAAGACTATTTTAATATTCTTAGGGAGTGATTTCTTGAAACAGTAAATTCTAGATGATAACCTATAGAATCAATATCTACATAAACAATTTAAACCTAGAATATCTGCAATAAAATCATCTTTTGGAAAACTACTTGAAATATATTATCACTATTTAAAATCTGCTATAGAGTTATCAAAAATATGTCTTGATAGTTCAACTCTAACAAAAAACTATCATCTTTCAGGAAATAGGTATTTCAATAGGTACTTAACATTTTAAAATGTAATCATCATAATATTCACAACTTGACATCAATTTATGTGATAATGTTGAGGTTCATTTAGGTATATGATCATATTTGTACTTCTGTGGGGTCCACAGTCAGTTAAAAACAGTCTTTAAGGGAGGCTTTATTCTCAGTCTAGTTCTTCGCTAAGCCATATTCAAAGAGACTTAACTTCTACCAAAAACAATAAAAAAAAAAAAAGATTTTTTCTAATCAAGAAATCACAGGCCTACTATTTTAATCCACATGCCTAAAACTGGACTTGAACCAGTTTAAACAGAAAGCCTATAATGTAAAAGATTGTGTTATAATCTTAAGTGTGAAGTCCCAGCAATTTTATGCAATTCGTATCATAGATATTTTTTTTAAGATTTTATTTATTTATTTGACACAGAGAGGGAGAGCACAAGCAGGCAGAGTGGCAGGCAGAGGGAGAGGCAGAAGCAGGCTCCCTGATGAGCAAAGAGCCTGACATGGTCTTGATCCCAGGACCCTAGGATCATGACCTGAGCCGAAGGCAGATGCTTAACTGGCTGAGCCACCCAGGCTCGCCTGGTATCATAGATTCTGATGAAAATGGTATCCCTTGGAGTCAAGCTGATCATAAGCTACATAGTTGTTCAAGGCAACCTAGTGTGAAGAAAGAAAGCAAAGAGAATAAATATGAAGACATATCAGCACTATTGATGGCTAAGGCACTGTGATTAAGGGGGAGCATCTCATTTATTTATTAGGAAATATTAGAAAAGTAGAAAAACTATCTAGACAAAAAACTGGCTGGAGATTTTTTCGTACCATATTCTCAGTTCTCCAACCTCCTCTAGGACTGACACTAAGGTTGTAGTTACTATAAGAATAGTATTCGGTTTGGGGCTTCCTAGGCTGGTTCAGGTTGTTGAATCTGTGCTAGGTGGTTTGCACATACTTTCTCATGTAAACATCATGACAAGCTTGAGAAGCATGTATTATTCGCCCTGTATATTGGGATCCAGGTTTGCCACATTATTTTTCTTTCTATTTTGCTTCCCCCTATGCATTTGTGAGCACTTAAGAATTAGTAGGCTTCACTTTTGCCTAATATGCTAATGAAACAGAAATTAATGTTATAATATAGACAGTTTTTTTGTAAAATAAGGTCATCTTCCATACTGACGTCACTTTTATTTCAGTTACTCCTCATGTCTTTGCTCAAACTCACTTTTATGCAATTTATATCTAAACTCTCCTAAAGCAAACAATCTATACTTGTCACAAGCTATTTCTTTGCCCCTCCCTTCTTATTCCTGAAATTTGATTTCCAGCTTCAATGACTTCCTCAGTGATTTTTCTTCTTCATTCTTGTTCTGCTTGACTTTTCTATAACATTAAACTTATTGATCATCCATTCCCCTTTTTAGCTCCCTTTATTTGCATGACCCTGAAGAGGTCCTATAACTGTCAACTGTTATTTTAATCGCTGACCATCCATGCATTCCCTACCCTCCACCTTATTTGGCTTGACTTCACTAAGCCCAGGTTCCCCAGTTATCGCCTCATTTTAAGTAGGACTTCCAAAGCTTAACCTTAAACCATTAAGTTCTTTACTTTCTTCTGTGTGCTTCGTTTACATTATCACTTAAGTGATAGTCATTGAATCACTTTTACATTAGAAGCTCTATTGTTGTCATTATAAATCACTACAGTTTTAGGTGTTTAAAACCATATACATGGGGCACCTGGGTGGCTCAGTGGGTTAAAGCCTCTACCTTTGGCTCAGGTCGTGATCTCTGTGTCCTGGCATCTAGCCCCGCATCGGGCTCTCTGCTCAGCGGGGAGCCTGCTTCCTCCTCTCTCTCTGCCTGCCTCTCTGCCTGCTTGTGATCTCTCTCTCTGTCAAATAAATAAATAAAATCTTTAAAAAATATAAAAGTAATAAAACCATATCATGTATTATCCAAGAGTTCTCCACGTCTGAAGTGTAGGTACAGTGTAGCTCAGTTGGTTTGTGAAATCAGCATGTCAGCAGGCTGCATTCCTTCTTGGAAACTCAAGGATGAACATTCTTCCAAGATCATTCTGCTTAAAGAATTCATTTCCGAACAGTTGTAGGGCTGAGGTTCCCATTTCCTTGCTAGCTGTTGGCCAGGAATCATTTTTAGTTTTTAGAGACTTCGTCCATTCCTTGGAACGTTGCCTCCACTCTCCATGTAAAGTCAGCAACGGTGGGTTGAGTCATATGTCTCATGCTCCCAAAATCTCTCTTCACCTTCTTTTCTGCCTAACCTGTCCTCTACCTTTCTCTTCATTGATATCTCTCTAACTTTTCTGCCTTCCTCTTCTCCTTTTAGTGGCTCATATGATTACATTGGGCCCACCTGAATAATTGAGGATATTCTGCTTATCTTAAACTGAATTGATTAGTAACTTTAATTCCATCTGCAAAATTTCTTCACCAAAGTACATAGATTACAATTCCGTCAAATACCCAGGAAACAGGAATTGAAGGGGTATAGCACATCTTAGAAATCTGACTATCTCAGTTACTTATATCTTTAGCCCAACACCAGTCAAATATTTTCAGTTATTAATAATATTCCCACTTGAGTGTTCCCCAAAATTAGTTTTCACAAAAAGTTGACCTTGTTTTGCCTGTTTTCCTATTCTGCCTACATAACCACTCTAAAAGACAGTATCTCAGACTCTTCAATTAGAATTCATTTTACCCTTTTTCCTTTTTTTTCTACCTTTCAATCTCCCGCATCAGAATTAGCTAATTCTTTGTGATAGCTTTCAACTTAGCTTCTTCCTATTTTTGCATGATATCATCCTTTCTCATGTTAACATTTATTGACTAAATGAATTTAGTGTAAATGCTGTCATGAAATGTCAATCTATTATCATGTGCTGGCAAATAAAATGTCCTTAGTTACTGTTTAATACTTGGGAACACAAAGTTGATTTTATAGCCATAGTGCTAACGATGTTTTTAATTTGCTTGAGCATATAAATCTTTACATTTATTTCCTTTTGAAAATCTGACCCTGTGTCTTTTAAGTTACCCATGAGATTTATGTGCCTTCTACAAATGTCTTTTTCCATTTTTCTGCTCAGGAAGAAACAAATATGTTATTGCTTCTAATAGATGACCATTCCCTAAAGTCTTGGTCCTCCCTCTTAAATTTATGTAAACATTGATTAATTAATGTAAGTAATACACATTTAATTATTTCTGTAAAACAACTACTGATTTACACAAGGCTAGGATGATGAATAATTCTGGAATGTTCCAATTCTGTTGGAAATTATAGTCATTAGAGGGAGACAAATTATAAAACTACTTTCAAATATCAACAAACAAAACAAAACAGAAAATACACACATGTCTTTTTAGGCTGTAATAGAGACTGTGTTTTATTCTATATGATGAGAAGTAATGGAGAAATTACTAAATACGCATACACATGTGCACTTGCAATGAGTCAAACCTATGAGGGAGTGCAAAAATTAGTTCCAAAGATTGGATATATATTCCCAAAAGCCACAATTCTGAATTGTTAGAGCAGTTAAATAAATGATTATATAGAGATTAAAAAATTAAGTGGAGCCATTGCTTTAGGCAGGATGTTAGTAGGTTAGTGGTATAATCTCAGATCTCAGGCTTTAGTCCTCTGTTTATCCAAAGTGATTACAAACTGAAAGTTTGAGGTCAATGACACTACCTAGTGACTGATTACAATTAAAATTCTAGCATGGTAATTCATCATGATAAATGTGTTTCATTTGAGAACCAAGGAATATCAAAGGCCACGTCCACATAGGGGGAAAATCAGACCAAGATAAAAATTGTGCAAACTGAGAGAGTGAGCAAATGCCAGGTAAAAATGGAGTTAAGTATATATTCAAGGGCCAGTTTGATATTTTGGTTGAGGGTACAAGGCAATATATTTTCTATTTATATAATTGCAGCTGCATCTTCCCATTGATCCCTGGAATATTCACATTTGGAACCATGCAACACTATGTTAGAAATCTTACTATCTGGAAACTGCCATGCTGTGAGGAAGCCATACCACGTAAAAATGGTACATGTGGTATTCTGAACAGTGGTCTTAGTGTTCTTGTTATCCTAGCCTAATGCTAGACATGGGAGTAGATGAGTTTGAAATGGTTCTAGCCCCACTCATCAAGTTACTCATCATCTTAGAGTCTTTCTGGTTGAAATCTCAGCAACCATGGAGCAAAAACGCAAACAAAAACAAAAACAAAACTTCTCATTAGGCCTTATTTGAGTTCCTGACCTACAGGTTCTTTGAATATAATGTAGGGGTTTTTTCAAGCCACTAAGTTTTGGAGTAATTTGGTATACAATAAAAGTAAGGAAAAAGATATAATAAAAATTGTTTCAGTTTTTCTCATGAATCACTGTGACTATGTTATGGCAATATACTGTACATTTTTATACTAACTTGTATTTATGAAGGCATCCACCAAATAAAGTCAATAAAAGTAAAATGCATATATAAGGTAATTAGAAATCTCTTTATCAGAAATATTTTATTATAACTGCTTTAAACTTGAATAACCCACATAATTATCTCATATTTCTTCCTATTTTCAGAATGTGTAATATGGTACATGGCACATGATAGCTCAGTACATATTTGAATATTCTTTTTTTAAAATCAGCTTTTCTGTTCATTGATGGATGGCACAAAACAAAGGCAAAAATTGAAAGGTGACACAGGAGAATGGTTTCTCATTTGGAAATTATTGGGAAACCTCTTTAATGGAATAGATAATTAATTTTTTTCAGGTATTAACTATTATCTACATCTCTCCATACTACAAAAGTGTCATGGAACTATAATTACACTGATTTCTCACTTTTGTTTGAAAAAATGAACAGAAAAGCCCTATACTATTTGAAAGGAAATCAACTGTGAGCATACTAATCTAACTTGCAATCAGAATAAAGAGAAAACATTTCGGAGTACTTAATATTAAGACAAAAGCAAATTATACTTTTTAAGTTCAATTGAATTCATATGCAAGGTTATTATGCAAAAAGGAGAAAGATGATTCAATCCCTTTAAATATTGTATGCAATTCTTCTTTGACAATATTCTTTAAGCTATATCCTGCTCATTCATTAGAGTATATTAGCTGTACTCAAAGTATTGTAGGCAGCCTTATTTTAAGGCAACAGCAACCTCAATTAAGGAACTCTTGATCAGACTCTTCGTTAATATTTGAATCATCTTAAAATTATTCTAGGTAGTTTCCTTTTTTTTTCCATGGGTAACTGTGACTATGTTATAGAAAAAGTAGGTGAATAGGTTAAGATGGAGAAGATGTTACTTTTATTATATTTATGGATAAGTTAAAATTGCAATATTCAATTAATTGGCCAAACACATTCCTGGCCACTCAACTTGTAAGCTGAACGCTGCAATTAGTGATGCCTTACCTTTGTCTAATAGGATTAGTCAGGGCTGTAGATAGAGTAAAGATGGAGTTGAGCAGAAAACCCCTCATCTCCTGTTGTTTACTCTAAGATAAGTAGTAGAGGTAAATCAGCCAGCTCTTTTCACAATTGCCCTTGTCGTACCCCCAAGGGAGTCAACTTTTCATTGTTAAGGTGACAACATGATGAATCTCAGTATGAAATGTCAGTCATACCTCATTACTTTATCTCATTCTTTTGTCCAGCCTTTGGAAGGCAATCTTTCCTTTGGATACATTTCCTGATATGGCACCTTATATTCATGCCAACCTTTGAAAACAACTCCTCATCCCTTCCCTCTCAGAAATAGCACTTATGCCATAAAGTATATAGTGAATTACTTTCTTAGAATGCTAGTACTGTCTTATTTTAGTGAATTTCTTTATCGGATCCCAGTACTACTCAAGGAATTTTGCAAGTTTTAATTTCCTCTCTCTGTGTCTCTCTGCCTCTGTCCTCTCTCTCTTTCTCACACATACACACAAGTGCATAGTGATTCACATTTACTTAAACAAAACCTGATAGAAAAATAAACTCTATTTCCTGTTTTAAATTTTGATAAAACATGCTTAAATTAATTCTGCAGTGTTGGTAAGAAAGAAAAATAAAAGCACAGAAACAAAGGCTTTGACTGAGCACATTCTGTTAGTGGTGAAGATAATTTGCAATTAAGCATCTTAAAAGAAACTCCTTACTAATTCTTCTAAGCACCATTATCAAGAATGAGTCCCATTAACTGCCAAAAGCACCCCAGACTTAAACCCTTTCTTCTAAAATGAACAAAAGTGTGAATTATTTTAAAAAGTATGCATACAATCTATTACTGAAATATCTTTCATTTGTTTACATGGATGTTAAAATGCTAAATAAATTGGAAGAAAGAGTTTAATAAAATGTCTATAAAATTGCCTCACCCTGCTAGTACAACTATGTTTATTGCAATAGTCATATCAGCTGCACTTGCTTAAAAAATTATTCACTTGTAGATCTTATCTGAACTTACTGTGCTATGCTTGAATTCCTAGACTCATGAGAGTCATTGGAATGTATAGTATCTCATGAAACTGTCGCCACCAAAAATGTTCCCTTTGTTCAAAATCCTATTTTCTTTTCACAGCTGGCATTGAATTTCTCTCTATGTTTTATTAGTTCACAAATCTATAATGAAACTAAAGAAGTGGTTTTACTTAAAATATCAGCTTTTGGCATATTAAAAAAATAATCTTCAATAAGCAAATCTCCAAGCCAACGATAAAGAGTTCCATTTAACTTCATTCCTCTCTAGAAGATGTCAGTGAACAACCACCAAAAAAAGGAAAAAAAGAAAAAAGAAAAAGGGAAGAGAGAGAGAATGAGCAGCAGTTAAGATTAAAAATTTTGTTTGGTGAGAATAATGAGATTTTTGGCATTAATTCAAATGTTAGGATTTTTTTTTTAAATAACTGAAGGGTGACATCAGTAGATGGCCTCAAATTAAGTAATAAGTATTTTTAGGGAGAAAAAGGAAACATTAGTTGGATACAGGGTACAGATCATTAGGCCCTTAGCGCAAATTTTGAGAAATAGAAGAGATATTGCCCGGTGTAATTCTGACATAATCCACTTTGCTGTGTAAATCAGGTTAGTTTAAAGAAAGATGCCTTAATTGTGTTGAGCTCTTAAAAACAACTTTAAAGTCACAAATGACATTTGTGTCATTCATTGTTCATATGAACAATGCTTCATACATTGTTCTCTGTGTGTAGGAATGCGATGGGTTAACAGTAGGCATACTAATATAAATGTGATCCATCTCAAAATATTTTCTTAAAAGTGCTTGTGATTTGGTGCTTGATTAAACAGCATTACAATTGTAACTTCACTCTCTCTGCTAAGCTCTCCATGAGTTTTTATGTATTATAATTTTTAATTAGTCTAAATGATGTTGCAGACAACAGCTCCAGTGTTCAATCCCTTCTCTAACAAACTTGCATGTCTTCAATCTGGTAGGAGAGCTCTTCACGCCTGGTGGGAAAGCAACGCTGTGTCTAAGCTTCTCCCCCTGGCCCAGCAACAACAGCAGGCTCTGCTCCAGAGGCCAGGGTAGAAACTGCATTCTGGGAGGTGAGAGCCCATTGAAAAGCTGCTGAACTGCATTTCCTCCATTCACATTTGAATGCATTCAGGGCCATTTTACCCTGCTGCTGCACTGCTCAAACAGTTCCCTGATAACATTCATTGTCATTTAGGCAAGGATGGGCCCAATGGTGAGCTAGATATCTGCCTTTACAAGGCAGGTTTACGTAAGTAATGCAGGCTGAACCTCCTAATTCAAATGATATATTTCTTTATTAAGAAATATAAAGCAAACTTAATATATCACCAACCTCACCCTAAGTAAATTGCCATAGACAGTATTTTAAAACACACTAACTCTGTTAGTTGTGGGGTATTATATAAATTGTAGTTGGAGAGAGCAAGATATTCTGAAGTGAGGGTGTACTCATTATGAGTTAATTACACGGAGATTGATTTTTTTTGAAAATTAATAAAATCTGATGATAGCTTTGTCCTAAAATTTTGAATATAAAATATCTTTTATGTTCTTTAACAAAATGAATTAGGCTAATAAAATGTGTGCATAAATATTCTCAGGGTAGAATTAAGTAGGACTGCTCAGAATGTCTACGATGTGCTGGCAGTTTTACACGCACATAAGGCGTCATTGATCAATGCAAAGCATAAGGCCACTCTAGTCAATTTAGTGTTTGGGTTATCTTTACAGCTCATTCAAATTACCTCATAGCAGAATTAATCAATTATGTTTAAAATGACCATTGGCAGTCTTAAATATCATCATTGTGCTTAAACCAATTCGATGACGCCTTTGCCAGTTATTTGCACTACTCTTTGGCCGTGGTTCTCAGCTAGGGATGATTTCAACCTCTCTACCCCAGGAGATATTTAACAATGTCTGAAGGAACTTTTGGCCATCACACGGGGTAAGGAGGAGAGGGGTGCTACTGGCATCTAGTGGGTAGAGGCCTAGGATACATGGGGCCACTCCTGATGACAGTGAATTATCCAACCCAAAATACCAAGAAAGCTGCAGTTGAGAAACCCTGGCCCGTAGCAAGCGTTGTTATTTTGTGGAAACGGAACCTAACTGTAACTTACTGGGTGTCTTTTCTGAATCTCCATTTCATTATTTGTAAGATGGATCTAGAAACTACCTTCTAAGGTGTCTGGAAAATATTTAATAATTGTAGAAATCAATCATTTTTTTTCTTGATGCTTCTCAAACATTCCAGATGTAGTATCACATCAGCACTTTTTCGTTGACTTCTCCCTCTGCCCAGAATGCTCTTCCCACAGATTTTGTTACGACTTTTCAGTTGCTTCATGTTTTTGTGTGAACATAACAGTCTTAAAGGACCCTCCCCAGATATGCCCACTGGCATTTCTTATTTACTGATCTTACTTCCTGCACTCCTTCTCATTCCCTGCTTAAATGTTCTCCAAAGAACTCATTATCACCTGATAAACTATCTATATTTCTGGTTTTGTTCTGGTTAAATCCCAGCACACAGAAACTTAGCATGGGACCTTGAATATAGTTGTGCTTAACATTGCTAAATGAAGGCACTGTCCTCTGTCAGGCATTGTAACAGGTACTGGAGATAGTGTTCGGAAGAAAGAAACAACTCCCTCTCCTTAGGGCACTTACGTTCCAACAGGGAGTCAAAAAACAGTCACTCCAGTATTGTTTGCATTTCATCTATCCCTCTCCCCAAGACAGTTCTTGAAACTACTGTTGCCCTTCATGCTTTAGATTCCATTGGAATTGTTACAGTAGTGTTCAACAGTTGATTAATTCTTTTTAGAAACCCTCACTTAGTGTCTGTAACACCAAACTTCTTTGTTAGACGTTCTTTCTCATACTTCTCTGACCATTCCTTCCTTATATGTAAAAATTTCTGAAATCTGGCGCTTATAGTTAAATCCTACTATAGTATTTCATCTAATGATATCCAAGATCAAGTTGATGTTGAAATTCCATTGTGTAAGTATATCCTTCCTAGCATAGACAGATATGAAAATTGTCATCTACCACAGGTACTTCATTTTCAATGTAAAGATAATTTGAAAGTAAAGTCCTAAGGAGATATATAAAAATATGAATATTTCACTTAATATTAAGTTGAACATAGAGTGTATAATTCCGCTTTACTAAATGCTTATAGCCTAGTTGCGAAAATTACATATATATATGCACATCATATTATATGCACACATAGCACAAATAAAGACAAAAGCAGTATTATGTATCAGTATGGCATTACTGCATTTTTTAAATATTTTATTTATTTTAGAGAAAGAGTGAGAGCGAGAGTGAGAGAGAGAGTCTGCACAAGCAGGGTGAGGGGCAGAGGGAGAGGAAGAAGCAGACTTCCTGCTGAGCAGGGAACCAGATGCCAGGCTAGATCCTGGGACCCTGAAATCATGACCAGAGCCAAAGGCAGATGCTCAATTGACTGAGCCACCCAGCCACCTAGGCAATACTGCATTTTATGTGCATAATATGCATATATATGTGTCAGCATGCTATTTAAGCATGCTTTATTAGAAAAAGCATCAATTTTAGAATGTACATCCGAATCCCAGTTCACTTTTTTTTATTAAAGATTTTTATTTACTTATTGGACAGAGAGAAATCATAAGTAGGCAGAGAGGCAGGCAGAGAGAGAGGAGGAAGCAGGCTCCCTGCTGAACAGAGAGCCCAATGCGGGGCTCGATCCCAGGACCCTGAGATCATGACCTGAGCCAAAGGCAAAGACTTAACCCACTGAGCCACCCAGGTGCCCAGTTCACTTCTTGCTAGCTGTATGACTTAGGGCAGGCATTCCTTTAGTTTCTTTGAGTGTTGATTTTCTCATCTGTAAAATAATGATAATTCTTACTTGCGAGAGTTCAAAGATCAGAGACAAAGTATGTTTGACATATAGGAGCCTCTGAAAGAATTGTAGCTTCTATTTTTATTTTGTAACCTAAATATACTTCCCACTCTGAGCAGCGTAGAAAGAATCAGTTTATAATTATTTTTACAATTTGCTTGCTTTTGAATTAGCAATCTCTAGTTCTTCCCCAAAATGAGCTGTGAAGAAACTAAAAATTCCTTTTAATATGGCCAAATATATCTAGTCCATTTTTTTTTCATTTTTATTACTGAGGAGCCCCCTCCATAAGGCCCTTTATACTCCTACCTCAATCTAGACTTGTTCTAAACAAGTCTTTCTTTTTTTTTTTCCTTCCCTGTCACCTTGGGAACACCCTTCACACCTCCCTTCTGGGACAGAGACTCTTACGTTTTCTTGATCCCATGTTGTTCTACTTTCTTAGTTTATCTGCTTATTTTGGTGCAAGATAATTACCAGTAGCTTTCTGACAAAACTAAGTGCAAGGGAAACATACTTCCAAAGAACTTGCAGATCTGAAAATGGTTTAAAAAATTTACACTTGATTAATGCACACAGAGAATATGGAGTATTGAATTCAAAATCAGAAAATATTTTCATTCAGAATTTTTAAGACATTATCCAATGCCTTTTGACTCCTGCTATTGGTCTAATGAGGATGTCTGATGCTCTCTAGTTCTTATTCCTCTCTGAAAGCTATAAGAATCCTCTCTTTATCAGAGACCTAAAATCACATAGTAATGTGTTGGTTACAGCTTTTTATTATTGGCATTTTTTCTTTGATAATTTTTCTCTCATTCAAATTCTGTTTTCTTGGAAATCCCATTGGGATAGTTGATATCCTGGATTTATCCCCTGATATTCCTAATTCTTCTGTCCTATTTTCCATTTCTTTATCTGTTTAATATTTTTTGGATCATATCGGCAAATGTATCTTCTGAACATTTTATCTTTTTATAATTAAGCAATTTTATATTTAATTACCAAGACCTTCTTATTTTTTTTTAATGATTCCATTTTTTAAAAACTTAACTCATGTGCGTAGTTTCTTCTCTCATCTCTTTGGTGATATCAATTATAGTTTGTTCTTGGTTTTGCTTTTTTTCTTTTTACAGTTGTTTTTCTCTCTGTCTGGCTGCTTCCCTTGAGTTCATTTTCTTTTCCAGTTTCTTTGGTTCTCTATCTTTTTATTTAAGAGTAAAGTATTCCTTCGGCTCAGGTCACGATCTCAGGGTCCTGGGATGGAGCCCCACATTGGGCTCTCTGCTCAGCAGTGAGCCTGCTTCCTCCTCTTTCTCTCTGCCTGCCTCTCTGCCTACTTGTAATCTCTCTCTGTCAAATAAATAAATAAAATCTTAAAAAAAATCTTAAAAAAAAAGAGTGAAGTATTAAAGGACACTTTAATGGTAATGTGAGATGACTTTGCCAACTGGTTGGCTTCACTGGTCATTGTTCCAGTCTTTTCCCAATCCAGGTACTGTTGGGAACCATCATTTTCTTGGAGATACCATATGTCAGCATCTGAAGATCTTTTTCCTTGGGTCAGTGTCTTCTGAAAGGATCCTCTCATCTCCCATTGGGGATTATAAATTTGGCTGCTAACGTCCTGATAATTACTAGGGTAAAATAGTTTTCCCATTCAATCTGTAAACTCTCACTTAATTATTGTTTTTAGAATGGCATCATCTATGGCAATAAGAGTCTATCATTTAGTTTCTTCAAAATTAAGCTTATTGGTGCAGGGTGAAGACAATAGGGTGGAGAGACTAAGGATGTTCCAAAGATGGTTTGGGAGATTTTGTCACATTCCTAAGCCACTGCATTTAAAAAATAAAACCTGAAAACATACTTTCTGGACAAACATTAAATAAAGAGGAGAAAGAAGTATTTAGATAATACTCCCAAGGTAATGGGGCATGAAAGATTCTGGCTGGAGGCCTAAGACTGAAATGACGACTTCCCTAATCATTAATGCTACATGACTACGGCATCAGGATGCAATGATCTATGGACCATTGATTAAATATTCCCCTTGGTTGGATTGAACTGAAAATAGAGATAATACAATAGCAACTCAATGATATTATGAAATAAATAAATGATCCTGTGCCAATGGGGAAAACAAGCATAACCTCTGAGTAGTGAGCAAACCAGAGAAACAAGCTCCCAAAGTAAACAATTTCAATGTATATTTTCAGAAGGCTTTTCTGTCACCAAACCAATTATGTAATCAATCACTGAGCTAAAGCTGTTTTAGAAGACTGAGATCTTGACTGTATTATAAGTCTGAATTTTCTTTCTCCTGCAAGGGAGAGGAAAACTGGAGGGCCTAAGGAAATCTGCACTGCCTCTTCCTACTGGAGCTCAGAAAATAGCCAAGGTCAAGTCTCAGATTACAAAAAAGAAAGAGAAGGATACTTTCATTATGATAGTCATACATTTGCAAATTTACTGTCTTCTTCTGTTGTACTTAAAATGATCAACAATCTGGTTTTGGGGGGTCTTTTTGTTTGTTTTGTTTTTACTGAGAATATGAATTTAACACTCAAACTGTCTCATTCATGTTAATTAATATATGTTGCTTTGTAAGTCTTTAAAGTGAACTTAGTACAATTGTGATATTCTAATTACAGGGGAGAGACTAAGATTGTGTAAGTAACCTACTCAAAGTAGAGCTAGAAAAGAAATCTGGATCGCTTCTCGGCCATTTGGCTAAGATCAAGTGAAAAGAAATTTGGACATGTTTAGCATAGTTGTAGTTTATATAGGTTGATTTTTGTAATAATTTTGGACATTAAAGTCATGGAATTTGCAATGTAAATACAAAGTAGGTCCCACTCCTTATTTTTCCCAATGTAAGTCCAGGTTCCTCTGTATGCCCAAGAGGTGGCAAAACCTTATTGATAGTGTATTTGAAGAGTTGTATTTAAAAGAAAGACTTTCTTAGTTAGAGGTGAAAACAATGGATCATAAAAGTCCCTGAGACAAAATACTTATGAGGTCATAGCAAAAATAATTATTCAGATGACTAGAATTATGATTAGACTATATTTATACCTGATAAAACTTATGCCTGATCTAATAATAAAATGAGAACTATACCTGAGAATAAGCTACTCTAGGAGGACATTTGGATATAACAAAGCTAAAGTGGAGAGAAACTCCAATGGCATAGAGACCATATAAGTGATGTGAATATCTAGGGAAAATAAATCTATGGTCTTTAGATATTTTAATATTATCACTGCTATTGCCCCATTTTCCTGAAATATTTTCTCTGTATTTAATTTCAAATGCAATTAATGTTCATCTGTTCCTGCTTCTTTTTGGTTAGCTTGTTAAATAAAGCCTAGTTCTGATAATCCCTATAATATTTACGTGACCAGCAATCAAAAAAATAATGGGGGATTTTTTTGCTCTTCATCCTGTTTCAGTCCATTTAATGGCTCCTATCAGCTTGTTAATTTGACATCTCATAAAGAAATGAATAAAATTCCTTTTTCAGTTTCATTTACATTGCATGTAAATGGAACTTTCCTCATCTTCCATTTTATTTATCCCATTAAATCAATGATGAGGAAAAGAATTTATTTGTCTGAGGGGCACCTGGGTGGCTCAGTGGGTTAAAGCCTCTCCCTTCAGCTCAGGTCATGATCTCAGGGTCCTGGGATCAAGCCCCGCATGGGGCGCTCTGCTCAGTGGGGAGCCTGCTTCCCCCCACTCTCTCTCTGCCTGCCACTCTGCCTACTTGCGATCTCCTTTCTGTCAAATGAATAAATAAAATCTTAAAAAAAAAAGAATTTATTTGTCTGGCAATGTAGTTTAGCTACACTATTGTCTGGGATTTTTATCTGTGATAAGCAATACTTACATCAAAGCTCTAGCTCTCTATGGTTGGAGGATGCTGCCGTTCTACAGCATTCTACAGATCTGCAGAATGGTTCTTCCATCATTTACCCCATTTTCTTTAGCTTTTTAACAACGTTATTGAATATTATAGTGGGGTAGGTTTTGTCACAGGTGAGATTTCTCAGGAAAGAGACTCTGAGGCAGAGGTTTGCAGGAAGTTTATTGTACAGAAAAGGAGATTAAAAGAAGCACAGTTGAGCAGGGGTTGGGTGTGCCTCACTGCTCAGTTCAGTACAGGGAACTCCTTTTCTGGGATGTCCCTTCTGTGTAATCTGAAATCAAGGAAAGGAGACAGGCTTTTATGCCCTACAATGGCCAGTCATTAGATGTGGGATTTCCCCAATGAAAGAATTGTTCCCAGGGTAAAGTGTTCCCTACAGCTGAGCTGCACTCAGGTTCTTCCCATTGTGAAAATTTATCTAAATTAAATTTTATTTCTGAACTGATTTTTTTACTTTTTCCTCCTCTGTCTGCTGATTATAAGGGATTCCCCATTAGGCTATAGGTGTGAAGGAGAGGAAGGTGCTAGTTCAAGAGCAGTGTATATCATAGGGATCTGGACCACTTGATTATCCTACTTACTTGTGCCTGCCCCTCCTGGTGACTTTTTCATGCCTGATCTGTCATTTTCATTAAACTTATAACTTGGTGTGACAGAGAATAGCTCTTAATGGGCAAATTTTTTTTATTTTTTATTAACATATAATGTATAATTTGCCCCAGGGAACATGTCTGTGAATCATCAGGCTTACCCATTTCACAGCATTTGCCATAGCACATACCCTCCCCAATGTCCATATCCCTACCTCCCAGCAACCCTTAGTTTGTTTCATGAGTTTAGGAGTCTCTTATGGTTTGTCTCCTTCCCCATCCCATCTTGTTTCATTTCCCTCCCTCACCCCCCTACGACCTCTTGCCCTGCCTCTCAAATTCTTCATATCAGAGCGATCATGTGATAATTGTCTTTCTCTGACTGACTTATTTCGCTTAGCATAATACCCTCTAGTTCCATCCTTAATGGGCAATTTTGGCCACACAGTCACTTGATAGCCTATGGTTAAGTGCTCTATTTTTTTCCAGGCCCAATAGCTCACAAGGAACTGTTTTTCAAGTGGTTTTCCATTCTCCACTATCGTGGACTGTATATCCTGAACCCTGTGGATCTCTGTTGTGGTTCTTCTCTGGGAGCTTGCCATAAACTCAAGACTAGTTCCACACACTAGACCTGCTGCAGAGCCTTTCCTACTCTGGGTCCTTTTCAAAGCTGGAAGCCTTTCATATTATTTGGAAGCCTATTAATTATTTCATATTATACCACAGTATGGGTTGGAAAAGCATTCCCAAATGAGAGACATGCTGCTTCTGGTGTCTTAAGATATTTAGCAAGTATTGGTCTTCTTTCATCATGGTAGGAGGTATCATTTGTCATGCCTCTTATTATTTAATACTCTTAAGTTAAAAAAAATCTTAAATCACTAGCATAAATTTTGCTGTTCAGCTTTATATTGTGCAATGTCAGTCTTAAAAGCAAATACAAGAATGTTTTACTCGTTTGCAGAATCATCGGAATGACATAATTAGTATTTTGTAGTTCACACATGCATATGAATTTTAGTCTTACCAGAATAGTGAAATACTCTGCAACTAATTCAACTTCAACTGTTTTCATTTTACTTCTTGACATGCATACATTCTACCAACATTTTCTTCAAGTTATTGTTGAGCAGGGAAGAACTGAAGGAGAAGGAACTTAGGTTGCTCTGCCATTCTTTTTCCCTCTCTGTCATTTTCAGCATAAGTTGTTGGCTAATATAGGCAAGCAACAAGAGTAAGGAAGGATGTGATAATCATTTATGTTTCTTAGAATGTGACTGCCTTCTTTCTGAGTTCAAACAAGCTCTAATTCAACTGGAACGTGTAACCCTTCGGGGATTCTGTTTACCTAGTCAAAAGTGTACTACACTTGTACTCTGGGTCTCACCAAATTCTTACACTTCATGAGTCCACCAGAATTCTGTGCTCATGAAACACTGCAACATCATATGCAAGTGATATAGCAAGAATGGGAGGGCTTACAGATTGTGCCTATCAATCTCATCTGATGACATGCGCACTCTTCTGTTAGATCAGACTTCACATACAAAACCAAGTTCAAAGATAAAATTAAGAATTTCGAGATAGTGGGATGCCTGGGTGGCTCAATCAGTTAAGCATCTGCCTTTGGCTCAGGTGATCCCAGGGTCCTGGGATCAAGTCCCACATCTAGCTCCCCGCTCAGCGGGGAGTTTGCTTTTCCCTCTACCTGCTGTTCCCCCTGCTTGTGCATGCTCTCTCTCTCACTCTCTCTCTAGCAAATAAATAAATCTTAAAAAAAAATTTTTTTTTCAAGATAGTAACAATAGGCGATGAACCAAGGGCCGGGCTATTTTGAGTACAGAGGATGATCACAGGCCCATGAAGCTTGTCCTGACCACAGGTTTTTTTGAGGAAAAGCAAGAGCACTCATTACCATGGATACGTGCTCTAGTACTACAGGGTTCTACCTGTTTTAGGTCCTGGCTTTTCTTCAGACCCCTTGTTTCCAGATCTAAGATTTGGCTCAGGTCCTGAAACTGGACAAGATATGGTGATATTTTGTTGAGACAGCTGCTCTCATGTTCCATATGATCCAGTCTTGATGTATTTTGTTATTGTAGATGAGAAACAACCTTTGTTATCTGTCCATTTTTCTTGTCCCTAGGAAATCCATAGTTTTCTGCGGGTCCAGATGTCCTGGCTGTCACTCTGACTCTGCTATTCAATACAATAATTGTGCACATATATCCAGGCTTACAAAAGATAGCTACCACTGAGTTCCTCAGTGATGTTGGTGCCCCTCTCATCACTGTATACCAGACTACCAGTAAATGGAGTAACATAGTATCTCACATGTAACATAGTTACCTGATGCCTTACACTATATCTCCCTCTAATATCCTCTGCTTTCTAAACCTTTTACTTTCCTTATTTCACTAGCTTTAACAAGAGTTCTGGTACATCTGTTTTGCATAGTATAAGCCATTCCTTTCTTAAGCTTCTAAGAGCCATGTTAGTAATATGTCATCATTGTTTCCTGGATCCTTGCTAGGATGTGAATTTTGTATGTTGGAAGGGTGCTCCAATATTGGTAAACTATTTTTTTGTCCATACTTAATGTTTCACCTCTCCTTGATTCTGCACTCTCAAGATCCAGTCTCATGCACCCTTTAACTAACATATTCATATGTCAGTTAACTTAGGTAGTTCCTTGGAGACTAGTCTCTTTCTGTTGTAACAAACCCAGTATTTTCCTGGACAGGTTATATTTAGTTGAATTGGGTTGTACTGGTGGCTAGAAGAGCAGGTGGCAATATATCTGATGGAGTATGTATCTTCTTGCAAGGAAAATTTGTATGCATCATCCTGGGGAATTGAAGTATTTCTGAAGGTTAAAACATGCATTTGAATTTAAATTTTCAAATGCATCAACACAGATATCCCAATTCCAAGTTCTAGGATCTCACTTCTTCTTAAGGCATAAAAGACCTTTCAGAATTGAGAATACAATCTGCTCTCAAGCTTTTCTAACTATAAAAGTTAAGATATGGATTTCATCCTTAGCTTTGTCAGCCCTCCAGTTATGGGAGATGAAAATCTCTTTATATGCTTGCCAAGGTTTTCACACTTAATATTTAATTGGTGATTAATCAACCTCAGTCTTGCACTGTTTTTCTCCAGCACATTGAATAAGCCATTCAATTCTATAATCCCTGAAATTACTACTCACCCTGAAATATCACATCTTCCAGTGAATTTGCTTCTGCCCATGCAAGTCACATCACTACAACATGCCAGAGACTGTTAGTGCTCTATGTGTCATTGGTGATGGATTCCTCACTGCCAAGCAGGTAGAGGCTCATTTAGTTCCAATATCTCCTTTTAGTGTCCTTTTTCCTTGAACCCTCTCTGGCACCAAGTTTATAGGTAAAGTTCCCAGGGAAACAGATTCTGATGTAGAGATTTCCATGCAGTAAATGTATTAGTGGCTACTCTTAAGATCAATATCTGGGGACACTGAAAGAAACAGAAAAGAAGGGGTGCCTGGGTGGCTCAGTCAGTCAGGTAGCTGCCTTCGTTTGGCTCGGGTCATGATCCTGGAGTCCCAGGATTGAGCCCTGCATTGGGGTCCCTACTCAGTGGGGAGTCTGCTTTTCCCTCTACTCCTCACCCCGCTGTCGTCCTCTCTCTCACACACCCTCTCTCTCAAATAAATATCTTTAAAAATTAAAAAAAAAAAGAAACAGAAAAGAAGTAAAAAGGAGCAGTCCAACTCTGAAGCATTTACAACAAAATCCTCAGCTGATACAATGCCAGGGTCTAAAGCTTAGAGAGCCTTTCACATTTATTCCATTAAGAGCAAGGAGGCCAGACTTTTATACTTCTTCACTGATCATTCACTGGATGTGGTCTGCCCTTGAGGAGTGGTCATGAACTTAGGCAAGGCAGCTCTCTTGAATGAAGGGAAATTTCCAACCAGGAGGCTTCTTAGACTTCCCACGGCTGGGGAATTAGTACTATAATTCAGGGATATTGAGGGTAGGGTCAATGTGAGCTGTGTAGCATAGCATTCACTACCTAAGGTTCCAGAACTGTTCCAAGACATGTTGTCCAAAAATGATCCCAGCTGATTCTAGCATTCTTTCTATTTATTTGGTCATTTGTAAAAGTGAAAAGTATAAAGTGAAACAAAGATCTGATATTATTTTTCAGAAAACCTAACTGAGAGAGACCAAATTACTTAGATTTTCACATATCAGTACTTTTTCACATAGTAAAGCTGTGTCCAAAAGTCCGAGGCAAAGCCAACAATGGTTCAAAGACAGTCTTCTCACTAGCTGAAATAACAAGATTTGCCTTGTTGTTTAATTTTTCTTAATGGTCCCACTGTATCAAGCAGTAAATTAGAGTTTCTAGCTTGCTGGCAAATCAGCTTGACCCCAAACCGTCAATATACTTTGGCATTTAGAGATAGCATTTGGACATTTCAGCTTATCTGTTTTGTTTTCTTTCTTTTTATTAAGACAAAGCACTAGTTTTAATTTCCATGCAGCATTTTTAAATTTATTTTTATTTACATGTAGTAAAATTCATTCTTCTGGTGTATAGTTTTACTAGTTTTCACAAACAAATGGTTATGTAATCTATACCATAAATAAGAAAGAACAGTTAGATCACCTCCAAAAAATTGTCTCATGCTCAAGAGGGTAGTATTACCGCTTTTTTGTGATCAAATCCTATTTATTTTAGATGCATAGAGAGAAGGACTAGAAAGAAGTGATGAGCCTTTGAAAGGGCTACATCTAGCACAGGCTCTGTATGTGTATATGATCAAGGCTGAACCAGCAACCTCAACCAGTCTTTCCTGTGAAGAGAGAGTATTAAGGGCAACCTGGGTGGAGGGGAATCTTCCAGTGTAAGCTGGCTCTGGGTGTCTCTGGTGAAAAAGACCAGAGGACCCACAATACCCTTAGCCAAGAGCACCCCAAGCCAGTTGTGCCTGTGTCTGGGACAAAGCCACCGTCTGGAAGGGAAACTGTGGGGCCTCCTGGTCCAGAAGACCAGGAAGGCCGCAGGGGTTTAGAAACAACCTGCACTGGGGCCCTGTGGCCAGCAAGCACCCTCTATCCCCAGCCCATCATCTCTGCAGAGCCTATAATGAGGGAGCATCCAAGGCAGCGACTTCTTTGGGCCCCTCTCTTCCCCTTACCATTAATGTTTGGTAAACACCAGTCTATTCTTTCCACTTCTACAGTATTGTTTTTTCTAAAAATATATGGAAATATACATAAAATACGTAGAATTTTGAGTCTAGCTCCTTTTACATGACACAGAACATTTGAGATTCATTTGTTTATATATAGTTCACTCCTTTTCATTGCTAAGTAATATTCCGTTGCATGGATATATCAGAATTTGTTTCTCCATTCCTTTGCTGAGGAACATTTGACTTGTTTTCAGTTTTTGGTGATTTTGAGTAAAGCTCCTGAAACATTAGCATGCAGGATTTTATATTAAGATTTGTATTTTATCTGAGATACTTAGGAATGTGATTACTGGGTCGTATTAGTAAGAATAGGTTTAAATTTGTATAAATTACCAAACACTATTTTCAAGAGCATATCCCTATTAGCAATGTGTGAAAGTTCTACCTGCTACACATCCTCTTTAGCTCTTGGTATTGTCAGGTTTGGGGTTATTTTAGCAGGTAAGTCTAGGTTTACAATGCAAGCTGTTTTACGTTATCTAGGTTGCAATGTCAGATTTCAGAACTTTTGCTGTGCTCTTTGGTTCTTCCCCTGGTATTCTTCTCTCAGGTGTTAGTTTGGGACTTAGGTAGTGATTCATTTTGTATCTCGGTTATCAAAGCCTTTGTTATACTGTTTGGATGGTGAGGTTTATATAGGCTAGGGGGTGGGCCTGCGACGTAGATGTATTTATATGCAGAATTATTCTCTATATAATTCTTCTCTATTATTTCCTTCACATTTGCCAACTCCCAGGGACCCTTTTCCCCAATTTCTCTGGCAAGTAGATATTTTTCTTTCAGCATTTTATTCTCCCACACTGTTATCTAATTCCATCTACTGAACTCATCCTTGGCTGTGTGTTGAAAGAAAAGAGAGCCAAGATAATAATAACAACAACAATGACAACAACAGCTATTCCTCCATTGGTTTTTGTACCACAGAGCTCATTTTCGTATTTCCCTTCTGCAAAAAAATTATTTTCCCTTGAGTGTACCAAAGCCACCAACACTGAAATTGCAGATCCAGAGCCTTGGGGAACCTGTAGAGATGGAGAAGAGGGGGAGAAGGAGAGAGACAGAAAAATGGAGAAACAACAGGGACTTTTAACATACTCATAGCAGATTCTTTTCCTAATTTTTCAGCCAGGAGGATATTTCTCCTGGATACAATGTATTATCAGAGTTGCTTTGTGTATTTAATCCCGAGTGGTCTGTAGTTGGCTTCCTCCATCTTGGCCACTACTGTCAGTTCTAGATCCTCTGTCCACTCAAGTTCATGGTAGGACCACTTTGTTGCTATGGTCTGTATGACTTCTCACTGTGGCATACCATGGAATCTAGAAGTACGGAGATGTATAGATACTGTACTAGGAAATGTTTGAGCATCTCAGCTATTGGTAGATAAATCAGTTACTTCTCTATCTTATCTGATCTACTTAGGCTCTAGGATTTAGTTCCTATGCCTTAATTCAGACTCTTTTTTTTTTTTTTTTAAGATTTATTTATTTATTTGAGAGAGAGATAGAGTGCACTTATGCATGCAGTGGGGAGGAGTGGAGGGAAAGAGAGAGAGACAATCTCAAGCAGACTCCACACTGAACATGGAGCCTGAGGCAGGACTGGATCCCACAACCTTGAAATCATGACCTGACCCGAAATCGAGAGTCAGATGCCTAACTGGCTGAGCCACCCAGGCACCCCCATTTAGCCATTTTTAAGACGTGTTTAGCTGTGTAATTTTTTTCTTTAACTTCAAAAATAGCTTTTAAATGCTGACGAATCAATTAGTTTTCTTTCATCAAATATCTACCATAATTATGTATTTTTAAGCTGGGTAAAAAATAACTGAAATTAATGACCAATATGATTTTAAAGTTATTTAGAAAATAAGTCCTAAGTATCATTCCTAAATAAAGAATATGCAATTAAGTTAGCTTGCAGATGTCACCATTACTGGGAATGTGTCATGAGCCAAAGGTGAATGTATGATTAATGAGCTTAGATGAAACATTTAATTTCCTGCTGAACTTTTCTGAAAAGTTCTCATATGTGTCTTCCCTCACATCATTTCTTTTTATCATATGAAGTCTCATGCTTTATTCTAAATGAAACTACTCCTTTCCCTTTATAACCTGAAGTTGCTAATCCAAAAATAAGTAGACCTCACTCTTTGAGAAGATAGTTTTTAAATATTGGGTCAAGAGTGTTTAGAAGGAAAAGCTTCATTCATATCAGAGAGAGAATAGCCTACCTGCCCTTATTTCTTGTTGCACATAATTCACTTACATACACAAAATTAGAGGTGTACACTGTGGAATTTTCACCACAATACCTGATATGGCTGACATAACCACTAACTTGCAGAATAAACATGTTAACAGTAGGATAATCTCAAAGAAACTAAGACATAAAACAAAGACCTACCTGAGTTTAGCCACTAAACCAACAGTTCAGATAAGGCTGCCCCTGTTCAAAGTGTTAGTGTAGCTGACTTTATGTTAGGATCTCTTTGATCTCTTGTCAGTACTTCAAGGTATCCATTGCCGTCATATTTCCAGGAAGATTTATTGTGATGTGCTCCATCAGTCATAACACCCCAAGTTATCATATTGTTAATACTTTGATACTGCCTATGAGCAATATAATTTAAATATTTGTTTACTATTTATTCGGTGAAGAAGCTAAAAGACACATGGAGGAGAGGCAGAGAAGGAAAATCTCTGTTGGTGGAATTTCTTTTCTATTACGGCCTGAGGAATAAAACCACTGAGGCCATTTTTTTTTTCTCCACTAGAAAATACAAAATCACATCAGGTTACTAGTTATATGTGGTAAGTTAGAGGATTTCAAGTCTGAACAAGGAAGAGATAGTATCATAAGAGGTGGTAACACACAAGCTTTATTGGGCAGTATTTGAACAGGATTGCAAGATTGGGAGTACTTCCTAGCAAGAGAGATTTTAGAGACAATAAGGCAAGACCACCCACCACCCAGGAGGGAAATAGGGTTTGGAAAGTCGGGGGAGAAGGGAAGCTTGGAAGGGGGCTTATGTGTCTACTAATGAAAATGTCTAGGTGATGAACATGCCTAGGTTACATCACTCAACAGCAAAGTGAGGAGCCTCTGGTCAGAGAGCTCCAAGGGCAATAGCAGCTTAGGGTCTTTTATTGGTATAGTATTTATCTTATTAACAGATACTGGGTGCAGTTTCACAGGATATTTAAAGTAGGTAGGCTTTAAATGGCTAAATTATGTTTATTTGAGCTATATTTGAAGCAATTAATTGGTAATTAGTTGGCTCCAGTGGGCTGTTGGTTAATTTCCTAGCCTGCTGCAAAGAAATAGGCAACATAGGGACAATTTGGGGCCATGGCACAAGGACCATCTTTAGCCTATTTACTTAATATTATCCTACTAAGAATTCAGTTAGCAGCATAGTTCTTGAAGGAGTATCTCTTCCCTAACTCCCCACCATTCCACCCAAGGACCCAGACAGTGTTTTTAAATGGTGCTGGGCTCAGGTCACCTGGGTGGCTCAGTCAGCTAAGTGTCTGCCTTCAGCTCAGGTCATGATCCCGGAGTCTCGGGATGGAGCCTCACATCAGGCTCCCTGCTGGGTGGGGACTCTGCTTCTCCCTCTGCCTCTGCTCCTCACCCGCATATATACACAGTGCAATATTAATACACAACTGTAAAAAGGATGAGATCATGCCATTTGAGACAACATGGAGGGACCTAGAAGGTATTATACTAAGTGAAATAAGTCAGACTGAGAAAGACAAATGCTATAATTCCACTCACTAATGGAATATTAAAAAATGAATAAACAAAAAGCAGAATCATAACTATAAGCAAAGTGAACAAACTGATGTTTGTTCCCACTTAGCCAGAGGGGAGGGAGCAGGGAGTTGGGCAAAGTGGGTGAAGGGTAGAGGAAGATAATAAGCATCTAGTCATGGAATGAGTAAATCATGGAAATAAAAAGCAGAGTATAAGGCAATATATTCAATGATATTGTAATAGCTATGTAATGGGACAGATAGTAACTATACTTGTAGTGAACATAGCATAATATATAAAATTATCAAATCACTAAGTTTCACACCTGAAACAAATGTAACATTGTGTGTAACCCATACTCAAAAAAAAAAAAAAAAGTATTCGTCCCAGCAAACACATACAGTATTGTTTTGTAAAGAGTTCTGAGGAGCGCTTGGGTGGCTCAGTGGGTTAAAGCCTCTGCCTTCAGCACATGTCATGATCTCGGGGTCCTGGGATCGAGCCCCACATCGGGCTCTCTGCTCGGCAGGGAGCCTGCTTCTCCCTCTCTCTCTGCCTGCCTCTCTGCCTGCCTGTGATCTCTCTCTCTCTGTCAAATAAATAAATAAATTTTTTTAAAAAAAGGTTTTAAAAAGAGTTCTGATAAATGTATTTTTTCCACAGTGATGTTTTGAGATCTTTTATTTTTTTTTTAAAGATTTTATTTATTGGACAGTGAGAAAGAGATCACAAAAAAGAGGCAGAGAGACAGGTAGAGGGAGAGGGGGAAGCAGGCTCCCCGCTGAACAGAGAGCTGGACGTGGGACTCAATCCCAGGACCCTGAGATCATGACCTGAGCTGAAGGCAGAGGCTTAACCCACTGAGCTCCCCAGGCACTCCGTTTTGAGATCTTTTAGAGGGTTACATTTTGGGCAGTCTCTACTCTGTCTTGCCACTTACACCGGCCTCAATCCTGTTCCCTTACCTGCATTGTCATCTCCCCAAAGTCTTCCTAGTTGACTGCTGTTAGAGTATATTAGGAGTTCTTGCTGGGATAAGGGAGATGAGACTTTCTAGGAGCCTAGTGTTAATAAGCAGTAACTTTAGAAAGGAGTTAATAAAAATAAACAAAAAACTGAGTTCATGGGTGGACCTGTTTAATGAATGAAAATCAGAACCTTGTAGATGGAGCCAAGACAAGTTAGCTCATCAATAAAGAAGATATATTCATATTTTGCTAGGAAGGGAGGTGTAGCAGTAGGCAGGAAAACCCTATATTCTGTATTTTATGTAAAAAAATATAATGCAGAAATATTCTTTTTTTTTAAAGATTTTTATTTATTTATTAGAGAGAGAGAGACTGAGAATGAGAGGGGAGAAGGTCAGAGGGAGCAGCAGACTTCCCGCAGAGCCAGGAGTCCGATATGGGACTCGATCCCGGGACTCCGGGACCATGACCTGAGCCGAAGGCAGTCGCCCAACCAACTGAGCCACCCCGGGGCCCATGCAGAAATATTCTGAGGGGCAATTTTATAGCCTATAGAATTCACAGGTTTAGAAAATATATTTTTGAGTGTGAAGATTATGGTATATCTTGTCAGAGACTAATATGCTAAACTAATTATTGAGGATCTTTTTCTAATCTAATGAAAAATTAATATTGATATTAAAGAAGAAAGTACAACCTATTTTCATAGTTTTCTTCTGCTCTTAGAGATCAACAACAAAAAAGCGTTTGCAACACCATATATGCATCTAGACAGATTTTTGTTGTGCCAAAGTATACCATCTTTTGAAGTAGAGAAGTTATGGCAGAAGGGTTAGTAACCACTGGCAGCAGCATTTTAATAACTATTGGCACTAGTATCCTGATTTCTGAAGTTAATCCTCTAAACTGCAGCTAAATGGGCCCTTGGAAATCCTACTTATGTGATCTTAGACAAGTTAATGTTTCTGAGGCTCAGCTTCTTGATCTAAAAAAAGATGGTGCTGATTATAATAGTACCTACTCTCAAAGTGTTATTAGGATTAAATGAGTTAGTGTATGAAAAAGATTTAGCAAATTTCCTGGCACAGAGTAAACACTATAAACATTGACTATGACATTTGAGTAAACAAGAAGACACAGTTATGCCACTATCTCAGAGCCACACAGAGTTCTAGCACAGAGATATGTGCAAAAGCAGCAAGGTAGGCAATTTGTGAAGACACAATTTCCTGATGGCCCATAACCACCATACTCATACCACTTGTGAGTAACTGTGTATTTCTGTCTCTTCGATGATGGAGATTTACAATCAAAGAAACCCAGAACACCTCACTAAAGTTACTCTTATAAAAATTAGAACACCCGGAGCGCCTGGGTGGCTCAGTGGGTTAAAGCCCCTGCCTTTGGCTCAGGTCACGATCTCAGGGTCCTGGGATCGAGCCCCACATCGGGCTCTCTCCTCGGCAGGGAGCCTGCTTCCCCCTCTCTCTCTGCCTGCCTCTCTGCCTACTTGTGATCTCTCTCTCTGTCAAATAAATAAATAAATAAAGTCTTTAAAAAAAATTAGAACACCCATACCACATCTTATTACTTGGCAAAAAGTCACAGAAGTCTATTAAGTTTACTAACAGTGAAAGGGTTGTTTTATCTGGTTTTTATCTAATCATATGTATGAACATATCTTCCAGAAAAAAAATATATATATATATATTTTAGTATTCTGAACACCAACACTTGTTTCAGGTTTTTAATTTGTCAAATTTTCTAAGCAAAACAAGCACTAATTTCATTTTTACATTTCATTTAGCAGAGAAGTTGCTTAGTATTTTCTAGAGTAGACAAATAAGTTGGACTGAATTTTTCAGTTAAGTGCTAAAAAAGAAACACTAAATTTTATTGTTTTCCACTAAAAATATAAACATAATTATTCTTTTGTTTTAAATAAACAGATTTATGTGTGTATACAACTTTGTAATTATTTTAATGTAGTTTAGTATGATTTGTAACTTGTGTCATAACTAAAGAGAATTAAACAGTCAGTGGTCTATCTTAATTCTTTATGAAATGGAACACCGTGGTCCACTGAACAGCTATTAATTAAGACAGTCACTCAATTGGCATGTTTCAGCTACCAGTAAATATGCAAACTTAGCAGAATGTGCTATCTCATTGATTAATATCATAAACAGGAAACTTTTCTCTCAATTAATTCACTTCATAATGGGTAGTATAATATAGCAATATTTTCAAATAGATTATTGAAAAATTTACTTATCCTTGCATACATGTATGTATTTTTGTAGTATATAATACTTTGTTGTTTTATGAAGCGTTAAATGCATAATTACATGGAAAAGGAACATTTCCTAAGGATAAGAGCAGAAGAGGATGACAGGTCTTGTGACAATCAAACAAACAGAAGGTATCACCTCAGGGACGCCTCGGTGGCTCAGTTGGTTAAGCAGCTGCCTTTGGCTCAAGTCATGATCTCAGGGTCCTGGGATCAAGTCCCACATGGGGCTCCTTGCCTGGCAGGGAGACTGCTTCTGCCTCTGCCTGCAACTCTTCCTGCTTGTGCGCTCTCTCTCTCTCTCTTTCTCTCTCTCTTTCTCTCTTTCTGACAAATAAATAAAATCTTAAAAAAAAAAAAAGAAGGTATCACCTCAGAAAAAGAAAGACATTCCGCAGTGCAGAGCTAGGAAACACAAAAGTGAGTAAAGATGTTATGATTCCACTTATGTGAAATGTCTAGAATGGGCAAATTCACAGAGACAGAAGTGTTTATGATTACCAGAGGCTGGGGAAAGGGAGTAATGGGCAGATTTTTGCTTAATAGTTGTAGAGTTTTTGTTAGGGATTATGAAGAAGTTGTGGAACTAGATTATGATAGTGCTTGCACAATGTTGCAAATAGCATCATTGCCACTGAAGTATACGCTTAAAAATGGTTGAAATGGCAAATTTTATTACACACAGACACACACACAGAGTCCAAAAACAACCTAATATGGTCTCTGGAGATTATAAGACTTGTTAAGTCCTGTTAGGTACTTATTTGTGTGATACTACTAAATTATTACAACAATCTTTGGAGTGAGAATAGTTTAAGGAGAAAAATGGGAAACAGTAGACATCATGGAAAGCCCTCTTTGCTTTCTATCCTTGAAATAAGGGAAGTAACAGGATTTCTACTCTGAGTCTAAGTTTCTCCACTTTTTCAGTTTTGAAAAATTGATGAGACCAGATCCCCTTTCCCATAAACTGAATGTTTGGGGAAAGAAAGTAAATTGTAGCAGTAAATATTCACTAGATTTTTCAGCCACACAAATACGCCTTGAAAGCCAAACAATATGGAGAGAGGGGATTTGCTGAATTATTTTATCTTTTTAATACTTTAAGTGCCAAATCTGAAGGCCTCTGCTTATAGAATTACTCTGTAGTGTAGATTCTGATAAAGTCCTTGCCCACCAATATAGCCTAGCTGAAATTGGAAAGAAAAAGAGTAGGTAAAAGAAAAAGTGGAATTTGCTTATAACACCCAGTGCTCCATGCAATCTATGCCCTCCTTAATACCCATCACCAGGCTCATGAGTCCCCCACCTCCTTCCCCTCTAAAACTCTCCAGTTGTTTCCCAGTGTCCATAGTCTCTCATGGTTCTTCTTCCACTCGAATTTCTCCCCCTTCATTTTTCCGTTCTCCTAGTGTCTTCAATACTATTCCTTGTGTTCCACAACTAAGTGAAACCAGATAAAATAATTGACTTTCTCTCTTTGACTTATTTCACTCAGCATAATCTCCTCCAGTCCCATTCAAGTTGATGCAAAAATTGGGTATTCATCCTTCCCGATGGCTGAGTAATATTCCATTGTATAAATGGAGCACATCTTCTTTACCCATTCATCTGTCGAAAGGCATCTTGGTTCTTTCCTCATTTTGGCTATTGCAGACATTGCTGCTATGAACATGGAGTGCATAACTTACAAACTTTAAAAGGTACCCTAAATCTGTTCATATGTTAGAGGGTCAAATGTCACCTATGTTTTATGAGCTACTCAGGTAAACTGATAAGGGCTCTACAATAATAAGCAATGAAATCCTCAGCAGTTGGCTTATCTTCAGCATATTGTGAGATATTGCAGTAATATGTACCTGATAAGTGGATTCACAGTTATACCCTCTTAATCAAGTACAATCCTTACAAAATAGATAAATTGCTTAAACAATTAGTTCAGTGAAGCCATGCATTAAAGTTAATACCCACAACACATGTAAAGGTAGACCACAAAACAAATAGATAACAAGAAATTGACAGCATAAATACTATTTTTTTGTATGAATACACACTTCGCTGTATTATAAATGAAGAAATGACAATCTATTGACCTCTGGCAAGAAGTTAAAAAAAACGAAGACTATCTTAAAAATGGATATGAGTTTTAGTCTCTTAACAACTCACCTTTAGGTTTTTTGTGTCTGAAATAATAGACATTAAATCATAATACTGTCATTATTGACAGATATTTTTAAAAGGTGAATCATATATTATTTATCTGATTTACTATTTAGGTTTTAATCACCTTAAATAAATATAAATATATATTTATATGTAAATAAATATGTAAGATTATATGTGTATACATAGATAAATAAAGTTCATTTCTTATTACTATACTAATATAATTTCTAATAAGTACATAGACATTTTCCTGGAATGGACAGTGACCACTTAACATTGGTAAGTAGCTCGTAAGCATACTGATATATTATGGTGGTACTCATGTAGATTCTCTCTTTTATAATGAATATTAAGAAGCCTCTAAAGTAAGACTCTGAGACATAATTTTAATACAGAGAGTAGCCAACTATTAGGTTTTTATGAACTCGTATCATATGATTTGCTGGAATATTATATCTATTACTTGTATACCAATGTGGCTTTTTAATTTTTTTATCTGACTGTTCATTTGTCATATCAGTTTTTTATTTGTTAGCTGATTTTCTTGAAGTCCCTGAAAAAGGAAAAAAAAATATTTGGGCTGATATCTATGCATTCCAGACTGCTAGATGGTTTTTAAAGCAGTGCAGTGAATTGTGAATGAGAATTTCCTCTTTTTTTTTTTTTATTTAACCCCTCCTCTACACCAACAAAACAGTTTTTTTGAAATTCCATGAATTTCCTAAGTGTCAGTAATAAACCTCAAAACTTTTGTATGTGAAGTATAGTCTAGATCCATGTCTTTTTATGTCTTTCCATATTTTCCCACCACAACATACATTGTGGGATGTAGTGGGTACATTGGTGCCCTTGAAGTCCTCTTGGAATCCTTTTATTATTTTGGATCCCCCAGTTTCCATCTATGTCTTCTTCCAAAAGTGCACGCCTGTAGCTCTCTTCAGATGGCAACTGCTGCTGGAGTTTCTTTGCCTACTGGAATACAGAGCTAGAAGTTTGGGGAATTTATCTTCCCATTGCCCCACCCCCCAAGAAACCCTTAGACATTGATTAAACAGGGCAAGATTATAAAAACTCAGCTCTGCTGCCTTAAGCCAGGACAAATTCTTAAGGCATAATTTACACGCCAGGGTGTCTCTGCAGGGCCAGACTAGAGCTATACCACTAAGTCTACCTGAAATTGCACTTTTGCTTGGCCTCATTCTCTCTCGTTCTCTTTTTCTTTTTTCAGTATGCCTCCCCAATCCATAATCATTTTTTTCTTGGGTGCATTTCCTTAATAAATACATTGCACATGAATTTTCAACATTTTTGTTTTGTTTTATTTGAGGAGTATTAGATCAAGAATGTTTAGAGACTATTGTTGTAGAGGAGAGAAACCAGCTTACCATTAAAACTTAGATAGGACAGGAACAATAACATAACAAAATACAGCAAAAACCAATGACAATGGAAATTGCCCAGCATAAATCAACACCACCACCTTGACCATAACTACATGTATTTATAGCCCATAGAGATGTTACAAGAAAACAGAAGTAGGTAGAAATGTGAGAAGAGCAGGCACGTGTCCCAGTTTTCCTCTTTGGCTTTTAAACAAGAGAAACTTTCCTGCTTTTCTGTTGCTGCAGAACATATCCTCTGAAAGCACACTGATTTATGACGGGAGTTATTGTTACGTCATTTGGTTTGTAGCATGATGAGCTCAGCTTGATGGTTCTCCTTTGAAGTTGCAATCAAACGAAGGCTGAGAATAGAGTATTCGAAGGCCCCTTTCACTACATGTCTGATGCCTGGTCTAGAATGGCTGGGACAGCTGAGGCTGGTGTGGCTGCTCAACATGGCTCGTTTGAACTTTTTCACAGGGCAGTTTCAAGGTATTCATATTTTTCATACAATGGCTTGCTTTCTCCTGAGAAAGCATTCTGAAAGACGAGGACAGAGGCTGCCATGCTTCTTCTGGCCTAGATGCAGAAGTTTGGAAGTATCATTTCTGCCACTAATAAGTAAGTCATATGGATAGCCCAAACTGAGTGCTCTGAGACCTAGTTTATTTGGGACCATTTTTGGATATGTGTTTACTAAAATGAAGGGAGTACAAAAAGCATGAAGTATTCACCTTGTTCCAGAATGGATTAGGACACTGGAGGAGACCCTGACCCCCACTATAGGAGAAGCCCCACTATAAAATGGGATAATGCATACTAGATTAGAGAATAGAGCACAGTGGTCAGGCTCTAGTTGGCACACCTGAATCCCCCTCAGTTCCTTTGAGATGTGGATTCTGAATCATACAGCCTATGGGCCTATCAGGGGCCCTGTTAGGGCAAAGATAAATGATTTTGCAGCATAGGTGCAAGGTGGATAATCTTAGCAGAGCTAGATGGAGCATAAAACAACCCTCATATCTGCAAAGGAGTAGGAGTCAAGGGGAAACAAATTTAGCAAAGAAGAGTGTCCACAGCTCCCAAGAGCATAGCATAAGGCAAATGAATAGATCAGCACAAAAAGCAAGCAGTGAGTGCAGGGACCCAGCAGCCAAGAGACATTGCCTCGGACATAGAGAATAGCCAGTTAGTATACACATAAAGACAACTTAGTAGCCTAGGGACCTCATTTGTCTTCGTAATCAGATCTTGCAAGCCAAACATCCCTCTTCTCTTTACCCACTCTACCTCCTCCTCCAAGCATTTGGGAATTTAACATCCTCATTTCCATCCTCAAACAGCTATTTTGTCTCTTATTGAGTTGAAAATGGGGTTTCTTATTGCTCTAGATAGCCTGGATTTTGTGAAAAAGGAATTATATATCACAGATAGGAAATCTAAGGCTTGGAAAGGTTAACTATTCTGTCAAGTTCACAGAACTAGTAACAGTAAGGATCTGGTATTCAAATTCAAGCCTGCTGCCTCACCCTGTGTTCACTGCACTTTACTATACTATCTCCAATATTTAATTCACTGAAAGGTGCAATTGAAATACAATTTTCAGAAATTCATCATTTTTTAATCTTTACTTTTCACCAACAAATACATTTTCTGGTTGTGATAACTGTAATCTGAAAACAGCTACGTATTAATAAAAACTGACACTGATTTGCTTTTAGGTGTTCATTTATGCAGTGTGAATGAAGTCAGCTGTGTAAAAATGACAGGAGAAAGAATTTCTTATGGCTCATTAGTAAAACATACAGCAGCAATCAATTGTTGTATTTAATAGTCACCACACATGCAGGATAAAGATTTATTTCAGCAACGGAATTAAACTTGAAAAAAAACAGGCAAGACACAAAGGATTGGAGGTGGTCATAGAAGGGATGGCAAAAACAATCAAGTTTTCACCAAGTCACATGGATTTTAAAATTATATGCATGTCTAAGTAAAACCAGAAGTATTTTCAACCATCTTCCTGTGACCTCCCCTTCCCAATCCTTGTTTTACTATGATTTTACTAATATAAGGTGTCAAAGATATGAGTTACAAAATTGACTTTAGGGATACCCTTGCAATGCAACAACAAAATGATAATTTAATAGCTAACACCTTTTAAGTACTTTCTATGTCCTACACGTCATATAGATCTCTTTACACTAATTAACTCATTTAATTTTAGCAACACTTTTATGAAGTTAGGTATTAATATTTCTGTGGTGAGAAAATGAGGCACAGCAAAATTAAATAAATTGTATTAGATGACATATGTCTTCTACATGATGGAGTTGGGATATGAACTGCAGTAGTTTTGCCTCATGGTCTACTCTGTCACCCCACTGAGATGTACTAGACTACTTTCTATCTAGACTACTGTTATTTGAGCAATATTGTAATATGCTTTTCCCCTAAATCTGATCAGCACATTCATACACACAAATATGTAAATATTTTAAATAATTATTTTGCTATTTAGAACAATTACTTTGGAGTGCCTGGGTTGCTCATTCAGTTAAGCATGCACCTTCAGCTAAGGTCATGGTCCCAGGGTCCTGGCATCAAGCCCTGCGTCAGGCTCCCAGCCCAGCGAGGAGCCTACTTCTTCCTCTCCCTGCCCTCTGCTTGTGCTCTCTTTTTCAAGTAGATAAAATCTTAAAAAAATAAAATAATTACTTTGCATTTAAAATAAAGTCTTAGGTAACAGATAGAAGAACAGGTCCAGAGAGTAGACAGGGTGAGCACACAGATATGCCAGTGAGGACTCCATGTCTTCTGTAAGATTTGGAAAGCCAGAAAAGTAGTGTTGATATGTCTTTGGATAGAAGCATAAAGGGAATGGCCTTAGGATGTGTGGTAACAATTTTAACAGGCTTCAAGCCAAACATTCTTCTCTGACCAGATATGCTCTTCATAGAAACCGTAACACCTACCTTTAAAGGGGCTTTAAAGAAAGAACTTAAGGTGTCCAAGAACATAGACATTTGTTAGCTTTTTAGGAAGATACGTTCTGTTAATACCATTTCAAGAACTATTTGTGATAGAAAGGAGACATGGACCTACACAGTAGCTATTTGTTTTGCCTCTAATTGAAACTGCCATTTTCACAAATTATTACTCATGTAGGGTCTTAGTGTTACCAAAGCAGGACTGTTCCTCTCTTCAGTTGTCTTCAGGGCCACTACAATTATATAAATTATTAAGCGAATGTTTAAAAAAAAATCCTCAGTCTCCAAACTACTAACACATTCATTCATTCAACACAAACTTAGTGAACACCTACTTTGTGCCAAGCAATGTTCTTTGTGCTGGGAAAACATCAGTGAATAAGGAAGACAATGTCTGCCTTCATCAAGTTTCTATTTCTAATGAGAAGGGAAAGACCATTAGCAATGAAAATGTACTTTAGAAGATGACAAGTGGGGGCGCCTGGGGTCAGTCAGTTAAGCATCTGCTTTCCGCTCGGGTCATGAGTCCAGAGTCCTGGTATCAAGCGTCCAGTCGAGTTGGGCTCCCTGCTCAGTGGGGAGCCTGCTTCTCCTTCTTCCTCTACTATTCCCCCTGCTTGTGCTCTCTTGCTCTTTCTGTCAGATAAATAAATAAAATCTTTAAAAAAAAGAAGATGATAAGATATGAAAAATTATAAAGGAAGGTAATCAGGTGCACTGAGGGTGGAGGTAGGAGGAATTTAAAGCAGAGTGGTCAAAGTAGGTCTTACGCATTAAGTGATGCTGAGGCACATAAAGTAAAAACAGAGCACGTGGAAGTAGGACGAGAAGAAATTGAAGAGATAATGGGAAGGTAGATCATAACAAATTTTGGGAGTGTTGTATATTTCAGTTGCCCCTCTAGATATAATTCCAATGTTCTTCTTCCTGATATATTCCCCTAACTTACAGACTACATCATGCTAACTGTTCCTTCCACCTGAAATACTTTTGTTCAATATTTCTTTACATGGTTGATGGCCTCTCACATTCAGGCCCTTGCTCAAACATAACCTCTTCAGAACATCCCTCCAACTCTGGTCACTCTCTCTCATCACTCTTTTTAATGGGTGTTGTTGTTTTTCCAAACACTTTATTCTGTGTTCATATCATTTATTGTAGGGGATAGTTGTTATTCTCCTACTTGAATATAAGTCATATAAGATCAAGTATCTTATTTTTCTAGTGTGGCCTGTTTTCCCCATACCCAGACACGTGTCTGGGTCACAGCAGATCATGAATGAATGAATGAATGAATGAATAGAAACATGTTATTAACCAAGACTACTATTTCACTCTGCATCCAATGTATACTATGCCTTTTATTATCCTCCAAATTGGTAATATAATATATTCATAGTAAGTACAGAGATACAATCACTTTTTAAATCTCATCAAGGTTCATTATGCTTACATCTCACACACACTGTCAGAATTAAAGTCACTCTCACATTAAATTCAACTAAACATTTTGGGTTTGATACGTACATATTGTCAGAAACATGGGGGCACATTTAAAAATATAATTATGTGTATATATTGATGTATACTAAACTTACTTGAAATTGAATTAGAACTACCAAAAGTGGTTGTATGAGTTTAACATTTCAAACATTAAAATACTTAATATTTTAATCTAGGTGTGATTTAAGTCACATTTGCTGCAATAAATAACTTCATTAGATAAATGTATGCCATTATGAATAATGAATATTATGTGCTATGTAGTATATGAAGCAATTTAGAATTATTTCAGCTAATCCTTGCAAAGATCCACTGAGGTAAGTACTGTCATCTTCCAGTTGCATGTGAGGAAACGGAGACTTAGAAAAGTGATCTTCTCAAAGTTACAGATCTATTAGGTGGTAGAGTCAAACAATTATACTACATTTTTCTATTCCTTTCATTCTTCCACTCTTCCAAAAGTCCATCATATACTTT
>CM052806.1:58375475-58492934 GCA_028533885.1 Nasua narica
GTATATAATCCTTTAACTTTGAATCTTTGTTTAATACCATGTTCTCACTGTGGATGCTTGAATTATTTTCAAATTCTTCTAGAAATATATGCTATATAAAAACAATTTCTTTATTCTTTCTGTAGATATTTATTCATCACTGATAGATACTAGGATTTCAAAAATACAAAGATGGAATATAATTCCATCTCTCAGTGAGCTCTCAGTATAGTATGTTATATAGTCTGATAAATGTTAAAATGCAGGTATAAACTAGTGTGATATAAATACACAGGGCAGAAAATCTAATTCATTCTTATGGAATAAATTCTAGAACTCCTATATTGCTTCCCAAATAAGATAATTTATTCACATGGATCTTAGAAGTATAGAAGGATGTAGCAGAAGGAAAGGTGAATACATAAGCACAGGGATTTTAGAGATAATGGTTTATTTTGGAAATTACTGTTAGTACAGCAGAATATTGAAAATTTAGAAAAGCTTATGATGGAAATGAGCCCAAGCAGACAGTAGAAGTCATATTACCTGAGTTTTAGTTGCTCCCTTAAAGAGTTGACTCTTTATCCTGCAGATGATGATTAGCTACTGAAGGCTTTTCAGCAGGGAGCTAATAATGCCATATTTATCCTTAAAAGAAAAAAATACCTTTCTTAACATAAAATACTGGTCTGAGTGCAGAGCAACAACTGGTGCTAAGAAGATCAATTAGAAAGCGATTGCCATCTTTATTTTTTTTTTTTTTAGATTTTTTTTTAATTTGACTGAGAGATAACAAGTAGGCAGAGAGGCAGGCGGCGGGGTGGGGGGTGTGGGTGTGTGTGCGGGGAACGCAGGCCCTGTGTTGAGCAGAAAGCCTGACATGGTCATGATCCCAGGACCCTGGGATCATGACCCAAGCCGAAGGTAGAGGCTTTAACCCACTGAGCCACCCAGGCACGCCATGATTGTCATCTTTAGAAGGAGAGATCTAAGTGCCTGAATTAAATGTCTGCCTATGAAAAGGTAAAAGAGTGAAGAATTTCTTGAGCTTAAAGGTAAATAGGTAAAATAGGTTAAGGTCTATCAAACTCGGTAAATCCAGGGAACTGGCATGAGGTAATGAGAGCAATCTAGGAAACTCTCTCTCTTCCAAATTAGGTGATTGGAGGGGCATCTGGGTGGCTCAATGGGTTAAAACCTCTGCCTTTGATTCAGGTCATGATTTCAGGGTCCTGGGATCAAGCTCCACATCAGGCTTTCTGCTCAGCCTGCTTCCCCCTCTCTCTCTGCCTACTTGGGATTTCTCTCTCTCTGTCAAAACAAAACAAAACAACAACAACAACAACAACAAAAACTTAAGTGAGTGGATGCTAAGAGGCATGAAACAACCATCATTTTTTTATGATCATGGTTTCTGTAGGTGAGTTCAGAAAGGACATAGCAGGAATGGCTTATGTGTGTGGCCCCAGCTGGGAAGATTTGAAAGGCTGAGATCACTGGAAATCATCTGGAGGAATTTTTTGTTGTTCTCAGAACACTTTCACGTGTTTATAAGATTTATTGAGGACGAAAGAGCAGTGTTTGTTTTTGCAGATTATAACATTGATACTGTATTGAGAATTAAAACAAATTTTATAACCATCTTTATTTAAAATAGTTATAAGCTCTTTAATTGATATCATCTATAACTTTTTAAATAAAAACCTTATTTTCCAAAACAGAAAAAAAATGTGAAAAGAGTGGCTTTGTTTTATAATTTTGCAAAACCTTTTAATTTCAGACTTAATAGAAAGCATCGTTTCTCATATCTGCTATGTCCCATGCTACAATATGTTGTTTTAATTGAAGTATATAAAGAAAATCTGACCTTACACATACATAAAGTTGGAAAAGGGAGAGATATTTTAAAAGCCTCTTCAGATAATTGAGAATATTTTCCTCAATACTGCACCAAAACTGGGCAAGAAGTATTTTCTTCAAGTTCAGTCGCAGTGTGGAATATAAGACTGTATCAGTGAACTTTTTGCACTGTGTTAACATTAAAATCCATTGATATATATTGTACTTTGAATGGATTTTTTACCTTTGAATGATTTTGATAATGTGCACAGGTCTTAAGGAAAATACGGCTTCACTGAGCTGTGCAGACCTTGCAAATGTGGATACATTTCATTATAAAAATAAAAAATGACGTTTATTAAAATCATCACCCATCTCATCAGAAAAATCTCAGGAAGCTATTAAGCTGATAGGGGCAGACAAAAACTCAAAATTTATCATTGACAATCAATACTATCAATGTGTTCTTGGAAATAATTCTTCCTTTTTGGAGAAAATATTTTTCAGAAAACTAATGATGAGTAACCGTAGTCTTTTCAGTCATTCTTTCATGGAAAACGGTGTTGCATGGAAGAAGCACATGGTTCAGCCCACAACTCAGTCATACAAGTGCTTTTCCTTGAGACAAGTATCACAGTTTAGTATGTAGCAATGTACTTTATGCATATTTTCCATCTTATCACATAGAATATTAAAAAGATGAGCACTAAATGATTGTGGTATGATAAAATTAATATTTTTCTACATCACCACAGATTGTGGTATGATAAAATAATATTTTTTTCTATATTGCCACAAAAATTTCTTGTTTTTATTAACATATAATGTATTATTTGCCCCAGGGTACATGTCTGTGAATCATCAGGCTTACACATTTCACAGCACTTACCATAGCATATACCCTCCCTAATGTCCATAACCCAGCCACCCTATCCCCCCTACCTCCCAGCCACCCTCAGTTTGTTTCGTGAGTTTAGGAGTCTCTTATGGTTTGTCTCCTTCCCTATCCCATCTTGTTTCATTTCTCTCCCCCACCCCCCCAGGGCCCCCCACCCTGCCTCTCAAATTCTTCATATCAGAGAGATCATGTGATAATTGTCTTTCTCTGACTGACTTATTTCACTTAGCATAATACCCTCTAGTTCCATCCACGTCGTTGCAAATGGCAAGATTTCGTTTCTCTTGATGGCTGCATAGTATTCCATTGTATATATGTACCACTCTTCTTTATCTATTCATCTGTTGATGGACATCTAGGTTGTTTCCATAGTTTGGCTATTGTGGACATCGCTACATTTGTATCTTTAGGATAAATACCCAGTAGTGCAATTGCTGGGTTGTAGGGTAGCTCTATTTTCAATATTTTGAAATGTTGAAACATTTCAACAGTATGGAGGTCGACTGTTTTCCAGAGTGGCTCTACCAGCTTGCATTCCCACCAACAGTGTAGGAGGGTTCCCCTTTCTCCACATCCTCGCCAACATCTGTCGTTCCCTGACTTGCTAATTTTAGCCATTCTGACTGGTGTGAGGTGGTATCTCACTGTGGTTTCAATTTGTATTTCTCTGATGCCGAGTGATGTTGAGCACTTTTTCATATGTCTGTTGGCCATTTGAATGTCCTCTTTGCAGAAATGTCTGTTCATATCTTCTGCCCATTTCTTGATCGGATTATTTGTTCTTTGGGTGTTGAGTTTGAGAAGTTCTTTATAGATTTTGGATACTAGCCCTTTATCTGATAGGTCATTTGCGAATATCTTCTCCCATTCTGTCAGTTGTCTTTTGGTTTTGTTGACTGTTTCCTTTGCTGTGCAAAAGCTTTTGATCTTGATGAAGTCCCAATAGTTCATTTTTGGCCTTCCTTCCCTTGCCTTTGGAGATGTTTCTAGGAAGAAGTTCCTCGGCTGAGGTCAAAGAGGTTGCTGCCTGTGTTCTCCTCCAGGATTTTGATGGAGTCCTGTCTCACGTTGAGGTCTTTGATCCATTTTGAGTCTATTTTTGTGTGCGGTGTAAGGAAATGGTCCAGTTTCATTCTTCTGCATGTGGCTGTCCAGTTTTCCAACCCCATTTGTTGAAGAGACTGTCTTTTTTTCCATTGAATATTCTTTCCTGCTTTGTCGAAAATTAGTTGACCATAGAGTTGGGGTTCCATTTCTGGGCTCTCTATTCTGTTCCATCGATCTATGTGTCTGTTTTCGTGCCAATACCGCACTGTCTTGATGATTACAGCTTTGTAATAGAGCTTGAAGTCTGAAATTGTGATGCCACCGAATTTGATTTTCTTTTTCAACATTCCTCTGGCTATTCGTGGTCTTTTCTGGTTCCATATAAATGTTGGGATTATTTGTTCCATTTTTTTGAAATAAATTGATGGTATTTTGATAGGGATTGCATTAAATGTGTAGATTGCTTTAGGTAGCATAGACATTTTCACAATATTTGTTCTTCCAATCCATGAGCATGGAATGTTTTTCCATTTCTTTGTTTCTTCCTCAATTTCTTTCATGAGCACTTTGTAGTCTTCTAAGTACAGATTCTTTGCCTCTTTGGTTAGGTTTATTCCTAGGTATCTTAGGGTTTTGGTGTGATTGTAAATGGAATCAACTCCTTAATTTCTCTTTCTTCTGTCTTGCTGTTGGTGTATAGAAATGCAACTGATTTCTGTGCATTAATTTTATATCCTGACACTTTACTGAATTCCTGTATGAGTTCTATAGTCTTAAGTGAAAATGACTTTTTTTTTTCCTGTAAGTTTATGGTGGTGAAAAATTTAGAGTATTAGTGGTATGGTGCTTCTGCTTTGATTCATGCTAAGACATCAGACAGTTTTTGTGCCACTTTAAATATCAGCACCATACAAAAGGCAGCCATGTGTTAGCACTATTACGGAAATAGTTTTGAGCCCACAGATTCCTTGTAAGAATCTCAGTGGCTCTTGAGAGGTCCATGGACTAAACTTTGCGAACCACTGATCTTCACTGATATTACTGAACTGCAATGATTTGAAGACTCGCTCAGCTGAGGTGATTGACTGGTATGTCTCGACTTGTCTTCTCCATATAACTGGCTTTTCTTGTAGCATGACAACTTTGAAATAGTTGAACACCTCAAATAGAGTCAGTGAATGTTACAACAAGCAAGGCAGAAGCTAAATGGCTTTTTATTATTTAACCTCTTCAGTGACAGCATAATTTTTATCATAATCTATTGTTTAACTAGTCACAAGCTCAAGGAGAAGAGGCATATACCTCCAACTCATCATGGGACAAAGAATTTGCAGTCATGTTTTAAAATTTCCGTAGACTGATTTTGGCCATAAATTATTTACATTCCTCCAAAGACCTCTAGCAAAATCTTATCCCATCAGAAAATCAAGTTCAAGATGTAGAATCTTATCTAAATCAGGTATAGGTGTGGTTGAGGTTTGGTTCTTTAGTATGAGTTCTCTTGATTCTAAAACTTATACCCTAAAGAGAACAGTTCTTTGTTCTACCATGACCTAGCACCAATAATTGTCAGACATAGGATAGTGTTAAAAAAAACAAAATTTAGCTAAGTAAATTTGAAAGTCAATTTGGCTTTATTAAACGATTCATGAATCAGGCAGCATTTCATTTAGTAAATATAGGGGAGCTCCAGGCGAGTTGTGCAAAATGAAAAGTTTTTATAGAAGAAGGGTGGGACACTTAAGTCATTAGCAAAAGTAAAGGATTGTTTCAGGCAAGGTTTCTTTTCCTTAGGGGAGAGAGCAGAGAGTCTCATCATTCAGATTACCTTCTCTGCCTTTGGGGGAGTGGAGAGGGCCCAAATGGTAGACTCATTCATCCAGAAATTCCCACTGGCTAGTGAAGACTACATTTGGGGTGAGGGATGTTGAAACTACAATTCCTTTCTGTATTAAGTCCCAGTTTGGGGACTCAGCCTAAGTGATGTCATTTTGGGCCTGTGGTTTTCTTTTTAACACTAGCATAATTTATATTTCAATTTAAAAAGAGAAATGAGAGGCACGCAACACTCATCATTAATAATGCTAAAACTTGACAGTGTTCTCTCAGCAGTTCCTTGACTAGGGTCCCTTAATGCTCTAGTGCTACTACTCCTATGCCTACTAGACTTTTTTTTTTTTAAGATTTTATTTATTTATTTGAGAGAGATAGAGTGAGAGAGAACATGAGAGGGAAGAAGATCAGAGGGAGAAGCAGACTCCCCATGGAGCTGGGAGTCTGATGTGGGACTCGATCCAGAGATTCCAGGATCATGACCTGAGCAGAAGGCAGTAGTTCAACCAGCTGAGCCACCCAGGCGCCCTGCCTACTAGACTTTAATTCATCATTTAATCTTTGCTTTTGTATAGGAAGTGGCCTGTGTTTGTAGCTGTATAATTTTCTCAGCCTCTTTATGCCCATAGAAATTTTAGAGTCCAAAGGCTTCTTTTTATTTTATTTCATTCTGAATCTGGCTTTTTAGCTATTCATTTATTGAGAATTAAATGGAATTGTCAAATATGTACTTATAAATGCAATACTAGACCCTCTATTTTTTAAGTGTTTAATATGTGAGGGGAGTGTTAGCCACTGCGATATAGAATTTAGTAGGTTGGGCATGGTTCCTGCCCTCCCAGAGAGTAGGTATCTAGTTTGACAGCTTCCATCTTTGAGATTCAGGCTATGAAAGAAAAATACAGTTTTCTGCAAAACATAGATCAGAAGAACAGACCTATTCTGGAGAGTCAAAGAAGGCTTCCTTAAAGAGGTGACACTTAAGCTCAGCTCTGAAGGATGAATAAAAATTAACTTTGAAATGTTCACTAATAAAAAAAATTCGCTAATACATGAAAAAATTCACAACATCATTACTTGTCAGGAAGCTGTAAATTAAAACAGTGCATGGGGTGCATGGGTGGCTCAGTCGGTTAAGTGATTGACTCTTGGTTTTGATCTCAGAGTCATGATCTCAGAGTTGTGAGATCAAGCCACAAGTTTGGGCTTTGCACTGGATGTGGAGCCTGCTTAAGATTCTCTCTGCTCTTCCCCCTCCTCCCCCACTCACAGCCTCTCTCCCTCTCTCTCTCTCAAAAAAAAAATCACAATGCATTACCAATACACAATGACTGCAATAAAAATCAGCAACCATGCCAAGTGTTGGTGAGGATAGAGAGTAGCTGACTTCCATTCACTATTGTTAAACTGTTAAAACCCCTTTCAAAAAAAAAAAAAAACCTTTCAAAAACTCTTTGGTGGTATCTTCTTAACGTGGACTTACATATACTTAATGACCCCAAAATTCCTCTTTTAGGTATAAGTCCAATAGAAATGCCTACGTATGTTTACCATGCAAAAGAATGTTCAGAGAAGCATTATTTGCTAATTTTCTAAACTTGAAACTACCCAAAGGTACATTGATAACGGAAAGGATAATGAAAATGGGTTACATTTTTTATTATGTGTTGTTATAGGGAAATAAAAATGAGTTACGAGCACATTTGAAAATATGCCTGAAATTTGCAAACATAATGAAAGAAGCCCAACATTAAATAGTACATTCTGTATGATTCCATTTGAATAAAGTTCAAAAACAAGCAAGAAAAACCACCAAAAACCATGATGTGTTCCTGGATTGGTGCTATATACACTCAGGCATTAAACTGATGTCTTCTGATAGCTCAACATGGCATTTTTATTTTTTAATATAAATCCAAAACAACCCAAAAACTATATGCCTTTATCGTAATCTCACACATCGAGCAAATGTAGAAAGGAGAGATTTTCTTCTCTTTCCATTGCAGAAGTAGTCATTACTATAATTTCATCCTTATACAACTAAATCTGTATGCAGCAGTATTGCCGTGATGGTATTGGTAAGCGCACATATGCTCACATGAGTGATTATTCCTCATCATTTGATCTCTTCCATAAAAAGAATAAAAGTTACTGTTGAAATAAATAAGAATAAGGAACACGGTTTTTGGTTATGGGCCTAGTGCCTATGATTAAATATTTAACAAGGTTCCATTGGAAGCCTGCATTTTCAGGGATTTATTGTTCTGATATAAAATTCACTGGGATTAAACTAGGCAGACAGCAACTTTTTATTTTCTAAATCTAGTTTAAATTGGTTTGCCTGTTTTATGTTATGAGAGTTTAAAGGAAAAAAACAACAACAACATGGTATTTCTTTTCTGAGCTTCTTTTACTCAGAGCCTGTCTGAATTTAAAAAGTAATAATAATAAAATAAAAAGATAGGTTTATAGACATGCATTTCTTGATGAAAAATAAGAGTATGAGATAGTGGGCGCCTGGGTGGCGCAGTTGGTTAAGCAACTGCCTTCGGCTCAGGTCATGATCCTGGAGTCCCAGGATCGAGTCCCACATCGGGCTCCCAGCTCCATGGGGAGTCCGCGTCTCACTCTGGCCTTCTCCCTTCTCATGCTCTCTCTCACTCTCTCTCTTTCCTAATAAATAAATAAATAAAATCTTAAAAAAAAAAAAGAGTATGAGATAGTTTCTAGTAATTGGATGGGTTTTCAACTAAGTGTATTGGCTTCTTTTTTGCCAGGAATTGTGTGCCCTGTGTAAACGGGGGCTTATTGTGATACAGAGTATTTAGTACTGTTTCCGCTTTCTATCAATTGATTTTATCTCCACCAGTAGGTTGACTGATCTTTCATTTTTGAAAGATTTGCAACTCTTGGCTTTTAATTTGGCTAGCAATAGAAAAGATATTTGTAATAGTATGGATTTTTTTTTTGTTTTGCTCAGAAATTTAACATTTCTATGCAATGTCCTTTTTAAATAACTAATTCCAATAGCTCTGAGCTTGCAAAAACAGTTTTCTCCCTTCATTTTTAATAAAAAGCATACACTAGATAGGAGAATTAAAGAGCATTTTGACATCGTTATTACCTATAAAGCAAGGGAGCAAACACAGGAGAATCATGAATATGATTAGAGTGTGTTTAGACTTGTCAAGAATTCTCACTAACTAGACCAAGGTGCTTGCTATGATATCTGGAAGTGTAAAGGTACTATAAAATAATAATTTCTTATACAGTAACAAGTGCATGAAGCTCAATAGGACCAGAAATTTTATCAGAAAAGGAAATCAGAAAGCTGAAATAGATTAAATATAAAGATGGATCACTTGGGAAGAGAAGGAAAAAGAGTGAAGGAATCAAGTTCATTCTAAGAGTTTAAGTTCAAATACTCATTAAGATAGTAGTGAAAAAATCATATAGAAAAAGAAAAGAAGCAGATCTCCAGATGAGGAAGGAAGTGTTGGATGGAATTAGTTTGCCAGAAAGACTATCCTGTGCAGCCAACATGTAGTTGGAAAACTGGGAATGAAACTTGGGAGAGACTGAAGATGTAGAGTTGGAGGTCACCCGTGGAGAGGTGACATTAGATAAGCTGGCCCAGGATCTGAGGGATTAATTACAGATCAGAGCATTAAATGAACTTATTCATTGTAGAATGCCTATATTAAACACTGAGAGGAGGAAGAGAAACTGAAACAGTTAGAAAATAAGTTAATCGAAGAATGAGAAGAGTTGACAAAACAAAAAAATTTGTTCAAGTGTATACCATAAGTCCATAAGGTAGGCTGGCATAGTTGTATGGAACATCTTCTGTACAACAGACTCTGCTGGGTGATGCCCAATATAGAATGACGAAAACAGTTTTGTCCCTTATTTAAAGAAGCTTATAATGACAAACAGAATTACACAATAAAGATCTTCTAGATATAATTTCTTTATAGAAATCATTTGATGAAGACCACATTAGAAGAGATAGCAGGAGAAATATTAGATTTGAAAATGAAGAAGGGTTTACTCTTTTTTTTTTTTAATTCCATTTATTTATTTGACAGATCACGAGTAGGCAGAGAGGCAGGCAGAGAGGCAGGCAGAGAGAGAGGGAGAAGCAGGCTCCCCGCTGAGCAGAGAGCCCGATGTGGGGCTCAATCCCAGGACCCTGAGATCATGACCTGGGCTGAAGGCAGAGGCTTTAATCCACTGAGCCACCCAGGCACCCCGGGTTTACTCTTTTTAAATGCATAGTTTGTAAACCTGTTTTCCGTATAGCAGATGTGAATTTCATATACAATTTCCTGAGTCAAAGCATTTTTCCATTTGGCTTTAGGGGAGATAATTGAATGCAAAGATCAGCCGAACTCTGGAGGCAATTAACATCTGATTTAAATTTAGTCTTCCATGGAGTTTGGGTGATTAGACTACCACTTAGCTGGAATATATCCATCGGATATCCAGGGGGCAAGCACACCTGTTGTCACTACAGCTGGTTTGCAAATGTCACTGCTGCTTCATATAAATAAAGCAATGAAATGAATAAACAGCATTTCAGAAGTTTATTATGATGTCATTGTAGGGTGTTTTAATGATTTGCAGATTTCTTCAGAAATTAATACAGTATATTTGTGAAAATGGCATAGTGACGTTTAAAGAAAACATGCTCAGCAAGTAATTGAGTTATTATGGAATGTAACATTCATGTACAAATTAAAGTGTTTTTCCTTATTGTGGGTATAAAACCTTTGTCTTACAGAAAATGAGTAAGCAGACTGGAAAATGAACAATACAAATGAACAGTTGGATGTTACTCATAAAAATGATGCCAAAAAATATAGAAAATTGATTCTTTTAAAAACACATAATAGTGGGGCGCCTGGGTGGCTCTGCCTTCAGCTCAGATCATGATGTCCTGGAATGGAACCCAAGTCAGGCTCTCTGCTCATCAGGGAGTCTGCTTCTCCCTTTCGTTTGCCCTCTGCCCCCCTTCACTCATGCTCTCTCTCTCAAATAATTAAATAAAAATCTTAAAAAAAAAACCCAGACAATAAATTCAGAAGACATGGTGAAAAAACCATATATTTTCATCTTTTTTATGTTATAGTTGAATTATAATAGGGTATAGTCTATGCAACAGATGTTTCCTGTGAAGGCCAAGGGAAATGTTTTTTTAAATCACCATTTCTTTAAATATTTATTTATTTACTTGAGAGAGAGAGGGAGAGAGAGAGCGTGCACAAGTGGATAGAGAGGCAGAGGGCGAAGGAGAGACTCTCAGGCAGACTCCCCACTGAGCATGGAGCTTGGGGAGCTGGATCCCCTGATCTTGACATCATGATCTGAACAGAAACCAAGAGCTGGAATTTCAATCTATTGGTCCACCCAGGTGCCCCTAAAACCACCATTTCTATAGAATGTGGAGGAAAGGTGTTGATAAACAACAACAATGACAAGATTATCATCAAATAGACATTTCAGAACATATATTCAGCATTAGTTGTTATGAACTATTTTGTGTGTACTGTAGTATCTCTTAAGAGTCTATTTTAAAACATTAAATTATGGTACTATGATAAAGTAGAAATAAATAAAAAAGCATATAAAACTTTTTTAAATGATTAGAGCATTAAGCCAGATACAAACAGTATATTATTACACGAGGTCCCTCACATGTGGCTTCTCAACACAAGACCAATAAGAAATGACATATAAGGGTACACGATGTACACAATGCAAGGCAGAATGATAAAATTGAGTGTTTAAGCAAAAATTGCACTGGACAATGTTAAATAGGCAAAAGGAACTTGATTTAAAGTTATAAAAGAGGAGTGAGAATAGAACTCAGTCTGAACTCAACTCTGCTAAAACCAAAGTCTGTAGGGTTTTCAAGAGCTTCAATGAGATGAAGATCATAGGCCATTTGTGTTTGCCAATAGAGTTTATCCAAAGGAAAAGTAAATTTTCTCTTATCTTTACGACAGGAGATAATTTAATAACTTGAAGCAATAAGCTTTGCAGAATTTAGGCTCTTACCCTCCCACAAACTGAGAAATAGAGGTATTATCTTCCTTGATTATTACACTACAAATAGGTGGTTCCCAGGTCCTTAAGAAAGACATCCCTGGGCCATAAAACCAGTAAGAGGTGTTAAAAAAGATTTGCATCTTAAAGGGGTAGAGAAGATTTATATTTACAAGTTTTCTAAAGTAAATGCTCTAAGGAAAGAGAAAGCAGAAACCTAGAGTCTGAGAGAAGCCTGTCTACAAGTTCATGAAACTAAGGGGAATATTATAATGCTTTCTTGGTCATCAGGAGCCCATATTCATAAAGATTCAGCACCTCAGATGTTCCTAAAGAGAATATTTCTTGAATGAAAGAATGAATCAAAAATCAGGATATTGATTCATTGTTGCTGCTGTTACATAAATCAGTGTTTCTCACCCTTTTTCCATATTATGACACACATAGAAAATGCTAATATTTGAATGTCTCTTTGGATTAAGTCAGTTTAGAGTCAGATTAGATCCACTGAGCCTCCATAAACCCAACCCAACTGAGATTCACAATTGCACCCCTGCAATTTCTATTGAAAGGTTAGGGTAGTGAAAACAATTTTTTTCTCATTTAAAATACCATAGTTGGAATGATAAAAGTTGATATCCGTAGGTTTAGTCCAATTTCTAAGAGGCAGTGAAATCCTTAAGCAGCCAGAGTACCAGGGTTAGTAAGGTTGCTTCACCATCCAGAATTTATAACTAGATCCTACTCTTAACAGAGGGGGATACGATTTATGTAGTACAACCAGGGAAAACCATTCCCAAACCTGATGAGTTTTTCTTTCCCCCTGGACATTTATATGTGGGACTATTTTTCCTTTTCCCTTTTATCACCAAAGTCATTGGAAAATGTCTGACTATAGCATGATACTGGGATGAAACAACTGCTATCTGAATTCACCAGTTCATAGGTGATTGAACTTTCAGTGAGAATACCCAATAGGTATTCCTCAACATTCCTCACTTAGAGGAGTAAGTAGTAGAAGTGACCTTGCAAGTTAATGGAAATAACACATTATTTTCCTCATCCCTATTCCTCCTTTGTAAGTAAAATGATGTCTCAACTGTCCATCTTACTATTATTTTTTAAGATTATTTATTTATTTGACAGAGAGAGAGAGATCACAAGTAGGCAGAGAGGCAGGCAGAGAGAGGGGGGGGAAGCAGGCTCCCCACTGAGCGGAGAGCCTGATGCGGGGCTCGATCCCAGGACCCTGAGATCATGACCTGACCTGAAGGCAGAGGCTTTAACTCACTGAGCCACCCAGGCGCCCCGTTCCTCTAATTATTGGTCCTCACTTTTCTTCCTCCAGTCTGGCTTCTTCCTATCTATCCAAACACCTCTTCTCGTCCTCTCTTGGTACACACTATCTGTTCCAGCTACACTTAGATACTCAGCATATACTTACACACACAGTCTTAATCCCTAGGCTTTGTCTTTCCTGACACATTTTGCCCTTTCCTTCAGCCTATCCAAATGTCAACTTTAACTCAACACCTAGACTGACTTTCTTCACTAAGCTTTCTTTCATTGCTCCATCTTTCACTGATCTCTCTTCTTCAATGTCTTTTGGCTGTTACTGCCTATAGAATTTGTTTTTGCATTTCATTCAACATTGATACAAAGCAGATTATGATGTTCCATAGGTTCATGTTATATCTACAGAATGAGATTTTTTTTTCTAGAAGGCTTTAGTATTTCTTTGCCTTTCTTCTCATTACAGGATTTTGATGCATACCTCTTGAATTAAAAACAGGAAAAGTGAATTACAAAAAAAAAAAGTGAATTACATCATAACAGATTTACTTTAATAAAATTTAGCAATCCTAGCACTGTAATGAATAGTCTTAAACTTTTTTTTCTTTTTTCTTTTTTTTTTTGAATAGTCTTAAACTTAAATAACATGGTCTTTCTGTTCAGCATAGGGCTACATTAATACACCAGTTATGTCTAAACAGATACAGTTGATATTGTAATTTAATTAGGTACCCTGATTAGTAAAAAAAAAAAAATCTAGATGGCCAAATCAAATGTAACTATAAAATAATAATTTAATAAGCCTAATTAATATTCCATGAAGATATAAATAAAATTTCTTCCTCTTCACCATTTACCCATTTGTTATGTGGAATTACTCTTTTCTTCCTATTAATATGAGTTATGTTCTTTCCTTTGTTGGCAAGGATGTCAGATGCCTGGCTATAACTTTAGGGGTGGGACCTCTGACTACTGTCCATCCAAGATGCTCAGAAGAATGAGATATAAAGGGATAGACCAGTCTTCCTATTTCCTCACCTCTTTCAATGACTGAGTAAAGCCAAGTTTCACTCCCTGATACCAATGACCTGTATATATGCTTTGAGGATTGAAAATTAATCTGTATCTCATATCTTATTATAATTTTTTATCCATATTAAGCCCACTGTGAATTGGTATATCTGTTATGCTCCTTTAAAATTAATTTCAAATTATATGTTATCTATCCACACTGTAGCTTTTAAAGAAAATCATTTTTTAATTATGCTAGATTAATGATTGCAATATTTCCTGGTGAAGAATTTCATTTACTCAGAATGGAAATTAAATTATATGTTAAAATGAACAGCTTGTGTTTTATAGAGAATAGGAGTCTGAGTTTGGTAACATTAGTCTTTGGGATATAGTGAAAGGCCTTATAACAAACACTGAATATTAAAATGTGCTCTTATTAATATCACTATTATTACTCTTTTTACTATCAATATGGCATCTAAGAAGTTTGCAAATGTTTTAATCTACCAAAATTGTTACTTTCCATTAATAGTATTGAGTGTGCTCTTAAACATTCCTGAATTTTGCTGGTTTTCAATTGGAATAGAAATAATATAAAAGAAATATTCCCTTGATTATTCTTTCTCAAACTGAGATGGTATCTGAATATACTGAGACCAGAGTCACTTGAGGATAAATGGACAATTTCTTTTGATAGAAAATAAAGATGTCATAACCAAGTTTTCTTAATAAACTTATATCTTCCTTACTCATAACTGCCCCTGGAAGATTTGTTTCCATGTGTTCCTGCTTTGAGGAATGAATATTATGTATTTTATTAATGTTGTTGGTGTGGTTTTATTGTCATTTAATAGATATAGCTTCAAAGTGTCTTGCTACAAAATACTGTCAGAAGAATGGTTAAAGAAAACTTTTCTAAAATTAAGTCATCCTGTGCATACAGCAGTATCTAGCCAGTTTATTTCCAACTTCTCTTTATTAAGCTCATTTGTAATTAATCTAAATGAAAATATGATCAAAAAATATGTATTAATAAACAGTAAATGTGGGGTGAGATTTTAAAAATTTGTTACTGAGATTTAAAAAATTTTTTAATTTGGAAATTGGTAATATTTACTTTGATTTTTTTTTCTAGACAAAAATAATTGAGATTGGTCTATAGGCAAATAATTTAGCCATTTTATCTGTATGTTAGAGTAGACTTGACTATTTTCTGAAGAAAACCTCAATTATGCTCGAGGCTTCATGCAGAGATGATGTAGACTGTCTCATCAGATAGTCATAGTATGTATATACAAAGATGTCAGTGTTTTCTTCACTCACGGTATGGTTTTGCCCACGTTGGCAGCAGAGGTTAGCTGCACTCCAAGCTTCAGCACAAAATAGAACCTGTGACTCTGAATGTCTGAAGTTATTATTAGTGAGGATGTCTACTCACTTCACTAGATCATCTTGTAATTATTTCCTTATTTAATTAGTTGTTTCAGTTTTCCTAAACCATCAGAAAGACTTGTGGAATATTTATTTGGCTGAAATGTGTGACTATGTATCACCTTGCCTTGAAAAGAGTGCTATGTGTTTAACAAAGGATTGTCTTTATTTTGGACACATGGAAGATATTTTTTGGGTCTCAGTTCTAGAAAAAATACTTTATCAGACCAATTTTTAAAATGTTGGAATAGTAAAAGCTTATTATAACTGACTTTGTTCACCTTTTAACTTTGGCTTCTAGGAAGCTGAGAGACAATTATTAACCTATTTCTAACAACGTGTGGGATGGATTACTATACATTCTCCTAATATTCCCTGATAGAGTTTTGTTTTCGCACCCTTAATTTTACTTTGACCAGATTTCCACATCTATTTGCTTTCTCTATATCCTTTGGAAACAAGATATCATTCAATAAAATAATTATTTAAAAAACCCAGAAACTCCAAAGTGGATCAGAACTTAGCTTAGAGAGGTGCCTGAGTGGCTTGGTCTGTGAAGCGTCTGTGTTTCACTCACATCGTGATCCTAGGGTCCTGGGATTGAACCCTGCATCAGGCTCCCTGCTCAGTGGGAAGCCTGCTTCTCCCTCTCCCTTTGTCTCCTGGCTTGGCTCCTGCTCTTCCTTTTACTCTCTACCTCAAATAAATCTTTAAAAAAAGATTTTTGATGGTGGGTATTGAGGAGGGCATGAATTGGAGCAGTGGGTGTGGTACATGAACAATGAATGAACAATGAATCTTGTAACACTAAAAAAATAAAATAAATGTATTTGGGGGAAAAAAAAAACTCCAAAACCTCAGCTTGGAAAAGAAGGAATAATCAATTCCAGTTCAGAGGGAGAAAAGAGAAATGACCTCTGTGGAGTTAGGATCCTCACCTCAACCATGTAAACTATTAAAATATTAGCTATTATTACTGAAAACTTATTCTTCCAAGTATTCATTTTAAGTTCTTTACATATATTTAAAAATTTAACTCAACAGTCTTCTGAAGTAGGCAGTAGGATTATCCGTAAGACTCAGGGTAAATATCTTGGCTGAGATCATACAACTAGTATCTAGAAAAAAAGGATCCAGACCTAGATGTTCCAACTCCAGAGCCTCTAATCTTAACATTCCATGCTTTTCCTTATTATCCCCCATTTAATGAGTAAGGAAGCTGTGGCTCTTTAAATATGTAAAAATTTGCTGTAGCCCCTGAGAGCTGGGGCTTAGCTTCAGGGCCAATGTATTGGCAATAGAATCTGTGCTTTTGTCTTCTGTGTTACTTCGCATTCCAAACACATGATATGTTCCAGGAATTACCCTATGCCAGTATTTCAAAAATACCTTCCCATAAAGCTTTAGTTACTGTAGTTATTTGAGTAAAACTTCCCCAGGTAAGAAACTTCAGAAATACTGAGTTAAACAGTTATCTACGCTTAGGAATAACCCAGAACCTTTAGTGTGCTGATGCATTTTCCCAAATATACTTGACAATGAGTTATTTTCATTTCTTGTAACTAAGTATCTTCCAAGGTGAGTAACCTATTTTGAAAACACTGATTTCTTTGCTGTATTTCAGATAATTTTATGTTTCTTATGACTTAGTGAATTCTCAGTGGCTTCATGAGGATCATACATAGAGCCTGGAGTAATCAAGCCTATAACAAAATGCAGTAATTTAGAATATGTGAAGATTAATCAGATGCTATGATTAAGCCCATTGAATTATCTGTTGATATAAGAGCATTTTCTGATATGCTTTAGTCATTAAAATAACAAGATTGGAATAAATTTTAGGGATTAATTTAAATTGGCTTATATGTTGAAAGGACAAAAAACACCTACTAATGAAGCAATTTTCAAAGGGTTTAATGGGTGCTTTCTAGAGAAATACACTGTCCCATTACATGAAAAACAGAGACAATCTTCATTATGTAAGCCAAATTCTATTTCACCTTTACAAGTGAGTATTTCCCTTGAATCATCTCAAATCATCTTTTATGTCTTCCATAAATTTAAGTCAATATCCTTTGGCCAGGCTTCTATGAAGCTAAATTGATTATCTCAACACTTTAAAAATCTTCTTTGCTAAGAACTCATTTATTTAGAAATACAAAATGCACCAAAAAAGACCTTACTTAAATTTTACATGATAATAATTGATTCTAAATAAAGAGCAAAAGATAGAGGAAAAAGCAGAATGCTGACTGAATTTAAATGGAAAGATATTTTCTTAAAAAGTTTATGACTTTCTAGCATACTACATTCACCAACTACAGACTAAAATATAAATTAGTGTTAGTAAAATGAACTGAGTTAATAAAAAAATAAGAGGTTCAAATAACGAATATTGTAGAATTGTATCTCATAATATTAAACTTCCAGGTTATTTCATTAATTTTAAACCTCATGTATGAGAAACGTGCAAACAATACTTAATTCATCATATACCCTGAATCAATAGGGTTCAAATTGATTTTCTCTAAAATGTTTTTAGCTCTCGTATTCTCCAGGCAAACTCTTTTGGTAGTAAACTAAACAGATGTTTCGTTTGACCCATCAGTGATGTAGATTAATGGAACCATACTAATTCTACTTAACTGACATTTGAATTTAATTGTAACTTCCCTGGGCCTCAGTTTTTTTCTTCATATATCAAAATGATATCAATATGATGATATGATTGTTTTTTCTTTTTTACCCTTATTGTGATGGATAACATTAATTGCTTTTTGAATATTAAATCGGTCTTTCATACTGGAAAAATCCCAATTGGTCATGGTATAAAATTATTTTTATACATTATTAGATTCTATTTGCTAATACTTTTGTACCTGTATTCATGAATTAGTCTGTATTTTTCTTTTATTGTAATATCTTTGTCTGGCTTTGGTACTAGGGCAATGCTGATGTCATAGAATGAGTTAGGAAGTATTCTCTCTGCTTCTAGTCTGAAAGAGATGGTAGAGTATCATAATTTCTTCCTTAAATGTTCATTAAAATTCACCAGTGAACCCATTTGGGCCATGTGCTTTCTGTTTTAGGTTATTAATTATTGATTCACCTTTTTAATAGATGTAGTCTTATTGAGATCATCTATTTCTTCTTGCATCAGTTTTTGCAACTTGTATCTTTTAAGGAACTCATCCATTTCATCTGGGTTATCAAATTCATGGGCATAGAGTTGTTCATAGTATTTTGTTGTTGTTGTTATCCTTTTAATGTCCACTGGATCTGTAGTGGTGTCCCAACTTTTGTTTTTAATGTTAATGATTTGTGTCCTCTCTTTTTTTCCTTGTCTGGCCAGAGGCGTATTGATTTTATGATCTTTTCATAGAACTAATTTTTTATTTCATTGATTTTTCTTTGTTGATACCCTATTTGCAGTTTCATTGATTTCTGTTCCAATTCTTTTTTTTCTTTTTTCTGCTTGCCTTAGATTTTATATACTCTACTTTTTCTAGTTTCCTAAAATAGAAATTTAGATTATTGATTTTGTATCTTTCTTTTTGAGTATATGTGTTCAAGTCTATAAATTTGCCTCTGAACACTGCTTTCATTGTATCCCACAAATTTTTGTAAGTTTTGTTTTCATTTTCATTTAGTTCTTAATATCTTTTCATTTCTTTTCTTTTATATTCTATATAAGAATATATAAATATATTCTATATAAGAATATAAAAGAATACATATTCTTTTATATATTAAATATATTATATATATATTAAAATATATTCTATATTTCTTTTATATTTCATTTCTTTTATTTTATTTTTTTCTTAATATCTTTTCATTTTTTTGACCAATGTGTTACTTGGAAGTGTGTTGCTTAATCTCCACATATTTTGGGATTTTCCAGTTACTTTTCTGTTAACTTCTAGTTTTATTCCATTGTAATCTGTGAGCAAACATTGTGTAATTTCTCTTTAAATTTGTTAATGTGTGTTTAGTGGCCCAGAATATGGTCTGTCTTGGTGAATGTTTCATGTAAGCTTGAAAAAAAATGTATATTCTGCTGATGTTGGATAGAATAGTCTATCAGTATCAACATATCCAGTTATTAGCATCAAGTTCAACTCCCCGATGGTTCTCTTTTTATCATATTCTCTTCAAATAATTATTTTGCTCAATTTCTTTCTCTGCTTCTGGAATCCTATTTACCCACGTATTATCTATTTGATATTGTCCTACAGATCGCAGCTATTTTTTCTAATTTTTCAATCTTCTGTCCTTTAATGTTTGGCTTGGCCAATTTCTGTTTATCTCTTTAAGTTCACAGAATTATTGCTCTACCCAGTGTTCTGGAAGACTATACCAATAATTTCTGATATATTTTTTCATTTTAATATTTACAATATTTGCTTCTATCTCTATGCATTTTTTATACCCTTTTCTTCCTTTTCTGTTAGATACTTTAACTTATCAATCACAGTTATTTTAAATGCTTTGCTTAGTAATATTAACTTCTGGGCTATAGTTCTTCTGACTGATATTCACATTTTTGTGCATTTTTACATACACTCTAATTTTCGATTGCCACATCAGATGTGGTTGTAAAAGAATAATAGGGAGAAAATAAAATAATATTTAACACTAAATATTTACCCATTTTTCTGTTAGACTTTTAATGTATGAAGTTGAGTGAATCTAATATGAAGTTGATTTGGGTCTATATCACTTCAGCTTTATCACTGTCTGCAAAAATGTTATGGGTGTATCATACTTTCCCTGCAGCAGAGTTTAGATCTGAATATCAGCCAGAATTTGCATATCTCTGTATAGTTCAGCTGCCAGCTCTGCAAACTGTGGAAGAGTTCTACCTGCTTTATAGTTTGGCTGTCAATTTTGGGGGCACTGTTTGCTACCCAGTTATACTCTCCAGTTTTCTGGCCTTCAGGTGATTTCTATTCTCTGGCTACCTAGACATCAGTCTTTGGAAAACATTTGTTGTTCACTTAGAGATGGCCTGGAGACTCTTAGAGGAATTACTGTCAGTTCTCAGCTCTTCCCCAGCCTTTGGAAGGCTACTAGTATGGAAATAGTGAATGCCTGGAGATTAAAGATGGATTTCTCAGCTCTCCTAAGCAGTTCTTGCCTTGCTCTTGATGGCATAGAATTACATGGACTAATTTTTCTTATTTTTCCTATTTTGACTATGACCTTTAGCAGATTGTTGCCTTCTACTTGGCAAAGGCCCCATCTACCTTAAGGAGCTTTCACCTCTTCTGATCTATTCTCAGCCTTCAACTTACTCCTCTGATGCAAACCTTGAAGTTCCACAGAAAGATTTTTTGGATGGGTGCAGATTCATTCTGAGTTTGAGGTTCAGTGAGGTTCATATCTATCAATAATGGCCACACCACATGTTCTCCAAAGTCACAGTGATCATACAATTGAAATTTTAAGATTGGTTTGTAACCACTTTGTGTGGCTATTTAACTGAGAAAGTTTGCATATCTCGAAGTAAGAAAATAGAATTCTGTGGAAAACAAACTCCAACAACAACAACAACAAAAACAGCAAGAGTTAAAAGAAAATAGTAGCTTGAATTAGTCAAGTAAGAGCATTTACTTTCATTCCGTATGTCCATAATTTCATGATCTGAGAAGGATATTAGTTCAGAGTTTATCTATATTAAGTAGGTTTTGATTGCTTTTTGGTCATTTTAAAGTAAAATTGCTATTAAATATTGCATAATTTGTATGTCTATATTAATAAAAATGTTTTCAAGATAAAGGGATTCCTATTAAAGAAAATTAGCTGAAAATTAGTCATTTTTCAACATTGATATGTTTTCTTAATATTTTATAAAACTGGTAAAATTTGGCGAGACTGAGAGATTGGGGCAGTTCACTTTGCACAGTAGTTACCAAGCTGGGCTGTTTATTGGAATGACCTGGTGAGATTTTCAAAAAGCACAAATTTGTTTAACTACCCCACTCTCCAGGTCCAGCCCCCCCCTCCTTTTTTCTCAAATAGGCTAGATCCCCAACATGAGGCTTGAACTCAGGCTACTGAATTTAAGAGTCTCATGCTCTAGTGACTGAACCATCCAGGAACCCCAAGCTTTTTATATCATAAGGCCATGAAATGGAGCAGAAGAGTTATCTTTTTAAAAAAATCTTAATTCATTGTGACTGAGTAGGTGTTTGAGACCCACTGCACTAATATTATTATTTAACCTCAAGAGGAAGGAATCAGAAAAAGCAGTTAGTTACATAAAAGGTAAATTCATCAAGTCTCAGATGTTTGGCCTGATGAATTTCTTACATCTAATTTGACCACAGTATATTGAGGTCATGGGATTTTATTCTAAATGTTTTGAACTTTGTGTCTTATTTTTCATATTCTCTTTATCATTTAATAGTTAAGAAACCATGCAAAATATTTTAAGGTATTATTTCCTTTCCTGCACAGTATTCCTATAAAGGGAGTGGCAAGATAGTTCTACATTTGTTTTAATAGGGCTACACTGTTAAAGATTGGAGTCTTAGCATTAAGAAATTTCTCCTCCCTTTAACTAGGAAAAAAGTTCAGGGACTAAACATCCATTCCCAAATATGAAAAATAAATGTTAAGTTCTGTAAAACCTTGGGGAAAGTAGCATCTAGGAATGCAATGAAAGCATCATGTTTTTTCTCAGTAATAGAAGCCTGAACTGAGAACCAATTTAAGGGCAAGGTGAACTTTAAAATAATTTATCATTTTCTCCTCTTTAATAGGAACTAGAGACAGAGATAACTATGCTCAGTACAAAATACTGGAAACCTAATTTAACCCAAGTCACACTCAGTAGTGGATATATTTGGGGTCATTGTTTAGATTGAATTATAATGTTGGTAACCTACAACATGGAAAGTGATACCATGAGGATAGTATCCTGAGTTTGATCATTTTTTTTCCCTGAGTTTGATCACTTTTTTTTTAAGATTTTATTTATTTATTTCCAGAGAGAGAGAAAGACTGTAAGCAGGGTGAACAGCAGGCAAAGGGAGAAGCAGGCTCCCCGCTGAGCAAGGACTCCATCCCAGGACACTGGGATCATGACCTGAGCCGAATGCAGACCAAGCCACCCAGGAATTCCGAGTTTGGTCATTTTCATCTTCCAAATGTCTGTCAGCTCCAAACTCCAGACATATGGCTATCTAACCAATGTATATCACATCTGACAAAAGGTTCTGCATGAGAGATGGTAGATATGTACCAACTTCACTCACTTAATACAAATGTATAGCTTACTAGCTTATCATGGACTTTTTATGTAAAAAATAGTGTAAAACAAGTAAATATTAACTTTGTTATTATTTTTTATTTACGTTGTTTACATATTACTTATATATGTAAATAACAAGTGTTCTTGTAAGAGAGGTAGAGGGCATTCACACAAACAAAGAAGGAGGCAAAATACTCATGAGACAGAGATTGGAGTCAAGTGGCCATAAGAAAAATAATGCCAATATTCACCAAACTAGAAGATGCAAGGAACAAATTTTCCTCTGCAGCCTCCGAAGGACATTGGGTCCTGCTGACACCTTGATTTCAGACTTCTGGCTTAGAGAACTATAAGACATTAATTTCTGCATTTTAAGCCACTCAGTTTTTAATATTTTGTTATAGTAGCCAAAAGAAACATCCTGGAAATAGTATGGAACCAAAGAATTTGTTCTGTTTGGTAGGCATACAAAAATGTAAGAGACCCTTGGAGAATTGTCTTCCAACAGCATCCATAACTCATTTTTACACTACCTTGGCTTCCAGAGAATTCTTCCATAAGTCTGACACTCTGTTTGCCACTGAATTATATGATGAACAGAAGCTAGACCAAACCCATTCAAATTGCCTCAAATGGCATTTAATAAGGATACTATCAACAGGATTCCAAGCAGCAAAATGAAGCCAATCTCTGGTAAACCTGGCCACAGAGATATGAGACAAACCAGCTGAACAATATCCATACATTATTAGTGTCTACTCTGGAAAGACAGGTGGCTTTCTACTTATGTTTCTGCATTGACATTTCAATACAAATAAATGTCAAATAAGTTAAGGAGGCAATTATCTCTCCATAATCTACCTTGAGTAAACAAGAACAGCTTTGTTTTGGGGAGATCTCATCAGTCTTCGGAGGCCTCATAGTCTACTCTTGGTGTTTCTTTAATAACTTAAAGGTCTCAGGCACCTGGGTGGCTCAGTGGGTTAAAGCCTCTGCCTTTGGCTTGGGTCATGATCTCAGGGTCCTGGGATCAAGCCCTGTATCAGGCTCTCTGCTCTGCAGGGAGCTTGCTTCCCCCTCTCTCTCTGCCTGCCTCTCTGCCTGCTTGTGATCTCTCTCTCTGTCAAATAAATAAATAAAATATTTTTTAAAAAGATGTAAATTGCAGTATGTGTGTGTAAAATATGTATAAATATATAAAATAAAATAAATATATAATAACATAATTATATAAAATATGTATTATAAAATATCTAATAATTTTTGTATATGGTGTGAGGTAGGAGTCCATCTTCATTCTTTTGCAGGTGGATATCCAGTTGCCCTAAAATTCGCTACAGTATTAATACATACACAATTTTGTGTAACCACCATCATAAGAAACTTAACTTGTATTTTAACTTAACTAATCTTAATGTAAATGGCCACATGCAACTATTGGCTACTGTATTAGCACAAATCTAGATAAATCTGGATATCACCTCATTGAATTACACTTTTAAAAACTGAAAGAAAGAAAAAGAAAAAACCCAAAAATGGGTTCTGTAAAAAATATTCATGAAGAACAAAGGGAATATATCACTGTCCTGAAGAATTGAAGAAATTAAGTATAGGTTTCTGAAAATTATTTACTATTTGGAGCAGATAAAATTTTTTTTCTTTAAAGATTTTATTTATTTATTTGACACAGAGAGAAAAGGACAGCAAGAGAGGGGATACAAGCAGGGGGAGTGGGAGACAGAGAAGGAGGCTTCCTGCTGCACAGGGAGCCTGATGTGGGGCTAGATCCCAGGACTCTGGGATCATGACCTGACCCAAAACTAGACAGCAGACACTTATTACTAAGCCACCCAGGAGCCCCTGCACCAGAAGAAAATTTAAAACAAAGCAAAACAAAATAAAAGAACTTGTTATCCACAAAATGATGAGAATGATAGAGAACAGAAGTCAACCTATGGATTAAAGATATTACTATTATGAAAGGCCAAGAACTAGAATAGAACCAATAATGAAAGATAAAATAATTTAAAATAATCTCTCTTGAGGCTTAAAAATTCATAAATATGTAGATCAAAAGACCTCATTAAACTATAGCTCAAATTAATGAAAAGAGACACCAAGAAAAATCCTCTTAGTCTTCGTCTTTCTATAAAAGGTTAATGAAAATAATTGAACAGTCACTCAAATTGCCTACAAAAGAACAAAATCAAACTGTTGGTTTTCTATTTGCCATGAAATATGAATGAGCTAACAATGTTTATAGACTTGAGAGATAAGAGTTTGGTGACCCCAAAATTCTCTAATAACATAATTGGTTTTGATATTTTAAGAAAAGGGTACAATATTCTCAAAAATCTCAAGGGCTCAAACAATATGGGCCATGAATATTCCTCAAAAATAATGATTGGAAAATAAGAGTTTAAGTAAAATAGGAACACAAAAATATAAAATTGTTATTGAATTTGAAAAGGAACTAAGCATTTAAAATAGTTAAATAAAATTGTATCTAAAAATACATTTATTTGGAGACATCAATTTTCTGGGAATATGTTTAAATATAAACCATTTAAGATGAGCTGGATGTTAAGATATATATTAGGTATATAAAAACAAGAGTGGGTGGAAAATAAAAATGTAGCAAACATTTCATTTTTTAATCCTATAGCTAAATAGGATAATAAATGTTAAAAATATTTTTGAAAATTTTAATGGGTGGGGTGGGATAGGGTGGCTGGGTGATGGACCACTGGGGAGGGTATGGGCTATGGTGAGTGCTATGGTGAATTGTGTAAGACTGATGATTCACAGACCTGTACCTCTGAAACAAATGATATGTTATATGTTAATTAAAAAAAATTTTTAATCGGAATTACATGTAAATAATTACTCTATAAACATTGATAACATTAAAATCACTGGAGAAACATAAGAAAATCAATCAACACAGCAAAAGTTAAAAAAATATTGAAAAAATAAAACAACAAAAAAAGTAAAACAAGAAAGTATGGAAATTAGAAAAGATTAGATCCAAGGAAAGTACAGGCAAGCATATCTATTATGATAATAAATAAAACTTTTCCCTCCCCTGTTATAAAATAGTCTTAAATATAAACCTACACTGCTTATATTAGCCAAAACTGAAATAAAATTTCTAAGAAATATGAAAAAATTAATAAATGGTATAGTTTTACCAGATAAATTCAAATCAAATAGAAATAATTATCATTATTAATTTTATGCAAAATAAAATACATATCAAAACACTAAATGAGGGAGAAGGTAATTATATACTCCCAAAAGATGCAATGTACAAAGAAAATATATTATTGATGAACCATTGTGGTTTAAGCAGCAAGAACGTCAAGTGAAATAAGTCAGAGAAAGACAAATACCGTATGATTTCACTCATATGTGGAATTTTAAGAAACAAAACAAACAAGCAAAGGGGGACAAGAGAGAGGAGAGAGGGAGAGAGAAGCAAAACCAAAAAACAGACTCTTAACTATAGACAAAATCATTTGAATGATTTTGAAATGTAAATACTTATAAAAGTGACAGAAGGGCGCCTGGGTGGCTCAGTTGGTTGAGCGACTGCCTTCAGCTCAGGTCATGATCCTTGAGTTCCGGGATTGAGTCCCACATCAGGCTCCCAGCTCTACGGGGAGTCTGCTTCTTCCTCTGACCTTCTCTCCTCTCATGCTCTCTCTCGCTTTCTCTGTCTCTCAAATAAATAAATAAAATCTTAAAAAAAAAAAGTGGCAGAAAAGAGCTGAATACAACAAGCTTGAAAAAGCAAGAGATCCCATTGACAATAGAAAAATCAAAATTCCTCAAAATAACCATAATAGGAAATGTGTGGGGACTATATATATAAAATAATATAATATTAATATATTATAATAATTTATTATAATATAATAATATAATAGGAAATGTGTGGGAACTATATATTTAAAAATAGAGAGAAAATCACATCCATTTACATAGGTTTAAAAGGATCTTTTTAAAAGTGAAATAAATTTTAAGGAGGGAAATTTACCTTAAATTTACTTATATGATTAATGACGTCTCGATTAAAGTTCTAATGTATTTCTTTATAAGAGAACAATTCTAGAATTAGAATTTTTAAAAATATGTCATCATGAATTTTGAAACAAAAGTGATGAGGAACACCTCCACCTATGATTCCAGATAATACTATAGTATTGCCCATGCCATGATAGCATTGCACAAAGAAACAAATCAAAGGAGCAGAGTAGGTAGTTCTTAAAGAGGACATTGAAATATATTCTAAAATACTAATGTTAAGCAAGGGATGAACTAGTACATAAAAGATTTTTTGAAAATGAGCTATATGAAAATTAACATACTTGACACTTACCTTATACTAAACATGAGAATAAGATGAGAAAACATTGAAGTATCAATTGTAGAACATCAGGTTATAAAAACAAGAAAGATTCAACAGTCTTAATATTAAAAATTATGTAGCATACCTAAATTTATATAAATATATAAAAATAAAAATTGTATTATCACAAATGAAAATTCAAAAATAACAAAGCTTTGTACATATAGAAAACCGGAAATTGTACATATAACCAATAAAACCACAATAAATATGTCTCTCCTATCCATGGAAGTAAAAACTAAAACAGGAAAACATGATTATCCTGGTGCATCCATCGTAATTGTATGTGGCTTTAACAGCAGCAGTGGAAGGCAGAAGAGTCAGAGAGATGGGACAGAAGAGATAAGACAGATGAAACACAAGAAGTGTTCAAAGACAGTAGAGACATAAGAAGGATTCAAATTGCCTTTGCCAACTTTGAAGATGGAGAAAAAGGCTTCAGCCAAAAATTTGGGTGGCCTCTAAAAGCTGAGAGCCAACAGCCATCTAGTTTTCTGGGACTTTAGTACTACAACTACACAGAACTGAATTTTTCCAACAACCTGAATGAGCTTAAAAAGGAATTCATTCCCAGAACCACCAGAGAGAAACAGAGCCCTTTTAACACCCTGATTTCAGCCTTGTGAAACCAGGAACAGAGAACCCTCTGAGCTACTGCCTAGACTTCTGGCCTGCAGGACTCTAAGACAATAAATAGGCATTGTTTTGTGCCTCTAAATTTTTGGTAATTTGCTGTAGCAGTCATAATGAACTAAAAGATAAGAAAAAGTTTTCTCCTGCTGATTTGTCAGAGATTAAACAAACAAAAAAATCATTGCTGGAAGACAGGCAGCTATATTTAATATGGACAAAATATAAATTATTTCATATTTTTCTGAAAACCAACATGCTAGCACATATACAGAGCTTTAAAGATGTCCATATTCTGTAACATGCTATTTCTGTCTTTAACAATCTACTGTAGGGAACTAATTAGAGCTAAGGACCAAAATTCAAATATAAGGGTATTATTCATAATAGCAGAACATTTGGAAATCACCTTTACTCCCAAATTAATAAATTATCGTAACTCGTATGTTGGAATATCATTAAGGCAATAATATACTACTACCAGAAATGACTTAAATGTATTGATATACCCAACTGTACCCAAAAAGAGTGCTAAATGAAAACACGTGCTTCAAAAATAAACAAAACCTCCCTTCTCTCTGTCTCTCCTAGCTAGACACACACACACACGTGTGCGTGCGCACACACACACACACACCAGAGCAATGAAATCAGACCACGTATTAAATGCTTATGTAAATTTTTAAAATTTACTTATTTTTATTTTAATTCCAGTGTAGTTAACATATAGCGTTATATTATTTTCAGGTATACTATATAGCGATTCAGTGGTTTCATATATTACTCAGTGTTCATCGAGGTCAGTCTTAATCCCCTTCACATATTTCACCCAACACCCACCCACCTCCCTTCTGGTAACCATCTGTTCTCTCTCTATAGTTAAGAGTTTCTTTTTGGTTTCTCCCTCTTTTTTTTACCCCCTTTGTTGATTTGTTTTGTTTCTTAAATTCCACATATGAGTGAAATCTTATGGTATTTGGATTTCTCTGACTGGCTTATTTCTCTTAGTATTGTATTCTCTAGCTACATCCATGTTGTTTCAAATGGCAAGTTTTCATCCTTTTTTATGGCTCAGTAATATTGCATTATATAGGGCACCTGGGTGGCTCAGTTGGTTAGGCAACTGCCTTCACCTCAGGTCATGATCCTGGAGTCCCAGGATCGAGTCTGGCATCAGCTCCCTGCTCAAAGGGGAGTCTGCTTCTCCCTCTGACCCTCCCCCTTCTCATGCTCTTTCTCTCTCTCTCAAATAAAAAAAAAATCTTAAAAAAATAATATTGCATTATATATAATTTGTATTATATGCAAAATAATATTGCATTATCAATCTTAAAAAATAATACTGTAATATATAATTGCATTATATTATATATCTATCTATGATCGATAGATAGATTGAATAGATGGACAAACAAGATTAGGTATCTATCTATTGATCTATCTAATCTTCTTTGTCCATTCATCTATCATCATCCTTGTTTTGTTCCTGACCATAGAGGAAAAGCTCTCAGTTTTCCCATGGAGGATGATGTTAGCTGTTGGTGTTTCAAAAATGGCCTTTATTATGTTGAGGTGTGTTTCCTCTAAACCTACTTTATAGAAGGTTTTTTATCATGATTAGATGTTGCACTTTGTCAAGCGTTTTTTCTGCATTTATTGAGATGATCATATAGATTTCATTTTTTCTCTTATTGATGTGATGTATCATGTTGATTGACTTATGAATATGAGCCACCTTGCATCCCAGGAATAAATCCCACTTGATCATGGTGAATAATTCTTTTAATGTATTATTGGATTTAGTTTGCTAATATTTTGTTGATGGTTTTGCATCTATATTCATCAAAGTTCTCTTTTTTTGTGGGATCTTTATCTGGTTTTGGTATCAGAGTAATGCTGGCCTCATAGAATGAATTTAGAAGTTTTTCTTCCTCTTTCATTTTTTGGAAAAGTTTGAGAATAGGTATTAACTCTCCTTTAAATGTTCTGTAAAATTTGCCTATGAAGCCATCTGGTCCTGGGCTTTTGTTTGTTGGAAAATTTTTGATTACTGATTCAATTTCTTTGCTAGTAATTGGCCTGTTTAATTTTCTACTTCTTGCCTCAGTGTTTGTAGGTTATATGTTTCTAGGAAGCTGTCCAATTCTTCTAGGTTGTCCAATGTGTTGGCACATAATTTTTCATAATTTCCTCTTATAATCATTTGTATTTCTGTGGTCTAAGATGTTATTTCTCCTTTTTCATTCATGGTGTGTGTGTGTGTGTGGGTGTGTGTCAGTGTATGTGTCTGGCTAGATGTTTATCAGTTTTATTGCTCTTTTCAAGGAATTAGCTCCTGGTATCATTAATCGGTTCTATTGTTTTTTGGTTTTGTTTTCATTTTTAGTTTCTGTATAATTTATTTCTGCTCTAATCTTTATTATTTCCTTTCCTTTGCTGGCTTGGGGTTTTGTTTGTTCTTTTTCTAGCTCTTTTAGGTGTAAGGTCAGGTTGTTATTTGAGATGTTTCTTGCTTCTTGAGGTAGGCCTGTATTGCTATAAACTTCCCTCTTAGAACCAATTTTTTTGTCCCAAAGATTTTGGACTGTTGTGTTTTCATCTTCATTTCTTTCCATGTAATTTTTATTGTCTTCTCTGAATAATTGATTGAGCCATTCATTGTTTAGTGGTGATAAGAAAAAAAAAACTGTACTCTAAACTGGCCGACCAAATCAGCCAGGGAACTCCAGTCCCTGTCTCAAAGCCCTTCTAGGTTCTTTCCTACCCCATTTTCCACGTGCACCAAAATACCAAGTATGCAGAAGTAGGAGGGTATAAATTACCCTCCTTGCTTGTGCTCAGGGCTCAGACCTCTGGAGAAAGGACTCTGAGCCGACCGGTGTTAAATAAACCTCCGAACCTCCAAAAGTTAAATATTTACAATTGTTACTGTAAAATATAGGCTTCCTGGAGAGAGTATTCTTGGTTGTAGGTTTTTTTCTTTCAGGACTTTGGATCTATCATCCCACTCCCTTCTGGCCTGAAGTTTCTGCTGAAAAATTCACTGGTAGCCTTATGGGGCTTCCCTTGTATATAACTGTCTTTTTTCTTACTGCTTTTAGATTTTTTCCTTTATTATCACTTTTTTGCCATCTTAGTTAATATGTGTCTTGGTGTGGACCTGCTGGGGTTGATTTTTGGGGGGAGTTCTGTGCCTCTTGGATCTGAATATCTGTTCCCTTCCCCAGCTTAAGGAAGTTCTGCTGTTATTTCTTCAAAGAAATTTTCTGCCCTTTTTTTTTCTCTTCTTCTTCTTCTAGGAACCCTATAATGTAAATGTTATACGCTTGATGGAGTCACTAAATTCCCTAAGTCTATTCTCATTTTGCATCATTTTTTTTCCCTCTCACCTGCTCAGCTTGATTACGTTCCATTACTCTGTCTTCCAAATTGCTAATTTATTCCTCTGCTTCCTCTAGTCAGCTATTTATTCCATCTAGTGAATTTTTAATTTCATTTATTGTGTTCTTCATTTCTGATTGGTTCTTATTTATCTCACTGATGTCCTCCACTCTTTTCTCAAGTCTAGTGAGTATCTTTGTGACCATTATTTTTAATTCTCTATCAAGCATATTATATTTGTTTCATGTAGGTCTCTTGCTATAGTTTTGTCCTGTTCTTTCATTTGAGACATATTTCTTTGTCTCCTCATTTGTCTTAGCTTCTGGGTCTGTTTCTAGGCATTAAGAAAGTCAGCTACCTCTTATGCTCTTGGAGTAACGGCCTTGTGAAGAATAGGTCCTGTAGTGCAGCGTCCCCTGGTCACCGGAATCTGGTACATCAGAGGGTGTCTCCTATATGTGTTGTGTGTTCCCTGCTTTTGTGTCCTGGCTGCCTTTTCCTTCAGTCCAGTTGTCTGCACAGGCTCTCTTTTCCTGTTGTGGGCAGTTTGGTTTGGTCCTGAGGTTTGGTCCTCAGCTGGGCTAGGGCATACAGCTTAACGAGGTGTGCAAGTCTGCTTACAAAATGAGACCTGCAAGTGCTGCCTCTGGGACTTGTCCAGCCTGTGTGGATCCATAAAGCACACATGGGCAATGAGTACAATTTTAACAAGATGCATTTCAGGCTTTCACAGGGCCCACCTCCACTGCCACTGCTAGGACTGAGGCCCTACAAAATGCGTGGGTTAGGAGATGGTGTTGGCATGATTTGCACTAGTCTTTTATGGGAGAGGGGATCTCAAGGACTAAGCCAAATGTGGCTGTGAAGGGTGGATTCACCAAAGTACTGGGTGGTTGGACTTGATTTGAGTAAGTTAGGTATGGAATGTTGGTCCACACTGGTTTCAGAAGGTGGCCATATACTTGGGAGTGGGAGAGGGATATGGTACCTGCCAGCTTTCTTTGTTCCTGGAGAAGTCCCTCGAGTGAAAGCTGCCCCTTTGGGATATGCTCTAAGATTAGTAAATAACTCTCCCTCCCATGTGCCCCAGAATTTTTCAAACTGCTGCTTGTATACTGTAATCCCCAGGACCTGTTTGTGGCACTTTCTCTTTAAGGGCAAGAACTCAGCTTCCTGTTGCCCTCCGGGCTCTCCCAGAGCTGAGCCCACTGATTGTTTTTTAAATTCCTGGCTTTATCAGTGGCCTAGCTTCCAGAAGGAAAAGTAGATACAATTAAATGTTCTTATAACCTGTCTCTGCTGACAGATACTTGAAATGGGCAGAGTGTAATGTTCCTTCAGGAAGTTCCCAACTATCTTCATGTTAATACCTTGCTAGAGGGAAAACAAACTTAACTTGACAATAGCAAGGCCTCTGGTATTCTGTGTCTTCTTTAACATATGAAAGTTCTTTCTCAAAACTTCCCTTTTTCCTTACCTCTCCCCCAACCCCATAATATATAATCAGCCACCCCTCAAGACCCTGGTGCCACAGCTCTTTCTGCCCATGGGTCCTGTCCCTGTGCTTTAATAAACCACCATTTTGCAGCAAAAAAAAAAAAAAAAAAAAAAATCCTGGCTTTAACTCCTGCTGTTTGTAAGGACTTCTGCTTTGAAAGTCAGTTGTTATGAGGATTCATCTTGCCTGGATGGGCTCCCCAGTATTAATAGTCTGCTTCTCTCCCTTTTCTGTGACTGTGGCTCCCTCCCTCTGCAGACAGCAAAGGTTTATGTTTTGTTTTTTTCATTAACATATAATGTATTATTGTTTCAGGGATACACAGGTCTGCGACTCATCAGTCTTACACAGTTTACAGCACTCTCCATAACACATACCTTCTCCAATGTCCATCACCCAGCCACTCCATCCCTCCCACCCCCCCTCCCCTCCAGCAACTCTCAATTTGTTTCCTGTGATTAAGAGTCTCTTATGGTTTCTCTCCCTCTCTCGTTTCATCTTGTTTCGTTTTTCCCTCCCTTCCCCTATGGACTTCTGTCTTGTTTCTCAAATTCCTCATTTCAGTGAGATCATGATAATTGTCTTTTTCTGACTTATTTCACTTAGCATAATACCCTCTAGTTCCATCCATGTCATTGCAAATAGCAAGATTTCGGGTTTTTGAAGACTGCATAATATTCCATTGTGTATATATACCACATCTTCGTTATCCATTCATCTGTTGATGACATCTAGGCTCTTTCCATAGTCAGCCAACGTCTATTTAACTGCCCACTGTGTCTCTACTGGTCCTACTCTTCAGTGTGGCCTCTTTTCTACCTTTAGTTGTGAAGTTTGTTCTTCCAGTTTTCTGGTCATTTTCTGGGTTATTTACACCAATATCACTGTTACCTGGTTGTATCTGTGGGACTGGGTCAGCTTAGGGTCCTCTTATCCTGCCATCTTCTTAGCTTATACTTATGTAAATTTTTTAAAAATGGAAAACAAAGCAATAGTGTGCTAGAATTAACATCAAACGTATCTGTCACATCAGTGATGGTAAATGGGTTAAGGCACTTATGGAAAGAAAATATTTTTTAGCCATATCACCAAATAAGATACTATTCTTTTTAGAAGAGATAAGTCTAAACTATAATTCATAAAACTTAAAAATAAAAGGGTATATTCCAAACCCATGAATGTACACCAATAAGAGTGAACCCTAAGATAAACTGTGGACATTAGGTGATTATGATGTGTTAATGTAAGTTCATACTTGGTAAAAAAAAAATGTACCATTCTTGGGAGTGATGTTGATAATTAGGGAGGTTTTACATGTTGGGGGCAGGGAGTATCTATGTACTCTCTTTTTAATTTTGTTGTAAACCTAAAACTCCTCTAAAAATAGTTTTGAAAAATAATAAAAAAGAGTATACAGAATAGAGTGACAAATATAAACCAAAACAAAGAGCAGTTTCCAATATAAATATTGATGTTCAGGCTAGAAAGTACTGAATAAGAAGAGCATTCTGAAATATTTCTATTCACCATGCATTTCTAATGGTCTTGAATATCCATACATGGGGTGCCATGGTTGCAACATTCAGAGAGCAGCAATTGTAAGAGATAAAAGGAGAAATCAATAAGAAAACATAGTAGGAGACTTAATGCATCTTTATCAGTCCAGTAAAATATCAAGTGGGCAGAAATAAATAATGCTACAGAAGACATAGAAAGGATGAGACAACTAAACACATGTACATTGTTCCCTGAAATGGAGAATGTAATTTCTTCTTAAGTTCCTGGGGAACAATCACAAAGAAAATAAAAAGATATATTAAAGGCCAAAAGTCAATAAAGGTTTTACAAAAAATTGCAATGCAATAAAACTAGAAATTAATGACAAAAAAAAAACCACAGAAAACTCTTCTATTGAGAAAGGTTTTAAAAACTCATTCATATAATTTGTTGGTAAAAGAAGAGTAGAAATAAGGACTTTAGAGTGATTTAACATAATGATGAAAATTCTGTATAAGTGAACAACACATGGAATATAGTTAAAATTGTGGTCAGAGAAAATTTTATAAGTAATTAAATAAATGACAAGAGAGTGAACACAAAGAAACATTAAACATAAGCCCCTCAAAAGAATAAAATAAACAGAAGAAAAAATATGATGGAATTAATAACAGTAAACCCACAAATTAATCATTAGGCAAATTAATCATATCTGAGAGAAGATGAGTTAGAAGTCCTGCATTCTTACATATCATTTCTTGGCAAGTCATTTTACTACTTTTATTGTCTATTTTTGTCTAAAACTTCCTTCAGAGTAAAACTTTATTCACTGGGAACACTCCCCTCACTTTCCCTTGTCATAATGCCAACATGCAGTTCTGCGTCCACATCAGCCATTTCCACGGAAGTAGTGATTGCTTAAAGAGAGTGATTTGAAAGGTGCCAATTTGGCTTCTGACCCCGAACTTCTCTTTTATTGGCTGAATTCTACTTTTAGTAATTTATTCCACTGGGTGACAGCAGTACATACTTGAGAGAACATAACGAAGGAGAGTAAGGCATTATAATGAAGAATCGGGAAATGAAAGAGAGCTCCAGTTGCTTGACAAAATCTTCTTTCCAATGCTGCTAATTGATAGGCCCACATACATCTGTTAAGAAATAATTGGCTCACATATTCATTCTGAAGTGACTAGATAGAAAACTAGTCCTGAATTCCCAATGCTTATCACCTTCCATCTAGTTACTCAAATCACTAGATCTCATCTGTTCAGAATTTTAGGAAAATAGAAGCTGCATTTACCTCTAATTAAATGTTTTGGTGTTATCTCTTGCCAAAACAGACCTGGAAACACTCTGGAAGGAGCCATTTGAATATTAAATTTTCTAACTTTCCCTGAAGGTAGTCTTGATTTGTTTTTTAATCATAAATTTTTTTCTCACATTTTTACTGAAGAGTAAAACAGCTAAAGCTTGCCTCAGAAAATATCATTCATATATGGGAGGGTGTTTATAGAGGAACAGATATCTTAGCTTATGATATAATTTTTCTTGAAGGATTAATTAGAGGTCTCCTAAACTGAAGCTATTATTGAATTAAAAATAATCTTATTTGTAAAAAAGAAAATGCAGTTTCGTTCCCACTATTCTAGCCATTACTAACAGATTTGAGGATAAAATCCTCCATCCTGAAAATATTTATGTGTTTATAAAATCCCCCATCTAGGCTGATAATTTAATAGATTATTTGAAATATGTTTTTGTATTAGTACTGAATAAAAAGAAACTGGGTTTTGTTTCTGTTTTTGATGCAACCCAAGTGAATAATACATAGAGTAAAATAATATATATCAATTATTTTCAGGTTGTGTAACAGTTCTAATCATCAAAATGGCTGAGTTATAAGGAATACTGAATTATTCAAATGATTTTTTTAAACTACTGCAGTATGCGGATACTTCAATTTGATCTGTTTATTTTGATTAGTGTTTAAAAAATCAACCTGCATTAGAAGCAATTTGGTTAGGGATATAAAACTAAAAATAATTCTCTATGTTAATTATACCATAGAAATTAAGAAGTAAGACTTTTTGGAAACTTGACTACTCTTTGATCAAGAATAATGATCTAAAGGAATAGACTAAGAGAATAAAAATTCGTTATAAAATTTTACTTCCAATTGCCATTATTGGAATGAGACATACTATATAATATAAATAAAAACAATAAAAAAATCTCATAATAGGTCTAATGGTTTATTTTCTCCCATTTAATATTATTCTCATTTTTTTCCTTAAAAAATTTGAATTATCGTCAAAAGAAACAATGCATCCTTTTTATATTCTATGTCTCTACTTTGTTGCATTTCTTTGGGATAATTCAACCAAGAATAATTCTTTACAACATGAATTAGCCAAGTTAAGTAACTTATAATGAGCCTTCTAACTTCCTTACATTTATGATATGTTATTCCTTCACTGATACCAAAATCACTGAAAAGGAGAAAGACTGTGTCATTTATTTCACTTATAAGTGAAATAAATAAATAAATATTTATTTATTTATAAATATTATTTTATTTTATTATAAATATTATTTATTTATAAATATTAAATATTTATAATAAAAATATTTATTTATTTCACTTATAATTATTCCATTTGTACCACTTTTAGTCAATCTGCATATGCCTTTTGTGGTTTTAGTTTATCGGCCATCACATATCTATCAATTTTCATACATTAATATACCATAATATCATGATATTCCATGATATCAGAGTTGCTTGGAATGGGGATCTACTTATATGGTACAGCTTGAGCTTGCCAGATGGTGTTCTCAGTAATAATAATGGTAACAATAAACATTTCTGGAGCACAAAGTCCCACTTTTTAAGTTTTCACTCATTTGTATTAAACATTATTCTCCCCAGACACACTGTTCTTCAATGCACATACTGTGAAGAGTCTAGCTTTCAGAGTGTAGATTTAAAGAATCTTAACGACTCTCATTCTGTGATTTTGAAAAAATTACTTATAACTAAGAAATGACAAATGGAGATTACATGCAAGATATGTATAAGTATCAAATGAAATATAGGTTTTGTTTTCATAAAAAGGTAAATGCTTATTTTTAGGGTGAACTATTTTGCCACTTAATTTCTTAGGTGCCCCAGACACTAAACAAAGGAAGGGGGTGGAGTTCAGAGAAAGAACATAAGGAAGGAAATGGGGCAAAGTCAGAAGGAAGAATACAAAGAAATGTATCTTGGGAGAAGCAAATAAGCAAAGTAAAAATTTCACCTAATTCATAATCTGACTGGAGTTATTAGCCTTGTGTAAAGTTCTGTCAAATAATAAGATAAATACATTGGTCAGAACCTGAATTGTGTTGATTAAGCCAATGAAATTAATCCTCTCATCCTTTTTGCTTAATGACTGTCATTATGGTCAAATGAGAGTGTGTCTACAAAGCATGAGCAGTTCTAAGAAAATAACCACATTTTACCTAATAATAGTGAGGATGGTGAGGAGAGGCTAATGGAGCCTGATGCATAGAGCTCCAGGAACATAGCCATCATTTATTAATTTAGGCATATTTTATCTGCTAAGAATGGTAACCAGTACAGATTAAATGACACCTCAAAATTTGGACTCGTGTAATTAGAATGCTGGGATCTGAAGCTGAGGTGTGAAGCTATTTTACCCATGACTAGCTAGCATGAGAAAACAGAACAATTCAATAGGAATGATGTGATGATCCTGAAGAATTTGTTCTTGACTCAGACAACACTACAAACTGGTGGAGTTATTGTTTATTCATTCACCCCCAATGGCCTTTGGATGATTATTTGACTTCTTTATTCCAGTGGTCCCTCTTCTTTCCAAGCCCTTAGAAACTACTAGAATTAGGCATATTTATATCCCAGCCTTTTCTGGGTTCTGAGGAGAATGTTAGCTATAATCCAGTAGAGCAGGGTTCTTTAAAATTAAAATGAAGTCAATGACAGAAAGGAAAGGACAGATGAGAAAGATCAAGGCAGAAAGTGGCTGTCCCTTAAGGACAACAGCCTTAAAATGGCAATGACACATAAATGGTAAACATAAAATGATTGTAATATAACTAAATTATTGAAATGAATTTATCTCTCTATGAGAGAAAAAGCTGGCATTTCATTAAAAGAAATGAGAAAATAACTTTGAACATTTTTTCCACTTAAACAAGGGAATGGCATTTAAGAACTCACACTAGTTCAGGATGTTTACTATTCCAACATATTTTTATTAATAATTCTGTAGGCATACTTTCTTTATTGAAAAATTATGTTTTTTTAATTTTTAATTTTTTTAATTTTTTTTTTTTTTTAACTTTTTCAGTGTTCCAAGATTCATTGTTCGTGCACCACACCCAGTGCTCCATGCAATTATTTTAAAGTGGGGGAGGTAAAGTGCTTTTTGAAATTTTAGGTTTTTTCTTTTTTTTTTTTCTTAAGATTTATTTATTTGACAGAAAGAGAGAGAGATCACAAGTAGGCAGGGAGAGAGGGGAAAGCAGGCTCCCCACTGAGCAGAGAGACAATACGGGGCTCAATCCCAGGACCATGAGATCATGACCTGAACCAAAGGCAGAGGCTTTAACCCACTGAGCCACCCAGGTGCCCCATCAGGTTTTTTCTGTAATGAAAATATTTGTGCTCAAAAATCTACAAGAGGGACGCCTGGGTGGCTCAGTTGGTTGAGCAGCTGCCTTCAGCTCAGGTCATGGTCCCAGCGTCCTGGGATCGAGTCCCACATCGGGCTCCTTGCTCGGCAGGGAGCCTGCTCCTCTCTCTGCCTCTGCCTGCCTCTCTGCCTTCTTGTGTTCTCTCTCTGTTAAAATAAAATAAATAAAATCTTTAAAAAAAAATCTACAAGAAAGATTCATAATTTATACTCCCTCTAAGAACCACTGTTTAAAAATGACTATTATTTACCCAAAAGTTTAAAATAGTTGTTATGGATGATTACAAATATATGTTTTCTGTGCATGTGGAATAACATACTAAGAGAGAAATTTCTCTTCCTTTTTAGATGAAATGATTCCCCCAACATGTCTTCATATGTGCCAGACTTTGAGCCCCATACCCCCTATCTTCGGTGAAGATTTTGGTGTCACACGGCTAACTTCTCATCTTTTAAGGTATTTGGGACTGTAGTGCTCAACATTAAAATGAGGTTTTACCTGTAACATCTCAGAGAGGCTCTGCTTTTTTTTAGTTTATTTTAATATTGCATCTACACACAGTGGCTAATTTCTGAGGTTCTTTTTTGGGTGCCCTCGTGGAGCAGTGCACACTCCCAGGTGGGCAGTGCTGGTCTTGGGTAAGCTTTGCCAGGTAGCGTGGCTGGATCAGCTGTGGAATCGTGATTCAGTTCATCTAATGAACACCAGGGTATTTGATCCGCATGTATGACACACAGAAGCAACGTTCCTAGGTTGCTGTGGTACACAGTCTCTGTAAATCATAAATGAGAAATTACAGTTATATAGAGTGGAGAGTTATAAACACTGCTGTTAGTCTAGAGTGCACAGTCTTCTAAATTTTGCCCTTTATGCTACAGTGCATTTTTGCTCTTTATGGCAAATACTGTTTCCTTAACTCATGGAGGTTCTGTTGATACTCGGCTATTTTCATTCATTTAATTCAGCTTCTTACATAAAAGGAAAAAAGTGTACTATCTGACTAAAGTTATTTCATGGTAAGACTGTTTTTCATTTAAGAGCCTTTCTCTTCCTATTCAAGGTAAAGAAACTAGAAATTAAATAAAAAGTTGTTTGAGTCTTTTGCCTAAATACTAATGAGGAAATTATTAATTTTGAATCAGCATAAATAATATTTATAAATGGGTATTTTAGAGGTACCTGAAAATAGTTATATATTCCTGCCAGTATTATTTGACATACTTATAAAAATATAACTTCGCAAACTTCAGCTGTGGTCTTTTTCAATGATTACAAATACCAAAAAAATAAAGGCCAAATTTATTCCTTTTTATACCATTAATATGGTATTAGGTTTGGACAACTAAATGCACATAGGAAAACAAAACATGTAATAGTGTCTCGCATGTTTGATATGGTCAGATATATTTTATGGAAATAACATCAAGGATCACAAATTGTTGGTTGAGTTCATGATTTTGACTATAGTTATAAGACTTGAAATCAAATGAATCACAGAAGAGGGAGAGAAAATTGAGGATAGTGAATATCTGTTTTCACATGTCTAAATGGGTATAATGTGAGGGAGATCTTATTTATTTCATTGGATGAAGAACTTGATTATACTTAGGTATTGCTTATAAGATGATAAAAGGAGATGGATATAAAATGATGAAATGGAAATTTTAGGACTCCAGCCCAGAACTATTGAAAAAGAAGAGTTAAGAGTGGCCCTTGAGAATCTGTATGTTAAAAAAAAATCTCCAGGTAATTATAATTAGACAACCAAGACTGGGAACCCAAGTTTATGTGATTGTTGATAAAATCAAAATTAATCAGTGGAATGTTAGCTACCTGGGAGCAGAAATAGGAATTGCATTAATTTCTAACCACTTTGTCCTATATACTGCCCATCACACATTAGTTACTGAAATCTTTGTTAGATGAGTGAATGAAGATCGCGGGAGGCCAGTTTCATTCAAATGCAATGAAATCAGTTAGAATTGACTTCCTGTGACTGTAGCTGTCAAAGCAACGGCCAGGTGATGACTTATTGGGTGTCCTAGTATCAGAAAAGTACAAGGACTGGCATACAGTAAACACCCAATTAATGCTTCACAAATTAAGGTATAAACTAAATAGGAATATCCTATTTCATGAATTTCTTAATCAAATTACATTAACTGTGAAACAGATCAATGGTGGAAATATAATCAGATTAATAAGAACAAACGAGCTTAGTAAAAACTCATTTTATAGAACATAGGAGATATAACTAAATGACTAGCCTTTCTCAAAAAAGAACAAATCTTCAATTTTAGTGATTCATAAGCTCCTCTCAGATCCCGTAGTTCAAAGGCCAAATTCACTCTGATGATTCTTTAGCAACGTTCCTGGGAAAAATAATCATTCACCACATTGTGCCATCAAAACATCTCGTACTTACTGGGGCACCTAGGTGGCTCAGTTGTTAAGCGTCTGCCTTTGGCTCAGGTCATGATCCCAGGGTACTGGGATAGAGCCCAGCATTGGGCTCCCTGCTCCTCAGGAAGCCTGCTTCTTCCTCTCTCCCTCCTCCTGCTTGTTTACCCTCTCTCACTGTGTCTCTCTCTGTCAAATAAATAAAATCTTTAAAAAAAAAAAATCTCGTACTTACTTTTCTTGTATCTTTTTTTTATTTATTTGAGAACGTTATCTGTTTGCGTGTTGTAAAACCAACCTTCCTTGAGCACAAGGACACTGCTAGCATTATGTCCTCCTCCCACCCCCTCCCAGGGCTGAGCATAGGTCTGTTTGAGTTGATTGTTGTTGACTGTTGTTGACTGTTTAATACAGACGTGTGCTTCAGTTCACTGCACCAGAGCTGTATTGTTAATTGTAACAGTGCATGGAGCATTTTCAGTAACAGCAATTTTCTTGACTGTCAGTCAGTGCTAAGCTTCTGTTACCATATATTCAGGCACGAAAATTGTATGCTGATTTAAAGACAAAGATCCAAGTATGAATATTTTATGTCTGACTCTTTACCTCATTACAGCACATAGATCTTATTACTTTTTCTCCTCCTTTCGACAGAGAGGAGTATCAAATCTCCTTCTCTTCTTACGTGAAAGAGAAACATAAGTTTGGCTCATTTTAGGGCAAAGCTGAAGATTAACCCAAATAACCAGGAACTGCACCATTGGCATAAAAACTGACCATTGAGGCTTTGAAGAAGCCGACTGCATGTTCAGTTTTCTATGTTTCTGTTCCTCAGGATTTGCTTGAAGAAAAAGGACATTTGAGCAGAAACTGCCACCATCTTGCAGAAGCTGTTTATGTGATCTTCAAGTTTTGTATGGATTTTATCTGTTCTTTTGGGTAATAGGCTTGGTTCAAGTTACACAATATACATTTTAACAGTGACCAATTTATGTAGTTCCAGGAATGATTGATTGATTTGTACATTTTTTTCAAGTGCAAGGCCCACTTCATTTCACATAACCTATTTTCACCATTGTCAGGTGATATTTTAATGGAAAATTGAGCTATCTTTTTAATTTTTCAGCTTCATTCTTCTCTCTTCTTATTCCCTTTCTTTACAGGATTGGTGAAAATATTTAGCAAATCCCTCCAAAGACAGGTTATCATTGTTTAAGTTTTAAGCTACCCAGGGCATTAGAATGAATCTGTAGTTGGGGAAAACCTTCTGGTTGGGGTATTGATGGCATACTGAGTGATTGCATGATTTTTAATGTAAAAGGGGTAGTCTGATGGCGACTGGAGCTGGTTAAAGCAGCAAGCTCTCTTGAATCATATCTTTCTCATCTCTTAGCCAACTAGTCACAGTATGCCTCTTGCATGTAGGTTTGGTAGATGCTTGGGTAGAGAATGGACACAATTTTCAGGTATCTCTGTCCTTTGTTTCCTGGATTTCCTCACACTCCAGTGGCTGTGATTTGCCATAATATCTGTCAGGGTTAACACTGAAAAAAATTGTAAACTCACCCCCATGTGAATCCCTTCTTCAAGTTTTAGAGTCCTCTCTAGAATCTGCCTGTTTTGCTGCTGTAGATTCTAGAGCTTCCAAGTAATCCTTTCTTATATTTTTTCCAGTGTTCATAGTTATTATCTGCAGGGAGATTGGGTCTCTTGGGAGCTTATTGAGCCATTCTGAAAGAATGCATCCTTGAAGTACTGTTCATTAAATTTTAAGTTAAAATGGCAGTTTATCAATCCTCTGTTTTACTCTTTGTTATTGCTTTCAAAAGAACTTTTCAGCTATTTCATATAATTAACTCCGCACACCATTTTACACCATAAGATATAAACTAAGTAATTTAGATAAACACTGAGTAAATCAGTTGGCCAGGTCAAAGTTCAGGGTGATGGTTGGGGAAAGGTCCTCAAATCTGAAATAATTTGGAGTAATCTGCTACGGCATAGGACAATTGACAACTAAGGATGATGGAAATTATTAGAGTTTGTGGAGTCATGGAATCCTGGTATTGAACAGAATCTTAGAATCATCTTACACCTAAAACTAAAATCCTTTCCATGTCATTTCCTTACTAGATAGTCACTATTGACTATGAAACCATGAGACACTATGGACCCCAAGAAACAATCTGGGGGTTTCAGAGGGGAAAGGGTTGGGGAGGTAACAGGTTTGGGTATTGAGGAGGGCATGTGCCATGTTGAACACTGGGTGTTACACTTAACTAATGAATCACTGAACACTATATCAAGAACTAATTATATACTATACATGATTAACTAAATATAAAAAAAGTATGCTGAGAAGAATGTTGGATATTGCAATAAAGTAAATGGAAACAGTTGGCTAACAATGGTGAAATATCATAAAAGTTTTCTCACATAAGATAATCTACAACATTTATATTTAATTTTTGAACTTCAAATTTCTAGGCTTACCATTATATATATATATTTTTTTCTTTCTTTCTTTTCCAGTATCTCCCCATCTTGCTCAGAGTAAAAGCCAAAGTCCCTATAAGCATCAACAAGACTCCACATAACCCACTCTCTACCCCCTTCCCTGTTCATCTCTTTCACCTCATCACTAACACTATTTGCCTTGCTCAGTTAGCTGTTGGCCTACTTGCTGTATCCATGTGTACAGTCTTTTACTGTATGATGGTCATACTTATAGAATAAAAAAATCAGGGCACTTTGGGTCAATAATGTCTTCTCTGTCAGAAACTAGCATTATCCCTCTTTTTTGGAAGGGTAAAGTACAAGGAGTCAATTACATCAGTTCTCCAATAACAAAATAAGAAAAGGAACTTTGGATCACTTTGGTTCATTTTGTAATGCATACAAAGTCAAGCCCAAAGAATTTCCTCAACATAAAAACAACTTTTAGAAATGTATTGAGCTAATGTGAAAAGCAAATTGAATGACCATTTTCTGACCATGTATCAAAGTTATAATGTTATAGAAAGCATGAGAATCCTTATTCAGGGGTTGTAAATACCAGCATAAAAGAACATTTGAAATGAATTTTGAAATTTTCAAGACTTTGCCCAAAACTCATTAATTCTTATCTGAAAGAATTATAAAAACTGTATCAGCACAATGATCATTAAAACAGCAAATGCAAATTAACATGTACAAAATACTTTTTTTTTTCAAATATCCTTAGTATTTATGTAGTATGTTACTCTCAAGAACAAATAGACATAGTAAATAATTCCTGAAGGGAATTGCATAGTATATAAGGACAAGAACTGACTCTAATCAGAGATTCATAATATGATAATTTTCTAAAGAGAAATTTAATGTTGCATCTGTACATTCCCTTAGGACCAATGAGGCACTGGTATTTTATATCAGTAAGAACTTAGAAAATGATCTGCCTTCTTAGTGCATAATTTTAAACAAAACACCACTGCACCTCACCACCACCAGCAGCAGCACTAAACTCTGTGAAGAAAAATAAGTAGCATAAATGTCATTAATCTCAAAATAAACCTTTATTTCTGTACTATTATTCAAAAGAAACCTTTCTTTCTATACTACTGTAGGATGAATATGGAATACCCACTATTTTTTAAATGCCAATGTAGGGAATCATGGCTTTGCATCCTTTCTGTTTTATGTAGATGGCATTCTTGTATATTTAGTCTTATTGTGAGTCTAAGCTGTAGTGTAAACTCAGTGGCAGAAAGTTCAATGAATGGATTTATAATAGCTAAGCCCTCTTAAGCACAGTCTTTCATGAAAGTGGACATAAAATCCACCTCCCTTTATTATTTTCCAGAGCTAGTTTCTTCACTTCAAGGAGTCAGGGTTTTGGTCCCTTCTAATGTGTAAGAGGTCACTCATTATCCACTTTCACCTTTCTCTTCAACCTCTCTCTCTCTCTCTCTCTCTCTCAAATGTTTCCTTTTAGCTTATAAAAATACCCTAGTACTACCCGTCCATAAACAGAAAAAAAAAAAAAATTCGTCTTCTCTCCCCTATACTGACACAATACTTGTCTCTCCTTTCAAAGAGAACCAGACCACTCAAAAATACAAGGTACAGTTTAGAACTCTTTTTCACTTTCCTTTATTCCTCAGCACTTTACAGATGCACACATCACACTCTTATTGAAATGACTCTCACCAAGGTTACCAGTTAGTGCCCATGATGTCCACTCTTCCTACTGGGAACCTTCATCGTCCCTAGGCTTTAGGTACATTTTTTCTTTTTTCATTTTCTTCCTCCTACCTCTTCTGAGTATTTATCCTCACTCCTTCCTGTAAACTCTTCCTTCACTACTTCTTGCATATAAGCTACTGTTTTCTTAGATTCTGTCACTGAATCTTCCTTATCATTCTTTCACTCTATCAAGACAGGATAAGTTAGTTACGACTAACAATCCCTTTAATCTCAGTGGCTTAAGACAATCAGCATTAATTTCTTGTTCATACTACATGTTCATTTCAGTTCAGCTGAGGATCTTTATCATGTCATCTTCATTTAGATGCACAAGTTAACAGATTCTCCATCACTTATCATATTCCTGGTCACAGTGGTAGGGGAAGAGAACATGGAGAAGCATGCACCAACTTGAAAGTTTCTGCCCCCAAAAGGCATAAATTCTTGCCTTTCAATCTTGTTAGCCAAAGTGAGTAATATAGTCAAACTGAACTTCAAAGGGACAAGCCAGTATAATCTTGTAATGTACACAAACTAAACCAGAATATCAGAAAGTAGCAATAATGACCATTACAGTTTCTGGATGATTTTATCCAACAAATGTGGTTTAAATTACAACATAAATGCTAATGACTTGCAAAGCTATATCTTGGGCTCATATCTCTTAATCTACGTACCCATATATGCAACTTCCTACTTCACTTGGATATCCAAACCTTGAAGTCAACCCTCCCCAAACGAAGTCAACACTAAGCCTTCTCATCTCGGTCACCTTCTAAGAAGACAAGTTAGCCACTTGTGGGATATTCTTGATGTATTCCTCTTCCTTAATGCGTGTATCAGTGGTAATCTACTCAAATTCAGTCAATGGTCTCAATACTGTTACCTTTCTTTCTGTTCACAGTATTGTTTCCTTTATGTAACTCTGTATTTATTGCTTGGATTGCTGCAACTGGCTCTTGTGGTCTTCTTGCTACTCAACTTAATCTCTCTCAAACTTTCCTCATCACTGCTGTCATATTATCTATACACATCACAAATTTGATCACCTATTATTTTAAAAATCATGCATTGTTTGCTACTTGTTGACTCGAGTAATAGCCAAACTTCATATATCACACCAGACCTTTCATCTCTCTCCTCTTTCCCCAACTCATCACATTCCATGATCTAACAGTGATGATCCAGCTTACTCAAAGGTAAAAGAGAAGTTAAAGATACCCTCAGAAGGAAGAGAAAGAGAACTTTTAAGTTGGATATAGTAACTGGGGGATAGCCAGGGATAGCCTGTAGTCTGCAAGAGGAAGTTTCTCTCTATTCACTGTCTAGAAAGTAAGCAGAAAATCAGTCTGCGGGGTGGAACAGCCTTCAGCCAGATACAGATGTGTATGTACCCCCACAGTTGACTGCCAGTGACTTCATCCTTCCAAGACAAGTGTGCCAGGATCCCTGTGCATTTAGGGGATGCCCAGAGCTCAACAAGACTGGGACACCACATTATTCTTGCTCTCTAGCTGCCAGACTCCCAAGCTGCCAAATCAAAGAAGTCTTCATGACATGCTGCCAAGGAAGTTTTAGTACTTGAATCTTGTCTAACTTGCCTGGCATGGTGAATATGACATTGTCTCTTTAGCCAACATAATATAAGTCGAAGTATGAAAACCAAATTAATGCAAATGCTGGAAAAATCAGCAGTATTCAGAGCTAAATTGCAAGGTGGTGTCAGATGGTTTCCAGTTTGCCATACTTTCATTCAAATTGTAGAAATTAATTTTTTAAATTTTTTTGAAATTACATTTTTTAAAAAATTAAATTTTGAAATTCCTGAAATGACAATATGAGATATGCAAAGATTAAAATCAATAATAAATGAACCATTTATTTATCAATACAGGGAAACAGTTTATTATTAAACTGAAAAGCTTAGGCATTCCTTAACTACTGTTCAACTGCAGAATCAATTAGATTTAGATTGCATCTATGGGGAGAGTTTTAATTTTAATTTTTGCTACAGAAACAAGACACACTAAGAATGCAAATGGGGATAATGTTATATAGTTATTCTAACTGAAATATTCTGTGACGTGTTTCATTATAATTATTTCAGAAGTGCTGAAAGTCATTTTTATCTACTACATATCTATATACTTGTCATGTAAAGTATATACTATATATCGTATATACTACAGAACATAAATAATATACATTATTTTTGTGTGTTATATCCACCACATACTTATTTTTGCCTAAAAAACTGGAAGTATTACCTGAATATTGGAATTATATGTCTCAAGACATCATAGCCTTCATTTCTTATTTACTAATTCTGTGAAAGCAAAGTAAATATTACCACTGAATTATTTTTTTTAATTATAGAAAAAGAGAATATATTACATGATTCAAAAATGAGTACTGTTTATGGAATGTGAGGAATAGAATCCAGGTCAGATGATTTTTTTGTTTGAGATTAAACCTTTACAGAAAATAATCCTTTAAAAGTAATATTGAAGATTGATAATATTCTTTTTGCTCTAACACTATAATTAGTATAGTGTTTTCCCCAGTTGTTTGTGAGTCGTCTTCTGGCTTTTCCAAATAGTGTGCCAGCCCATTTTCATTATCTCAAGATCAATTGGTGTTTCTGCACCTTCACGGCCCATCTTTCATATCCTGTACCTGCTGCCATCAAAGACACACACCCCAGGCCAAGCTGTATAATAGTGGTTTCCAGCAGTGACAGCAGGCTTTTTGGCTAGTTCTGTCTAGACAGCCGGGGCGGTGGCTCACACTTCCCCTGCCGGTCTGTCAGACCTGAAATTTGACTAGTTCTGGAAGCCTGCATCTTAGGTTGATTATAATTTGCTGTGAATTCAAAGAAGTTTCACGTAAAAGACAAAATATATTTTTTCGCACTGATATAAAAAATACTTGTGTGGTGTATATATATATATACACCACACACATACATATATTTGGTTCAGTTCCACAAATAGAGATCTTCTGTGTGCAAGTACTACATTCATATACTTTATAAACTTAACATTAAGAGCTTACAGTCTAACTAGCAGGTGAGCTATCTTAAGTTAGAAAGTTGCCCCCCAAACATACACACACACACACACAAGTTGCCCCACATCATTTTACTTTGTTTCTAAAATAGGGTATAACTAAACCTAACTGGAAAAATGCATGATGCAACTAGTCAAAATAACGAATAGGTTTTCCTGTATAAAGCTTCCTATCATTTGTTGAAAACTTCTAAATGATAAAATCCTGATTTCCTCCAAATTCATTCACAGGCATGAATAGCTGTTCTTTTTTAATGCACAAACCAAAGCTTTGAAGTGTTGTGCTGCTTATTAATTTTACATTTATCTATACACCTCGCTTGTTGAGACATCTGTCATATTAGTAATGGAGAAGTTCTTTAAAACTTACTCATTATTAGCCATTCTTTGTCTCACTAAACCAAGAATGTTTCCTGAACTGAATTTTTCTACTATGTAGTTAGAAATTATTTACCAAAAAGAAAAACTAAGGAAAAAAACTGAAATAAAACTGGAAATAATAAATATACCATAAAATAAATTAATAAAAATAGGTGATGAAAATGAAATAAAATTCAAGATTTAAAATTATATAGTACTGTACCATTTGTTTGCTGACAAAAAATTCAATTACTAAGCAATATTGTGTGTTACTTTCCCTACCCAATCTTCTCTCTTTCTACAAACCAACTTTCTTTAGCTAGCTAATACTTAAAAAACAATGCATTATGTCTTGATCACTTTCCCCATACCATACTGAAGAGTTGGTACAAAAGAGGCTGCCGGTTGATCTAGTAAGACACATTTGCTCTCCACTCATAAGCTACAGCATCATACAAACTAACTCCAGACTCTCTCCAACTCCCCATGTTCCATTCATCTTCCATTCTTCAGTCACAAAATCAAGCATATACCTGAATCATATTAATTTCCCAGTAGTCAGTAGTGATTTCCATTCTCCTTTGTCATCACATTAACTTTTGAGCACAGGCTCTGTGGTCCCTCTCAGTTATGTAGTACTACCTACACATCAGAAAAAGCCTTCCCAACCTGCCATCCCATGTATCTCCTGATTCTATGTCTGTACCAACTTTCACAGTTCTAATGTGATATAAAGATGTGTTTGTTTAACGTCCTGAAGTACAGACACAGAGCCTTGCCAGTTCACCTACTTTGATCAAAATTCATATTTCTAACTATGTAAGCATAAATACAGCATACTAGCAACTCTGTGGGCCAAAACCCAGTGAACAAAAGTATTTCAGACCTAAAAAGTAATCTTAGAGTTTCCTGAGCAGGTCCAGTTCTTCTTTTTTTTCATGTTAAGCTCATTAACTGATTATCTCAAATAACTTGTCTAAGGTCACACAGGTTGTGACAGAGCTTGTTCCAAAATCATAGCTTCCTAACTCTGACTGTCTTCCTTCCCAAAAAGACATACATCAAAATAGATTCTTGTGGTTACTCTCTCCTGAAAACCCACTGCACTCTTTTTTCCATCCTTCTTCATCCCCATTACTCCACCCTCCTCTAACCTCTAACTTCTGTGCATTTTTCGTTCTAGTCATGTTCTTTCTTAGCTAGTCAACAGTTAGTGCTATTTATTTCCTTTCAATACCTAGTCTTTCATTTATCCGGTCGAATTTATCATAATATACCATACATAATATTTATGTTCTTGTTGTATCTTGCTGTAAGAAAGTCAGTTACTTAAGAGAGGACTCACTGTGTCTTACAGATCGTTGTAGCCCTTGTAGTTATAATAAATGATTGTTGAATTGAATACAACTTCATGTCTCACAGGTTATAGCTGGTTGAGAGGCAAATTGATTAGCAACGTTTACTCTGATTTTCCATGGTTTAAGATGGTTTCTCAAGTTCAGTATTTTTTTAGGTTTTGTTTATTTATTTATTTTCTTATTTATTCATTTGAGAGAGAGAGAGAGAGAGAGGATGAGAGCTGGGGAAGGAGCTGAGGGGGAGGAAGAGGGAGAGAATCTCAAGCAGACTCTGTATGCTCAGTGCAGAGCCAGACACCAGGCTTGATCTCAGGACCTTGAGATCATGACCTGAGCCAGAATTGAACCAGATGCTTAACTGACTGAGCCACCCTGGCACCCTGAGTTCAGTGTTTCTTATTTCGTGGTTGTTGTCATTTGCAAGACCACAGTAATAAACTATAGCAATTAGAAATTCAGCTTCTTCGGTTGCATCCAATTCAGCCAAGTTGTAGATTGTATACTCCCAGAAAAAACCATGTCTTTGTGTCATCTATATCAGAGCTACCTTTGGAAAAGGCTCTGTGTATATGTTTATGTAAATACTAGTGCTAATGCTGGAACAGTATGTGACTGGGAAACATTTGGGCTCAAAAGTATCGGAATAGCAGTATCTGTTCAGAATTCTGAATTGTGATACAAAAGTTTTATTTTGTGCTTGTATTGACTGCCAGAAAAAATTTTAAATGACCCCAATTTTGTGATTTTCTTTGTGTTGTCTTAATATTTTATGTGGTCACCCATGACACACTAAAAATGACCACGATTTCAGAATATGCAGAGTTCAGTGTAGAGTTTATTTTGAGTGAAAGCTAAATTGAATGAGTCATTGACTAATTTATACTGAACTTATTTTTTTTGCTATCATCTTTGATACTTATTTTCCGTATGAGAAAGAGAATTCAGAAACTTATAGTCCATTTATTTTATAGCAGGTGAAAGTAATGTCAACAGTTTTCCTCAAGTACAATAGCTTTTCTTTTAGAACATCATACAGCTGAAATACTTTCTATCTTTCTTAACAACATTCCTGGACAATCATCTTAACAGTTGGGTTTCCCATTGTGCTTAACAGTCTGTGAGCAGGAACAGCTGCTTCAGGATGTGCACTGCCACTTTCTCACTCATGTATGTCAACGCCACATCATCTCAACTGAGTGTGGGTAACCCTCATAAGAAAGAAAATGTTCTGTAATCCTCATAAACCAAAGCACTACCTACATTCATAGCCAGATTTTCTGGGGGGAAAAAGCATTACCTAAAAGGCATTGTGTTGTCAGTAGCTCCATATCTCAGATAATGAGAAAATATGAAATATGTTCAAACTGGTCGTTTATTACCTGTTGCTGTGTGACATGTTTATTAGCATAGGCAATGTATTTCACCATCCAATTACTTTCTGATTGTGCTCTCATTCGTATCTGTGGGTCCACTATATTTACAGTTATTTTCATGGCTGGCTCTGTACTTGCTGCACATTATCTTACTTTGTGTAAAGGAAAATTAAGAGGCTGTTGCTTGGAATAGGAAAGCCTCATAAGCAGTTATTAATGAAACCCAAATTAAATACGTTTAACTGGGACTCAGACCAGAAACCTCATTTGCAAATGACACTCCACAAAATAGCAAATGAAATCTGGAGTGTACCAGCCTATGGCCACTCTAAAAACAAACTATTCTGTCATACTATCTCCGTGGCAATTTACTCTACCTTTACAAATATTTAGATATTAATTTTTTAAAAAAATATGTACTAAGATACATACTAAATGCAAGGCACTGTGCCTTACCTTAAAGTATTTAATGTAAAGTACCTTGATGTTATATATTTAGAACACTCAGTGAAACAAAGCCCTTCTTTAAGGTGAACTTCTGTTATAATGGAAATCCATTCAGGTGTTACTTAGGAGAAGTTATTGAATCAGGACTATCAGAGTTCTACATTCATGAATCTGGCATATATAAAGAGAAGTATAAAAACAAATAGTCAATATCAAAAAGGTGTGTGAAAAACATTTACTCTTCTTTGAGTGTTGTCATGTTTTTCTCCAAAAGTTGTTTTCACCACCTCACCGCTCTTCATACCCACAGAGCCATAGAACTGATCAAGTTATTCCAACTAGTCGATGGCTCTCATTAATTCAAAGCTTAGAAAAGGCTAAATGATAATTCATTGTAAACACCTTCCCTAGAGGTTAATTATGGGGCAATAATACCTGCATCCGAAGAGTCTGTGGAAATGCAAGGATGAGTTTGATTATGTCTAGAATAAGTCTTTAAATTGCTTAGTGAATAAGCTATAATAATTTGCAGCAATATTATTATATCTATTGCCATGAGATTGTTAATTTGTGTTTATATAATGTCTTTCTTAGATTAATTGGAAATGCTTCATTTGAAATCAGAGCAGTCTCTAGAGAATGCTACTAAAATGTTTTATCCATTGAAAATAATTCAAAGCCAGTTAACTGGCCAATGAAAAGCATTAATGCTTTAGGAAGTCTCTTCTACATGCTCATTTTGGGTCACCATGCATGTCTGTATTTGGTTTTTAAATTAAACCTCTGTGTAGTATATTCTGTGTTAGGCAACAGCAGCAGAAATGAATACATTCTTTGTGATGCAAGGGATTATACAATGATTGAAATGATCCATCAGCTCTTTTCAGTGTGTGTGCATAGAAGCAGCTTGCTGGATTTTGGCCTCAAAAGGAAACAACCACCTTATATTTTAATTGCATATTTTATGGTATTTATTGAATATTGAACGATGTGCATGTAATCTCATGGGCTCCTCAGAAAAATTCTGTGAATCCTCATAATAAATAATGATAGTGATAATAATAATAATAATAATAGTTACTATTTGTTCAGTAACTACAGTGTACAAAGTATACACTAGGCATACACAGAGTTCTTTTTTTTTTGAAGGCAACTGTAGTGCAGGCTGTAATGTGCCACTCAGAGCCCCCTTTTTAAGAACAAGACATTTGTTTGCTAGCTGCTGGAGGGTTAGCTTTTGAGCTACTTCCTAGGAAATTCCTTTGGCCATCTCTCCAAAGAGAACTGCATCCCTCAAAATTGCATACCCTTTTCTCAGGGGAGCCTTCCTCCAATGATTTGATGATAAGTTACAGAGGCCTGAATAGCTTACCTCAATTCAATCTTTATTCAATTAGTCCCATTACAGAATCTTCCATGAGATTGGCTGGCACCTTTGCTGCAAATGTATAGAAGATGAACTTCTCTTGCTTCCCTTACTTCTTCACAGATATTATTCCTGAAACCACCTCCTCTCCAGTGAACCTCCTCCACCTTAATGTGTTGTCTAACCTGACCTAAGATTCTACATGAATCTCAGCCTTATGGGTGAGAAAACGAAGGATCAGAAGGAATGTAAGAAATAAGCTTCAAACCCACAGCTTTTTGCAACTCAGTGTTGTCTGGCTAGGAGGATACAAAACCAAACTCTAAGAGCTCCTGTTTTCTAATGAAGGATCATCTCAACTCTGGGAGTAGGCATATCTATGTGAGACCAATAAAACAAATTCTTTAAGAATTTTAGAAAAAGAAAAGTTTATTAAAGAGTTATCCACATCACATTTTGAAAGTAATATGATCTAAGAACACCTACACTGTGGCTCGGGTGGCTCGGTCTATTAAGTATCTGACTCTTGATTTCAGCTCAGGTTATGATCTTAGCCTCAGAATTGTGAGATTCAGCCCTGCCTTGGGCTCCACCTCGGGCATGGAGCCTGCTTAAGATTCTCTCTCTTCCTCTTCTTCCCCCCACCCCTGTTAATATGATCTGGATTTTTAAACTCTCAGTTTGTTTATGAAGGTAGCAAATTTTAATTTGTTCATGTACTATTCCATTAATTTGAAATTTTATAAGGTTTAACACAAAGAAATAATGAACGTTTACACTATTTAGAGATACAAGAAGAGAAAGTAAGGAAATAATGGAGATTCACATTATTTGGGAACACACGAATGGAAAAAACCCTATAAGCAAATTCCATCTCAAAGATAGATAGCTACTGGTTGGACTGTTGGTCTTACAATGTTAAGTACAAATGATAGAAATTTGGTTAATATGTTTTTAACTTTTGCTTTCTGTTCTCATGTTTATTTAGAAAGAACATTTGTTAGTCTGTCAATATAAGTATGTTAGTGATAGAATAAACTAAAAATATCCTTTTCCTACAAAGTTTACATCCAAAAAGCAAGGAACTAAAATACACCTAGCATTTTGTTTTTCACAAAAATCATGGCCCTATATAAAGTAGTGCTAGAAATTCTACACAGTACCATTCCTATCAAGGATTTTTCTAAACTCTAAAATTAGAGCAGTAAAGGTCTTCCATAAGCAATAAGCTCTTGCAATAATATGTAGGTTATTTGCATAATACATTTGGAAACTAATACCCCCACATATTTTCAAGAAAAGATAATAATTTTCCTATATGTCCTTATAGCAACACTCTAATGCTATGCAGCATTTCAGATTTGTTTTACTTATAAAGGGTTCTGTTACTCACAAGGTTCATATCTCTGTGTGAGATAAAAGCCTTCGTATTCAAGATCATATTGTTTTGCTCATTATTCTAATGCCTTAGACATTAGCCTCCTGAGCCCCACTTTCTTGAAATTAAAAATAGGAAAAATTATAACAGCAGTGCAATGAAATAATTTGGCTGAAAGCTCTTTGGTTTGTTTTCTATGTTTTTCTGCATAAAATACAAATTGTGGTACATGACAGGAAACAAAATATAATTAGACAAAGAAAAGGTCAAAATATATAATAAATTCTGAAAAACACACGAAATTTGAAAGATGCATTTTGCCCTATCACCAAATCACTTATCAGTCTTAGCCACATGTGAAAAATCAGGGATTGAAAATATTCCAAATAAACCAATTTGTCGTTTCAACTAAATTATTGCTCAGACCCATTCTTGTAACCTAAATCAAGAACCATGATGATAATTCAAGAGTAGTACATTAGTTCTAGGTGCAGGAACTATTCATTACTTGAATCTGATGTAATGAGACATTTGATATATACATTATTATTTTCACTATTTCTTGGTCAAACCAAGGACTGTTTAGAAGAAATATGCTCATTTCTACTTTATGGTGGAAGTACCTAAGAGAGACTCAAATTTGATAGTAAAAATATTCCAGCTGATAAATACAGCTGGAATATGAATACTCATTGGTATCATAAGTCATAACTTGTGGACAGAGCCAACATTCTCCATGTAATAACCCTTGCTGAACACTTTACTAAGAAGTTTCTACTCTAGGAAGCTTGATGAATACAAGCAGAAGAATATCAACACTTATAATAGAAATAGATGTAAAACCCATGCAACCACAGTGATTAGACTGCTTGTCCTTTTTATAGAATCATTAAAATCACTGTAATCTTAACAGCCACAAAATGAGCCTCTTAGCATTTGGAACTTTCTCACATGCCTGAACTCTGTGCTGCCAGCTATGCTCAGAAGGTAATATCTGGTTATATGAAAATAATGAGCACAGTGATTTAAACAAGAAAAGAGCATTTATTGCTACATATTAAAACACTGCTATCTTTGGTTGCCTATTAGCACCACCACCAAGACAAATTTTCTAATTAGGGTCCAGGCTATAAGAACTGTTGCTGGTAAGAGGTAACTTGTAGGTTGCATAAATGGAATTCAAAGTTAAAGAATCTCTAAATTCTTATAGCAAAACTAGGAAATTGCTAAGAACGAGGACACAAGAAATACCACCATCTTTTCAGATACTCAAGACCATTCTAGGTTTTTGTGCACAGAACTGATGTGTGTAAGAACACCCTTAATCTAGCTTTAATCAAGCTAAAATAACAAGGGGCTTATATATATGATATCTATCTATCTATCTATCTATCTATCTATCTATCTATCTAGATATAATATACGTTTCTAGATAGATAGATAGATAGATAGATAGATAGAATATAGGTTTCCTGTCTCTGTGTCTTAAGTCTTTAGTATTTAGGTTTGACAAAAGTAGTTATAAAAATTACAGAGAGGTGAACACAGTATCATGTTGTTCCTGCCTGGGACAAAGCACCTCCTCCCCTAAGCCACTCCCTGCACCCAGAAATCTCAGAACCTTTTCTTGTGTAACACCGTAACTAGAGGATGAAGATGGAAGTAACTTTGCCCTGTGGTTTTTGCTTGTTTCTATCAGGCTGCTTAAGGGAATATTCTTCCCAGTGGGCACATTTTCTGGGCAAGAAAATTACCTATATTCATTTCAGAGAGAAAAAGAGAAAGAAACAAATCACAGAGCCAGGTAACCACTGTCCTGAGGGAATCGTTGTTTGTCAACCTCCCAGTTGTTCATCTGTTTGTGCAAAAACTGTGAGAGACCTGTTCCACTTTCACCTGTGGGAAGAGTATATCTTTGGCAGCTTGTAAATTATCAATGCCCTATACATACTTGATGCCATTTTTTTGTATTTCCCTTCAAAAATCTATCAGGTCTGTCAAGTTTGAAGGCCACAGATTTAAGAGGAAGGCAGGAGGAGGAAAGAGAAATAAAAGAATAGTAGACCTGCAGCAACTTTATAGTACATTCTCTTCTTCCATCCCCCTGCATCCAGGCGTGTAGGACCTATGTCATAAGAGTTCTAGAAAAATCAGTAATATGTGGTTCTACCTTAGTGCAAGGCTCATAGTACTTGAAAGAAGACAAAGGTACCCTCAGAGAGTTTTCACACAAGCAGTGGATAAAACAAGGCTGATATTTTTAATTCATATATACATGATATTTTACGTATGTAAAATGTATTGATATTATGATCAGTTGGATCAATATTGAAAGCATCAGAAAAGTTTGGGAGGAGTTGAGGTTCAAGAGAAGCTGTGTATAAGGGACACCTGGGTGGCTCAGTCAGTTAGGCAGCAAACTCTTGATTTCAGCTTAGGGTCATGAGTTTGAGCCCCACTCCTGCACTCAGCGTGGGGTCTGCTTGAGATTCTCTCTCTCCCTCTCTCTCTGGCTCTCCCCCCATCCATGCAGGCACATGCTCAAACACTCTTTCTCTTTAAAAAAAGGGGGGGAACCCGTGCATAGGATAGGGTTTTGATAAGAACTACAAAGTAGTAGAGCTGGAAGTTTGGGCTGGAAGGGGAAATATGAGTAAAGGAATAGAGGAGAGAAAAGTCAGAATGTTTGTGAGGAAATACTCATGACAGTAACACCATCAGACCAATACATTCAGTAAAATTTTAAGCCAAAAAAGACATTATAACTAGCACTGAGTGACAAAAGAAGAAGCTTATATGTAATTCAGTAATTGAGAAGTCCCTGAAGGAATTGTATCAGAGGAACGAGACAACTGAAGGCTGAACCTTAAGACAGGAACTGATCATAATGTATAACATGGATTATAGAGCAGGGAGAGAGAAAATACTGACTCCACTGGAGGCAAGACACATCAACCAGGGTGGTGATGTAATTATAAAAAGTTACCAAAAGATGCACAAGTCAAATATATATGGCTTTTGGAACCGGCTCAAATGTGGAACAGCAAAAGAGATCAGTTGGATCAGTATTGAATCCAACCTTTGGAAACAAAGGTGATCCCCAGGTTTTGAGCCTGGTTTACTGAAAAAGTGCTAGTGGCAAGAGGAGGAAGAGATACGTGATGTGAAAACAAGTTCGGTTCTTGATAGGTTGATATTAAGGGGCTTTCAAAACAAACAGTTGGAAAAGTTAAGTGTGCATGTTTGCACTTCAGAAACAAAGTTTGAGCCAGTCTTATAGTTATGGGAATTATGTGCATAGAAATGATAGGTAGAAGGTGTATGAATGAATGACTTCCCATAAAGCAGAGAATGAAGGGCCATACATACAGGAGGACGAAGTCCAGACCCTGGGGCAGGCACACATTCCAGAGCTGGAAAGAGAACAGAGCAGCAAAGAAGAAAAGGAATGTCCCAAATGCAGAAGGAAAAAGAAAAAGGTAAAGACACTTTCTGTATTCTCATGAACATGGGACTCAGTATTGAGGACCTATCGGTAGCATTCTAAACTTAAGAAAATAAAAATAAATAATTGATTCAATAATGAAAAATGTCAGAGGAACAAATCAAGACCTCAGTCCCTAAAACAACACTTCCACACACATAAAATTAGCAGGTGCCTGTTTCCCGAAGTCTTGCAGGGATTTGGCTTTTGACCAAAAATATTTTTTTTTCCTCAAATACTTTTATTTTATTTTTTCAGTATTACAAGTTTAATTGTTCATGCACCACACCCAGTGCTCCATGCAATACGTGCCCTCCTTAGTACCCACCACCAGGCTCACTCATCCCCCCCTGCCAAAACCCTCAGTTTGTTGCGCAGAGTCCACAGTCTCTTATGGTTCATCTCCCCCTCCAATTTCCCCCCGTTCACCCTTCCTTTCCTTTTCACAATGCCCTCCATGTTTTTCCTTATGCTCCACACATAAGTGAGACCATAAGATAATTAACTCTCTCCTCTTGACTTATTTCACTCCACATAATCTCTTCCAGTCCCGTCCGTGTTGATACAAAAGTTAGGTATTCATCCTTTCTGATGGAGGCATAATATTCCATTGGATATATGGACCATATCTTCTTTATTCATTCATCTGTTGAAGGGCATCTTGGTTCTTTCCACAGTTTGGCGATTGTGGCCATTGCTGCTATGAACATTGGGGTACATGTGGCCCTTCTTTGTACTGCATCTGCTTCTTTGGGGTAAACACCGAGTAGTGCAATTGCAGGGTCATAGGGTAGCTGTATATTTAATTTCTTGAGGAATCTCCACACTGTTTTCCAAAGTGGCTGCACCAGCTGCATTCCCACTAAGAGTATAAGAGGGTTCCCCTTTCTCCACATCCTCGCCAACATTTGTTGTTTACTGTCTTGTTGATTTTGGCCATTCTAACTGGTGTAAGGTGGTATCTCAGTGTGGTTTTGATTTGAATCTCCCTAATGGCTAAAGATGATGAACATTTTTTCATGTGTCTGTTAGCCATTTGTATGTCTTCTTTGGACAAGTGTCTGTTTATGTCTTCTGCCTTGACCAAAAATATTTTCAAAGAATTTGGGGACAAGATTTTTTTTAATATTTTACTCCTCTTCTTCATTTGTCATTATCAGTCCCCGGGTCATATGGCTGAAGGTGAATAAAGGCATGGTAAAGAGAGTGCTGTGGTATAACACAATGTGTTCATTTCATTTCTCTTTCTTCAGGAGAAGCTACAAAATAAATTAAATATTATATGTGTATATATATACACATATATATTATATCACTGTAGAAAATAACAAGAAAGAAAGAAATTTAGCATGAGACTGGATAAATAATAGAAAAATCAGTTGATGTGAATTTAAATTTTCTCCTTAAAATTTCAAAGCTACAGCTCCAGTAAGGAGTTCTGGTGGATAAGGTTTCAATATCTGTCCTCTACAAACACAGAGATGTTGCAGGAGCCGACTGAACACTCAGTGAGATATATGATTCTCCTGACCACCAGAGACTCATATTCAAAAGCACAGGAACAAAAAAAAAACTTTGTTAAAATGCAAACTTGATTTTAACACTCCATGGACCAATTACCTGTATCTCCTTACAGTATTAGCCTATGTTTGAGATAAGTTTTCTGACAAAGTTGCAAATATCAGCCAAGTCTTTTGACTTTGGTAAGAGAAAAAGACTTGTAATTAACATCAAGAACCTTTGCTGTAATATTTTACCCAACCCAGAGGACACCATTATGGTGGCATTGTTCCTAAAGCTTGATTTAAATCCACCTAAGAAAATTTACATAGGGCTTGAAGAACTTCTAATTATTTACAATATGCAAAAAGCAAGTATGTGCAGCTACTTGTGAACATATATTAACACAGAACTGGGCAATGCATTAGCATGAAAACCTGCAATTTTATAGTCAAAAAAGGGGGGTAAATAGTTCGCTTTTTAGAAAGGGACAGAAATACTTATAAAAGTATGCAAAATGATTCTATCCTTGAGGAACCAGTAGGAATAATAAAAAAATATAATATAATTTTAAATTGAATTTTGTAATTTCTCAAACCTTGGAAACTAATTTATTTGGAACACTTGATCACCAGTCTTAGCAAATATTTAGTAATATTATTTAGCTTCTTATTGCCATGAAAATAACTATTAATAGGAGTTAAAAACAAGACAACAGATGAAAAATGGAATTGTTTCTGCTGAATCCCACATCACCAAACTGAGGCTTACCTATAGTTTTGACTCTTCCAGAAGTGGAATCTTAAACCAGTCATTCAGGAATTATCTGATCAGCACAACTTACGTAATCTGTGTGATAGAAACCTGCCATCTCGTGAAGGAAAGTACCTTTGCAATAACCAACCTGCTTTCTTGCCAACATAACTTCCTTTTTTCCTGCTCCTTGCTATCTAAGTCTTTCATTTTGTATAGCTCCTTGGAGCTTATCTGCTAGATTGCATGCTCCCTTATCTAAATCAATTTTTGCTCAAATAAATTCTTAGAATTTTGAATAAGCCTTTTAGCTTATCTTTTATCAGATGTCAGAAGAGAGAACTGAGGGAGAACCCCAAGAGCCCCCAGAGCAACAAGTTGGCAGAACCTGCTGACCCTCTTTCTCACTGCATCTGAGGTGGTGGGAAGTCACTCACAGATCCTACTTTTTTGCTTTATGGGCTTTCAGACTTTATTTGAGCATTCCTTTTTCCAGAACTGGATGCAGGTTGGCCTCTAGCTAGAGTTGGCTAGAGTTGGCCCAGGTCGATTTAGAAATTGGACTGGGTCTTGGGGTCAGACTGTGTTCACTCTAAGTCCTCATATGAGTAAAATTTTGTTTTAGGGTGGAACAAGTAGGCTAACATTATGAAAGATAATTTTGAATTATAGTGGCCACAGTGCAGAACTTTCAACCATCTTTAGATAAGCTTGCCCGTTTATGAGGGACCTTAGAGAAAAATGGGTCTCAGACAGGCACTCAACTTTTAAAGGGTAGAGGGAAAATTATTTTTCCTCCTCTACAGTTTCTGGTAACCAGGATGAGACTTGTGGAAATGTCCCAATTGCTCTGGAGCCTTCCAACGTGATCCTGGGAAAAGTGGCAGAAGGTGGGAAAGGGTGAATGTCCTTATTAAAGTCAGATTTTCCAGATCTCTGTCTGTGGTGCATGGTCAAGAGAGGAAAGTAAAATTTCGTGCTGTCCTTTCCTTTCCATTTTCAGACTGGCAAAAGAAAACATTTGTAAGAATTAGATCTTTGAATTGTGACTGATGAATTTGCTTTTGGGTACCCATTGGTTATCAGTCCTTTCTATTTTAGGGACAGCTATTGTCTTCATGTTTGTCTCATTTACTGTCCTGAGACCTTGGCTTGGAGGCTGTCAGGTTGGGGGCCCTCACAATATGACCAGACAGAACTGTATGTTCTCCATTTGTGGGTAGGGCTATGTCCTGCCCTATGGTCAGATGTTAATGACAGTGCTCAGAGATGTCCATGACCACTGCTGCTTCTTTCTTCCAGCTAACCCCCACCAACAACAAAACAAAACAAAAACTGGCTAATGCAAGCTGTTGCTACTCCAGTTATGCCAAGATACCCATTTAAACCATAAGGATAAATGAGTGGCCCCAGTTGCATGCAAGAGAGGAGAAGAGCTCTGTTGTGCCAGTGCTATGCTGGGTAATATTTAATAGCAAGCTCACCAGGAAAAAAAAAATCCCTGATTTGTAGCATTTTCTTGTCCTGTGGCATGAATACTCCCACCTTGATGGATATGGTGCTACTAATGTGATATAATTGAATACAGAACTGGGAAGATAGCTACCCAATCAGCTTCTGTGAGCAGTGCACCGTAGCCCCAGCTCACTACTGACTTCTGCTGTCTAACCATTTCATTTGTCTCCAGGAGTTGGGGTGTTTGGGGCTCTGAACAGTATGACATTGAAGGAAAAAGAGAACTAGGATGGTTACACACATCCTCCTAGACTAACTTAAGGCCTCCAAACAATTACAACAGAAGAACTAAAAACTATTTAAAATATAATTACAAACTTTCCAGACAATTTGTCTGGTTTGGTATAGAGCATCAAACCAGAAAGACAGACAAACACCCCTACCTTCTTAAAGGCAAAGTAGAAATTCAAAGGCCTCTTCATTGTTGGGAATGCATGAGGCTGAGGTGCACATCTGGAAGTAAGTTAAATGAAACACCCAGTACCATGTTTCTACCATCTCCTCATTGCCATCAGCCTTCCAAGAAAAGAGGAAAATCACTAAAGTTTCCTTCCTGAGCCTAAGCCCTTCACCAGCGCCTCTTCTGAGAACTTCAGCCTATCAGCTGCTCATGATTTCTCATTCTTGGCCCTAATTAAATGCATCTTGGGCTCCTGGGTGGCTCAGTTGTTGGGCAACTGCCTTCGGCTCAGGTCATGATCCTGGAGTCCTGGGATCAAGTCCCGCATTGGGCTCCCTCCTCACTGGGGAGTCTGCTTCTCCATCTGACCTCTCTCTCTTTCTCTCTCTCTCGCAAATAAATAAATAAAATCTTTAAAAAAATGTTTAAAAAAATAAAATAAATGCATCTTAACTTTCTTTTTCTTTTTCTTTTAAGATTTATTATTTGAGAGAGGATTAGTGGGGAGAGAGGGAGAAGGAGACGGAGAGAGAAATTCTAAGGAGACTCCTTGCTAAGCACAGAGCCCAAGGTGGGGCTGGATCTCATGACCCAGAAATCACAACCTGAGCCAAAACCAAGAGTCAGACACTTAATCAGCTGTGCCACTTAGGCACCCCTTAATTTTCTGTGTACCTAAGAACATACGTTATTTTTTCTGACATCTTTGATTTAATCTTGGGGAAGGAAAACTTCAGTATTCCTCAAACCGATAAAGGAAATGAAGGAGAGGACATAATCTCTTTCTAGTTTGTGTATGCCTACACAATACCCTTGGGTCTTTCAAGAGACTTAGACTTCTTTTCTCTGCTCCCAGAAAAACACAGGTAGAAGCTGGCAACTGTGTATGATTTCTACCATATTGAGATTTAAGATAAAGAAAGATGTGGCTCAGTAGATATGTAAAATTTACAAGTAACCCAAAAGTAAGTCAAATATTGAATAGGAAAAGTCATTCAGTGAACACATGTTAGCTATATAATGAGCTTAATAAACAAAGAATTTGGTAGATCAAGATAAGTACTTTGAGAAATGTAAAAGGAAGAAAAACCAACCAATTATGAAATCTATTACCTGTCAATCTTGGTTTTCACTTCCTATTACAGCTACATGCAACCTGTTCTTCACTGCTAAGTGAGTGTCTCCAGCCAAGTCTTGCAGCAGAGCTTTGGGATCCAGTACTCTCTAGCATTCTTGTCTTGGGTAGATAAATCCTGCTCTGTCTCACCTTCATCAACATTGTCTAACTGAACAGACATGATCATATTGCCAATAGAAGCATTGTGTAAAGTATGTATGAAGTAAGCTTGTGTCAGCCTATGCATTTTATTATTTAGTTTATAAATAATAATAAAGCCACACGTAACTGTTAATATATCTCACAAGCTCCCTGAGACCAAGGAGTGTGTTGTGGGTTTTTCACAGACACATCTTCAGTGAGCACCTTATAAAACTTAGAGAATACAGAATGTCCCATACAGTCGCTAGTGATTGACACTTTGGGGAGCTGAAGTATTATTTAAAATATTCATTCTTTGAAATAAACATATTTTATCTGGAATGAGAGACCTACTCTTTCCGGTCATCATGTTTCCAACCTTGGTCTGAGCATGGGGGTCAACTAAGGGAGATTTTTTTTTTTTTTAATAAGGTATCTGCCCTATTGATTCAGTACTCTTAGTAGATTGACCCTGGGAATCTGCATTTAACAAGTGATTATTTTGATCTAGCAAGCTTAGGAAATGCTGCTTTATCAAACTGGCTCGCCATAACCAAGCCAAATGGAGGACTTTGAAAGAAAGAGAAAACCCAAGCCCGAAGGGCTATTCAAGCATGACAGGCCTAGTTGAATTTTGACAACGGAGCAAAAATCAACAGCCAGAAGGTAGCTATTGGTTCATAAGGAACAACAATACAATCATAAGTCACTACTGCCGTGGACCAATGGCTTGTTCTTATACACGTTGTTATGTTGAAGGATTATGCACTTTTTATTTTAAAGATTTAATTAATTTGTTTATTTTTATTAACATATAATGTATTATTTATTTCAGGGGTACAGAAGATTTTATTTCTTTGAGAGAGAGAGAGAAAGAGAGCATGAGCACAAGCGGGGGAGAGGCAGAGGGAGCAAGAAAGGGAGAAGCAGACACCCCCACAGCTGAGCAGGGACCCCCCCCAATGTGGGGCTCAATCTCAGGCTCCTGAGATCATGACCTGAGCTGAAGGCAGATGCTTAACTGACTGAGCCACCCAGGTGCACCAAAGGTTCATGCAAGTCTAATCCCACAAATGTGATTCTTATCATTTCTACCCTAATTCATGTAGCTATGTTATATCATCTGTGGTGTTTACTCTGTTGCTTTTTCTATAGTCTAGGTGTTCATGAAATGGTCAACTCTTGACCGTTTGACCAATGATCAAAATCTACTCAAGGATCTATACATCTCAGAGTACACAGCACCTCAGAGCCCCCATGTACCCTGGGGTAAATTATACATTATATGTTAATAAAAAAATAAAAAAATAAAAGCAGATATCCTTGTAAAAATTTTGCTATGTACACAATTTTCCAGAAAATGAAAAAAGCAGTCTAGATTTGCTTATGATAATTCCGTAAAGAGTTGCTCCTCTATACACATCCACTGCAGGCTTTAGGCATAAATGCTTCTATAAGAATTCTGAATAGCAAGAGAACACCAGCTATTACTCTAAGGACTAAAGGCAACTGCTTGGCAGACCTCTATTAATATTCATCACTGCTCCAGATTCCTATAGTCTAAAGGTGGTCCTTCAGAATCTGATGGCACACTGATCTGGGCAAGTCAAAATAATATAGCAATAAGTACATTAGCCTAATGCAAAATTTAGGCATTCCAGGACAGGTGGTTTCAGAGTAGAAAGGTATATTAAAGAAGGGAGGCAGTTTGACCATGATCTAATTTTGCCTCATTGATTTTCCTGTGAGTGGTTTTCTGTCTTATTGTTCTTAATGCTGATAGACTCACTTTCCTCTCATTTGTCAGAATCACATCAAATGGAATGAGAAGATTTTTACCTGTTTATTTGTTGATTGACTATATCAACCTCTCTCACTAATAGGCTATCTCAAACTATAGCTGGCTGCATTTGATAATATAATCAGCAGTATGTTCCTGTCTGAAAATTGGAGAATAAACCAGATGAGCTGCTGCAGTTCCCTGTCTGGTATGGGAGCTTTGACAAATGTTAGGCTGCTTTATGCTTGCATTTAAAAACAAGGAAAGAAAATGGTGTTTATTGAAAAGAATCACTTCGGAGGAATGTGAAGTTATGTTACTCTGGTATAAACGAAAGTGATTTAAAATAGTTTGTGACTGCATAAGGAAAATGAAAAAATATGGGAAAAATTTCAGAACTTTTCTATTTTACTTGTGATGAACAGGTAACTTAAATGAGCTAATATTTAGTCATAAGCCAACACCAATATTAAAACTGGCTTGAAAGCCGTGGTCCTAATAGATCCTTTAATCATTTCAAACCATTCACAGCTTCTTAAGAAATATTTACTTAAAGCCACAGGAGGAAAAAGGTTTTAAATGTCAGAGAGAAATCATAAGAAAAATTAAGGACCTATCTGGTTCAATGAAAAATTTTTCAAAAACTCTCTAAAGATCATCAAATATAGTTTATAGGGTAAGATTTAAAAGCTTTCATAGAGAGAAATGATTTTAGCACGTTACTATCAAGCTTCATTATCCCCAAGCTAAGATAGAGGGCAAAGAGCTAAGCAAACAGCTCAGATGATTCATTTATGATCTTTCCGAGTGATGGAAAAATTCCCACTGAGCCAGTTAAATTTTGACCAAATTGTTGTTTGGGGAAGCAATGAGAACATTTCCGTTCCAAACCACTATTCCCATATTGTGGGGATATTAAATGGAAAAATTTGGTCTTCTGAATTATATATGTGAAGTATTATTTAGGAGGCTAAGAATAAATTCAGTGATCTTTTTAGCAGGTTCTGTTCTTTGGTAAATTGGGTCCCATCACAAATTAAGATGCAAGGAGGAAGATGTAGAAGAGTTAACTTACTTTGCATGTACAGATTGCATTTAGATACGTGTCTCCATCAAACCTCTGTCTTTTTTTTTTCTGTGACTGAAAAGAGGGCTTAGCAGAATAATGAGAAGCATGTACAAATCATTTGTCAAGGGGCTGCTGAAAGGTATTGCAAGTTATTAGCAAGAAATCTGGACAAAAGAGTGATATTGTATTGATCTTTCATCTGAAACTGTGTCCCAATGTACCCCAAACATAAGAGCAATTAAGAATCTTACCTTTATGCTTAATTTTGAAATATTAGGATTTATTTATTTTAAAAATAAGTATATTAGCTTTTTTAAATGATCAAAGTAATACTTATACATGGTTTTAAAAAGAAAATAATGATAAAAGTCTTCATGGAATCATTGTCTAAAATATTTTTGTTTGTTTTTGTCTAAAAATCTTTTTCTTAGGGACTTTCCAAGAATTTGGGGTATATGGCTCTTATTCTAGCTAAGTAACATTTAATTTACAAATTTGCTTGTAATAAGAAGAAATAACCCAAAGAATCTGAAGGTAATATCTGAGGAATATATTCATGCCTAAATGCATTGCATTATTTTTTGAAACTCTAGTATTGAAGAGAAATATCAGTCCCAGGGAATGTCCTAATACATAACCAGGGTCCTGAGTACAGGATACATGGAAAAGGTGGTCCTACAGGGTAAGAGACATTTCTAGAGAGCTTGATATGACCCTCACTTTCTCAGACATAATTGTGAGATATTCTCCCTAAGTGGATCTTGAAAGTTTAGAATTTGCAGCTGTGTCAACATTCCTAATCTTCTGAATTATTCAGAGAAGTAAATAAATGTATAATTTATGAACATGTTTATATCTGATCACATTCTCAATTCTTATTAACCTTTGTCAAAATAGTGATCATGGAAACCAGCAGTCCTTCTCCCTGCCCCCATCTCCTTTCCTTTCTCCTGTTCTTGTTAATTTGATTTTTTCCTGTTGTCATCAAACCCATACTTAGTGTTTTTGTTAATAGGACTATGCTTTTATGGTTCATCACTGGTCCAAGTTTGTGCATTATGAGTATATTTCCTTTCTATGTAATTTTTATATCTCTTAGAATAACTACAATATTATTTTCCATGTGCTTATTTTCCTTCAAATCTCTTGCATAGTCCTTACATAAAACTGCAGACAATCTGTCACTTCCATTTCTTTTTTCCTTCTGTCCCCATGTTACTATCTTGCCTAATTACCTACCAAGCCCGCTACAGTAGAACTATGCCCTTGAAGTGCCTACTTCTCTCTCTTTCCTGTGTTAGATACCTTGTTTCCTGAATTCTGTATTTTACTCTATTTTTGTCTTATTCCTCATTTTGGTAGAGCATATCCTCCACTGGATTCCTAAGAAGGAGTTCAGAGAAGCTCAATAGTATTGAGAATTTGATTTCAATAAAATGTCCTGATACTACCTTCACACTTGATTGCTACTTAGACTGGGTATAAAATTTGGATGAAAACCATTTCACACAGACTATCGAAGGCATTATTCCACTGTCTTCTAGTTTCCAATACTACTTTTGAGAAGTCTGATGCCATTATGATTCCTAGTTTTGTGTGTGTGATTTTCCTTTCGTTCGGAAATTTTTGAGATCTTCTCTGATTCCCTGGTGTTTATTTCTGGTGTTCTCACATGCCTTCAGGTAGATCTTTGTGCTAAGCATGCAGTGAACCTTTTAGAATGCATAACTTTATCTTTCAATTCTGGGAAACTTTTTTTTTATATATTTTTGTATAATACACCATCCATTTTCTTAGTTTTTTCCTTATAGACCTATTATTCGATAGATTTGTGATCTCCAAACATATACCATAAATATTATATCTTTAATTTGTTTTTTTAATTCAAGGTGCTAATATTTTCAATTAGAAAAACTTTCCATTAGAAGGATAAAAATATATTTAAAATTGTGACATATTGTTGGGATGGGAATAGGAAGTGTGGGAAGTCAAAACATATCATTGTATGTGTCATGTGTATATCTTTCTAATATTTGACATTTGAATAATATAAAAGGTATGGTTAAAAATAGATGAAATATCCTTCAAACATAAAATTCAATAAAGAGCAGTACTTGCTACCTATTATTTTATCAGTCGGAGATCTGTCAGGAAAACTGAGTTGATATCTACCAGTTATTCCAAGTAGAAATGTATTTAATTCAAAGAAATGGGTACTTAAAGTTATGGAAAGGCCATGAAACAGCCACCCTTAGATTTCAGGAAACAAGAAAGATATAGGAATATCAGAAAACCGTGACTGATGTCTGCAATGCCAAAGCAGTTTTCATCAGAGAATGCTTGAATGCCACTGGCAGAGTGTACACCTACATCAGGCTAGAAATCACATGCTTGCTTTCCAATCCTAAAGTAGCCATAACAGCTTGAGTTGTTCTTCTGCTTTCTGAATCTAAAACATGAAAGTGCCCCTCATTGGCATTGAATCTTCTGGCAAATACTTTGATAAGGTTCCCCAGCTTTCAGCTCCTATGTTACAGGAGGAAATATGAAGGGAGCAGTATTGCTTTTAAAAGGTAATCTGACACTATTATGATTGTGACTATTTTTTTAATCTTAATATTTTCCCTTTGAAATGTTATCCGGCCCCCTACACTTTTTCTCTCTTCTTTTTTCTCTGTTTATAGCTCTTTTTTTGTATTACTGTTGATTATTTCCTCAAGTGCCTGGTAACTCTTTTTTAGTGAAACACTAAAACATCCAGAAGCTCTGTGGATACAGGTGGAGCTTGTTTCCAAGTGGGTGGAGATTATTTCCAGGTGGTTTGTCTGTGTGTGCATTATAGCTGCCAGATAGATGTTATAGTGGGAACTACCAAATGCCAGTATCTTCCTCTAGGTTAGTTTGGTTCCTGTGTAGGTGAATCCACCAGACTTCTCAAAGGAGTGGATATCCTGAACGACAATGAGGCTGTCATTAAGAATGATGGGATTGGTACCTCACCATTGAGTAAGTAGATACTAATGTAATTTCATTTTTAGTACCATGACTCCACTCCTACTCTCCTTTCTGCTTAGTATTCCTGAGTTTGGAAACTTTTTGCAGAGACAGCTTTATGTAGTTGCACAGGGCACTTAGAAGGGCCCTGTATTTTGTTTAATTCTGTACCAAAGCTGTCTTGGAAATTCTTAATTGTTGAACAGGGAGTCTCACATTTTTATTTTGCACTAGGCCTCACAGATCATGTAGCTTTCCTTGGCTCTCTTTCAGTTTCTACAAAGGCAGCCTCTGACTTCTGCAGGGACTACAGATTAGTGGTTGCCCTTGTTTTTGGGAGATGGGAGAGAAAGGGAAATGGAGAGCAGGATTCCAACTGTTGCATGCACAGGCTTTTACACACACACACACACACACACACTCTTCCCCCAGCATATCCTCCACTGGATATGGCCTGATTCCTCCACCCCAGTGCCTGATACCTTCAACTCCATGTCTTTCTGAGACTTCCTGAGTAGCCCCTTCCAGAGTCACTGAATCAGTCCCCCACCTTCTGCTTGCTGAGTCACTCAATAACTCTATTGGCTCTAACATCCTATGGTTAGGGATGCCTTGTCTTCTTTTTTTATTGAAGAAGAGCTATCTGTATCTATTTCTTCTTTGTCTTCTTTATTATTTTTGAGATTATTTTAGAAAGCAGAAGAGAACCTTGAAGCCAGAAGCACACATTATTTTTACAATCGTGTCTAGGAACAGAGGCTTCCTCAAGATGATCATAAGATTGAAACAGGTTTTGAAACATGTAGCCAAAAGGTGAGGTCAATCATCTTTGTTAGTGTATCAGCTGAATATGTCACTTTCTTGTGTTTTAAATAGTATTTTCTAGACATACTTACTTACTGAAGTTAAATAGCTAACACGTTGCAGAAGAAAAGTATTTCTTTCCCTATACAAGTGTTTTTTGCTAGCCTTACAGTTAATTATTTCCCTGTTTCCAAAATAAGGACTTCAGCCATTTGTAGCATGTATTTTTTATTTTGTCATTTATGGCCCGCATCATTAAAAAGTCAATTTAAAGTATTTATGATATATAAAATGTAAAGTAATTTAACAAAATATAAAAATTATATTCATGAAAAGAATGCAGAAGATTTAATAACTGTGAAAAAGATGCCCAATGATTGATCATCACATTAGGATCCACATTTCTGGAGAACCAGGGCAAAAAGAGAGACAGTAAGTTACATAGTTCTAATTAGACTCTATGACCATGGATGATTTGCTCATGCAGCCAACTCCATTCTAGTATTTTTTAGTATATAACACTCAAGTCCACAAGTGAGAAGAACTATATATTTCTCTCTATTTAAAACCATGGAGGGGCATGTTCCTCATTGGCTGTCTGCTATTTCATATTCTCTAGCCAGAGACAAGCACTGTGATGTGGGCAATTTGTTTTTAGTGTGCCTCAGTCTAAACTTTCAGTTTTTTCTCTTTCCTTCTATGTATGTATTTATATAATTATTTTGGACTTCTAGTGTATCAATCATCTCTGGGTTAGTAACACAACATTAATCCATGCATTTCCATCTGTTCAGTTATTTAGTTGGTTGTTTGTATTATTTTAGCAAGCACTCTTGAAACCAGTATCCAAATAGAGTCTAGAACCTTAGAAATAACCTTGATTTAACAGAGAGTTCATAGAGTGACCTCCTCTAATTCATCCACCTGCCTCTCCTGGAACCAGAATCCTGAATCCAACATTCCCTTGCTTTCCTTTACTTAACTTACTGCAAATGTATTTGTTCCTAAAGAAGTGAGTCATAGAGGTAGGTGGGTGTGTGTGTGCGTGTGCGTGCATGAGTGTACTAGTTGTCTTAATTTTATGAAAATTTATTATCAATTTAGAATACTTATTATTTCTCCTTAATATTATATTGCCAAGATTCATTCATGTTACTGCATGGTTCATTCACTTTCAACAAGTATATAATATTCCACTTCCCAAATATACTCCTTCACCCCTTCAGTTCATTCATTCAGCCAATATTTATTGAAGATATAGTCCCAATGAGTATTATATATGCAATGGTAAACAACTTTTCCATCATTTCAAATCCCAGTTATATGACCAATGCTATCTATACCTCCTAATTTCTCTTCCTTTATATTGATATAAAATTGCCTGGTAAATCCTTTTAAACTAAACTATTAGTATCCTCATGAACAATAGTCCAAAGCTATGCAACATCAGTGGTAGAATTTCAAGTTATGGCACAGAGTGAAGAAGGTACTTGACAGCAGAGACATTTCCATTGCCCTTCAGATCTCACATCTTGGGTGACCATCTATATGCCATGTTCTTTAAACCAGCCCTACCCAGAGCAAAATCTTTCGTACCACCAAAAAAAAAAAAAATCTTTCGTATCGCATAACTATAGGTAAATTGGGGTTATGTTTATGAGATCTTGCAAAGTGTGCAATCCCTAAATAAATCCTCAAAACTGAAAAAGGACTTTGAATCTAGAATCTGACATATAGGGTAGAAAGTGGTATCAGGTAACAATTCCTGATAATATGAGCCCATTTCAGAATTCACATAAAATGAGAAATAAGGAGTAATATGTTCCTTTGAAGCTGAATATATCTTTCCTCAAACAATATGAGTACCTTCTTCACCCTCCCTCATTCTCGATCAGTCTGCTGAAGAATTGTGCATATCATAAAAACTAGCTTCAGAATATTTCATCAAAATGACAGTTGGTGGGGGCGCCTGGGTGGCTCAGTTGGTTAAGCAACTGCCTTTGGCTCGGGTCGTGATCCCAGGCTCCTGGGATCGAGTCCCACATCGGGCTCCCAGCTCCACGGGTAGTCTGCTTCTCCCTCTGACCTTCTCCCCTCTCATACTCTCTCTCACTGTCTCTATCTCAGGTAAATAAATAAAATCTTTTAAAAAAAAATGACAGTTGGTTTTCTCCTCCTTCACCAGAGTTGTCCTTACTCCTGACTTTTTATTTCTATACTGTTTGTGTCCAGTAATTCTCTGGTTCTCCTGCACAACTTGTCACTTAGTATCTTCCCTCCCACCCTTGCCTGGTTTCCACATAGCAAAACCTATTCCACTCTGGGAATATTTGCAGCAACACCCCAGTCTTGCCTTGGAGATTACAGAAAACTTTGGCTAATACAACACATATATTTAAAACATTTCCGAAAAAGAAAATGTTTTGGCTTTCCTGGGTGGCATCAATGTCAGGCCAACTGCATAAAACATTCTTTCACTCTTCACTATCATTTCTGAGTTTCTTCTCTTTACTGCTATTATTTTCCTGGTACTTCCTTAAATCTTGCTTCTCAGCTCCTGCGGGTCCTTTAGATTTTTCCATTATCTAACTTGTATGTCCTCTTACTTTTACTAGTTCTGCTTTCTCTTTCCCTAAAAACCATTTCTTCAGCCTGTTCTCATTTTACTACATCAGAAGTGGTTTTTCCATCTTACATAATCTTGTTATATGAATGTTAAATTATTTTTAAAGGATTTATTTTAAAAGTGGACATATTGACAATGAGTATATTCTTCTGAAGGAGTGTATATATAGACATGAAAATTTCAAAACTGCTTGAGAAATCTCTCAGAGCCATAGGTTGAATTTTTATTATCTGTGTTGAAGTGAATGTTGAAATGATTCAAATCTAAATGAGTGCTTTTTACAAAAGTGTCACATATGTCTTATTAAGAAAGGGAATTCCATTGAAAGAAACTATAAATATAGTAGCAATATTTTTTAATAATAAAATAAGATGCAGTAATACATCTTTATAACTTAATTATCACTCTAGGTAACTGTGAATAAGATACATACTAACTAAAGTTTTAGAGTTATTTTACACTTTGGTATGTATTCATTTAGGTTCTTATCTCTCAACCCAACTACCCTCAGAGCTCTAGGGAGATAAAACTGATATACAAATATGGCAAAAATATATTTAAATTTATATTTTCTTCCAAAATACTGTTGAACTTTCAGATGACTGAAGTTTACAAGCCTAAAACAGAACAGTTTTATATCTATATTTTATTTGTGATAAAATATTTTAATTTTTATGTGGTCATATGTATTCATTATTTTCTGTGTACAATCTTCTAATTCCCTCCCTTTAAACCTAAGGTATTTTAATATTTCTGGATATATTAATGTTCTAACATATTTCCATCAGGTCATTTTATTATTTTAAAATTTATTTTATTTCAATGAGGTTCAATTAGTTGGATTTTCATTTATGGATGATTTGGTGACAAGTCTAAGAACTCTTCACCTCGCCCTACATTTCAAGGATGTTCTAATATTTTTTTTCCTAAAATTTTTATAGGCTTACATTTTTACAGTTAAGTCCATAAACCATTTTCAGCTGATTTTGTATAAGGGTAAAGTCCCTATGGACATTTAATTACTCCAGCTTTGTTTTTTGAAAAAGCTATTATTCCTGTATGAAATTGGTTTTGCTCCCTTTGTCAAGAATCAGCATATTTTTGTGGGTCTGTCACCCACAAAAGAACCCACAGTTCTCACTTCTGAGCCTTTTACTTAATTCTTCTTTATCAAAATTGTATTAATATTATTTTGTTTTAAATGAGGGACAAGACAAGGATGTCTGTGGTTTTAATTTCTGCTCAGTATTGTACTAGAGATTCTAGCCAATATGTAAAGATTAGATAATGAAATTAAAGGTATAGGTATTTTAAAGAAATAGAAACTTTTCCTTATTTCACGATGGTGAGATTATTGAAAATCCAAGTGAATTTGGGGAACATATATAAGAATTGGCAGGAAGCTTCAGCAAGACCAATTGGTATACGATCAACTATAGACAGGTGGTAGAGCATTCCTCTATCCAAGTAATTAACAAATAGAAAATATAGTAGAAAATGGTACTATTCTCAGTATTAACAAAAACTCTAAAGTACTAGAAATGAACCTAACAGAAAACATGCAAGCCCTTTCATAGAAACATTATAAAGATTTCTGAAGAACAGACAGGAAGCTTAAAAAAAATGGAGAAACATGTAAAAGATGATAATTTTCTCCTAAAGTGACCTATTAAATGCAAATGATATTTTAACCAAAATCCCAACAGTTATGTATGGAATTTGGAAGTGGGTCCTTAAACTAGTATAAATGAATAGAGAACAGAAAGTATTCAAAATAATGGTGCAGTTGAAGGGCAATGTGGGGACAACTATCCACTCAGATATCAAGCCTTACTTACATCAACTATATTAATTAAGAGACTACAGGACTTCTATAGGCAGGAACAAATGCACTTCTGAAACACAGGAATAGATGTGTTCATTAATAAAAATTGATGTGCAAAGAAGCGACAAATTTGATACACAGCACAGGTGACATTACGATTATGTGGAAAAATAAACCAATTTCAATATATTGCCGTGCAACAATTGGTTATCTATATGAAAATAAATAGACTTTTATCTCAGCTCACATCATGGACAAAAATAAGTTCTAGGGAATTAATAACTTAAATGTAAAAAGCAAAACGTTACAACTTTTAGAAGAAAATATAAGAGCATAGTTTTATGACCTTTGGGTAGAAAGAACTTCTTAAACAAGATACAAATATAAATTCTACATAAGGAAAAAAGGGTAGTAGATTTAACTCCCTTAAATGTATATTCTAAAATATATACCACAAAATTTTTTTAAAAAAAGACAAAGCTTTGATCTGCGAGAAGATATTTATTAGTATATAACTATCAAAGGATTAGTATTCAGAATTTATGAAGGACTTCTAAAATCAATAAGAGAAAAAAGAAAAACAATCCATTAGAAAAATTTGAAAAGTATAAGAACAGACCATTTACACCAGAGAGAATCCAAAAAGAAAAAAAACCAACTTCACAAGGAATTATAGATGTACAATTAAATTCACACACACACACACACACACACACACACACACACAAGTTTTCAGGTCACAGATTAGCCAAAATCTTTAAGTCTGACAAAACATGGGTGCCTGGGTGGCTCAGTTGGTTGGGCAACTGCCTTTGTCTCAGGTCATGACCTCGGAGTCCCAGGATCGAGTCCCGCTTCGGGCTCCCAACTTCATGGGGAGTCTGCTTCTCCCTCTGACCTTCTCCTCTCTTGTGTTCTCTTTCACTCTCTCTTGCTCAAATAAATAAATAAAATCTTAAAAAAAAAAAGTCTGACAAAACAAAGTTTTGGAGAAATGGAAATGCTCTGTAGTGCTTTTGTGTTTGTCAATTGGGACAAATATACCATAGAGCATTTTGATAACAATAAGCAAAGTAAATGCATTAAAATGTGTGCCCATCAATCAAGCAGTTCTACTTTTGGGTATGTAATGCAGATAATTCTTGCACATCTGTACAAGGAAACCTATTACAAGAATTTTCATTGTCATGTTATTTCATAATAGTAAACATGTTTTAAAATATACATTAACAGAGGAATAAACATAATGTATAAAGAATGAAAAAGATGTGAGATACATATATATGTGTGTGTGTATATATATATAATGAAATATTACTCAGCCATCAGAAAGAATGAATATTTACCATTTGCATCAACATGATGGAACTGGAGGGGATTACGCTAAGTGAAATAAGTCAATCAGAGAAAGAAAATTATCATATGGTTTCACCCATATGTGGAATGTAGGAAACAGCACAGAAGATCATAGGGGAAGGGAGGGAAAACTGAATGGGAAGAAATCATAGAGGGAGACAAACCATGAGAGACTCTTAACCATAGGGAACAACTGAGGGTTGCTGGAGAGGAGGTGGGTGGGGCGATGGGATAACTGGGTGATGGATATTGAGGAGGGCACGGGATGTGATGAGCATTGGATGTTATACTTAACTGACAAATTGTTGAACACTACATCTGAGATTAATGATGGACTATATGTTGGCTAGTTGAATATAAATTTAAAAAATAAGAATAGGCAAATAAATTGTTGTATAGTAATACCAAATATAGCAATTAAAGTTACATAAGTTAATATGGATAAGTCTCAAATATGATGCTAAATTTAAAAAAACAAATTGTCTGGCAATGAATTCAATAAACCTGCAAAACAAAGTCATATAACTATCTATGGATATATTTGAATTTAGTTTTTGATATGAAATGTGGATAGCATGATAAATCTCAAATTCAAGAAAACAGCTAGTGCTTGGGAAGAAAAAATTGGCAGGGAGGTGTGCATGAGGGGACTTTAGCACTATCTATAATGCTTTAGTCTGTAGAAAAATTCTGAAGCAAATAAACCAAAATACTAAGATTTGATCAAGCATCTAAAGGCAAAATGTAATGGGTATGACAAACCATCAAAGCAAGAAGTCAGGTAGGGAGATAGAATCAAGATATAAGTTTTATCATGAAACCCAAAAATTGTGAAGCAATTTCTGACAGAAAATGGGAAATGAAGCCGGGAAAAACTCCCTGAGGCATGAAAAAAAGTACCACAGGTTCTTTGTGTAAGTTGCATGTGATGTCTGTTAAGCAAGGGTTCCCTTTGCCTTCACACTTATGGAGATAAGGTACCAAAAGATCTTGCCATGCACCTTTGTCATTTTCCCAACTTTGGGGGATTTTCTAGACTAGGGCGTATTATGGCACCTGGGAGCGTCAGGGAAATACTAGTATCAGACATTTTTGAATCTGCCTGCATGCAGTCCATCACTTCTGTGAAAAATGTGAAAGCCTCTCACATATAACAACTAGGAAATTAGGAGGAACCCACTATTCTTCTGTTCCATCACAACAACCATAAGCAGAGAGGCCAATTGACTATGTGTCACTAAAATCATCTAGTACTGTCTCGAATTGTTTGAATTCAGACAGGAAGACAAGCCACTTAAGGAAATTTGTACATAATTCATCAAGCTCATTACCATACTCCTTCTTATGGCTGCGAGACATCACATGAGCAAAGTGCCTTCATGAACTGCTCTGCCTCCTTAGGTGTTGGCTTGAAGTCCTGAGTGCTTTGTACAGTGTGGAAAGGCCTAGGAAATATTAGATTCCAACTATCTCTTGCTTTTCTCTTTTCCAAATAATCTCTTTCTGCAGTGCACTTTGTGAAAACCTCTTCTGGAGAGATGAATGAGGTTGGGAGATGAGTTAAGTTATTTTCCCATTCCATCATGAAAGGGTTCAAAGTTACCTCTTTCAATAAGCAGGCTAATTGATCATGTGACCACTGAACAGTCCTGGTTTTCTCAGCATGTCTGATTTTATTCATGAAGGCAGAAAGCATCATAAAAAGCTTTGGATGAGACTACATAAAATTCAATAGGCCTGACAATGTCTTCCTTGATATGCCCTAAGTTGCATACACATTCTGCAGGATAACCTGTAATACATAGGAAATAATGGCATTCTCTTCTGCCCCCTCAAAGGGGCTACTTCAAGGCCTCAGTCATGAACACAGGCTAGAAAGACCAAGACAATGTTAAGAGGAGGTTACTGCTTCTCTCACAATGTCTCTAATTTGTATATCTAAATGACTCTGACTCTGTCTCAGTAGGTATAATTTAAATAGGTTTTTCAGAAAATATTTCAGGGAAACCTACAGGAATTAAAAACAAAACAAAAAAATGGGCCAAATGTCATAACATCTCTCTGGATTTCTCTTGTGTTTAGAATCTTGACCCCCTTCCCCCCAGGTCCTTGGTAGTGCTCAGTAAAATAAACTGCTTAGATTTCTCATTCTAGTTGGTAGGAAGGTTGGTGCAAAGAAAGGCCCTCTGCCGTTGCAATATCTAGACTCATATATTTATGGATGTTATATGGACTTTGGAGGAAGGTGGGAGGGGTAAATGTGTTGGCATAACATTTTAGAGCCTCTTTCTAGAATTTTGCAATCCAGAACGACATTCTGGAACCTTGTTGTTAATATATATTACTTGTTTATGTCTTGTTTAATAACTATTATTTGATTATATGAATAATATATACATTTAGATATAATATGATGTTCAAATTAATTATTAGATGTTTACATATAGTTTATATCTCCTTAGATAATCAGAGGAATCACATTAAGCACATATTCTTTTTTTAATTTAATTTTACTTTTTCAGTGTTCCAAGATTCATTGTTTATGTACCTCACCCAGTGCTCCATGTAATATATGCCCTCCTTAATACCCACCATGAGGTTCACCCATCCCCCCACCCCCTCCCCTCTAAAACCCTCTGTTTCTCAGAGTCCACAGTCTCTCATGGTTTGTCTCCCCCTCAGATTTCCCCCACTTCACTTTTCCTTTCCTTCTCTTAATGTCCTCCATGTTATTCCTTATGTTCCACAAGTAAGTGAAACCATATGATAATTGACTTTCTCTGCTTATTTCACTCAGTATAATCTCCTCCAGTCCTGTCCATGTTGATACCAAAGTTGGGTATTTATCCTTTCTGATAGCTGAGTAATACTCCATTGTGTATATGGACCACATCTTCTTTATTCATTCGTCTATTGAAGGGCATCTTGGCTCTTTCCACAGTTTGGCAATTGTGACCATTGCTGCTATGAACATGGGGTATATGTGGCCCTTCTTTGTACTGCATCTGCTTCTTTGGGGTAAATACCCGGTAGTGCAATTGCAGGGTCATGGGGTAGCTCTATTTTTAATTTCTTGAGGAATCTCTACACTGTTTTCCAAAGTGGCTGCACCATCTTGCATTCCCACCAACAGTGTAAGAGGGTTCCCTTTTCTCCACATCCTCGCCAACATTTGTTGTTTACTGTCTTGTTGATTTTGGCCATTCTAACTGGTGTAAGGTGGTATCTCAGTGTGGTTTTGATTTAAATCTCCCTGATGGCTAAAGATGATGAAACATTTTTTCATGTGTCTGCTAGCCATTTGTATGTCTTCTTTGGAGAAGTGTCTGTTCATGTCTTCTGCCCATTTTTTGACATGATTATCTGTTTTTTGGGTGTTGAGTTTGAGGAGTTCTTTATAGATCTTGGATATCGACCCTTTGTCTGTAGTGTCATTTGTGAATATCTTCGCCCATCCAGTAGGTTGCCTCTTTGTTTTGTTGACTGTTTCCTTTACTGTGAGGAAGTTTTTTATCTTGATGAAGTCCCAAAAGTTCATTTTCGCTTTTGGTTTCCTTTGCCTTTGGAGACATGTCTTGAAAGAAGTTGCTGTGGCCAATGTTGAAGATGTTACTGCCTATATTCTCCTCTAGGATTTTGATGGATTCCTGTCTCATGTTGAGGTCTTTCATCCATTTTGAGTTTATCTTTGTGTATGGTGTAAGAGAATGGTCGAGTTTCATTCTTCTATATATAGCTGTCGAATTTTCCCAGCACCATTTATTGAAGAGACTGTCTTTTTTCCACTGGATATTTTTCTTGCTTTGTTGAAGATTATTTGGCCATAGAGTTGAGGGTCCAGCTCTGGGCTCTCTACTCTGTTCCATTGGTCTGTGTTTCTGTTTTTGAAGCACACATTCATCTCAAGTTAGTATTTGGTTCTATTCTACACTTCTGGTTTTTATATGAAATAGTCATTCATCTGACTTACATGTGAACGCTTATTGTGTACTAGAAACTCTACTAGATAATGGTTCAAACCACTGGAGGGGATGTCAGCAGGGATAGAGGTGGAAGCTGATATTTAATATTTTTAACTGGGGTAGCTAAATGATTCTTATTTGCTGTTTTTCCTTATATCTTTCCTATTAAATTTAGAATGGAAACTTGGTGGAGAGACTGTATTCAGAGGATGGACTAATTGAATATTTATTCATGGGCCATTGTCATTTTATTTTTTTGCTGCTTATCCCAATTCATCTTTTTTTTTAACAGTAACAAGAGAATCAAAGATAGCACTTACTAAGAGAAAATTTTAGAATATAGAGTTTTCTGGATTTTTGGCAGAAGGAGGAAGGAACTGGATTTTTGGTGGGAGGAGGAAGAAGGAAGTTAGTGCTTTTATATTGTTTTCAGTGGGAAAATGTAAGTATTATATTAAATAATATTTTATGCAGTTTGAATTGCCATTAACAGATACCAATGGTATTTTTAAGTTTTTATTTTGTTTGAAAATGATAAAAATTCACTTGAACATCAAACTTCATATAGATTAAATTTAAATCAGTGACCCTAACATAAATGGAGAGAAATCACAGAAAATCTAACAGAGAGGGAATGCATTCTAGAGTCTATTGATTTTTAGAAAAATAGTGTGAGCAGTAGTTGGACAGCATTCTTTGCACTTTCACTTCAGCATCCCAGAAATCCTTGCAAATGTAATTTATCTCAATCCATGTAGGTTCACAAGAACTTTTAGAAATGAGCTGCTTTTCTCTCCCTATTTGTATTACAAAATGAACCATTACTTGCATCCTCTTACCTTATCCATGCCTTGTTTCCACTTCTCATTATTTTTCACCTAGTCAGATCCCATTTCTTTTCAGAGACTGCCAAGTCATCGGCTCCATTCTCATCATGTTAAGCAGACTTTATGGCAGTCTGTAGTCTCCTCTTTATTACAACTCTAAATTTACCGTAGTTTGAAGCCCAAAGAAGACAGGAACATTTGTTTTTTGTATGGTTTTAATAGCAAAAAAGACCTTTTGTGTCAGAGCCTACTCTAATATTTGTATTATACTCTCATGTATGTATCACCCATATGTGTTATTTTTCTAGGAATATTATTTCAACTAAATTCACTGAATACTTTTTAATATAGTTCTTCTATCACAAAAGTTAGGTAAACTTTTCAGAGACCTGCTAAGGCCTCTTGCTTATTTAGTAAGTTAGTCTTCAGTGAAGATATGTCACAAAAATAACTTAAAGGACCTAGTAGAAGTATGAACTAATAAACTCCAGATTATATCATGACAGGATAAATTTGAAAGTCATTTATTCTTTAAATTTTGGAATATTCAAACTATAGCTAAAAAGCTGTGTTTGATCACTCATTTTCGTATATTACCCAGTTGCAAAACGGATGCTTTGGAGATTTCCATTTTGATTTTCAAGCTAAAACCACTGATAAATTATATCATGAGTATGTTCTCCTCTGAAGTCATCACTACCGTGTCAGTCTGTAATTTCTCTTCTAAAACTCTAGTTTCTACTTGAATGACAAACATTTCTAATCTGATTGAAATTTACATTTTAGGATATTACTTTGCATTATCATCTGAGTATTCAATATCCTTATGTTAATAATAAATGGTACATATGACAGATGAATTTTATTTTTCTCTTCAAAAAGTTCTTCCTAGCTGTTGTTTGATCACTAGTGGAAATCATTTTCACAAAACTGTTAACAGAATAATCCGATGGTTTTATGAATTAATCCTGTATTTTGGAACTTAAAGATCTAAATCCTTCTTGTGCTGCTATATTGGATTAATGTACTTTTGATGAGATTATAATTAAAGTAATGGATTTCCCCTAGCTCTCATTTAGTCTCTAAATTTAAGTGTCTACCTCTTCCCAAGACCAAAAGATTTTTTACATCTTTTCCATTTTCCTGTGGCAGCCACATATACTTTAAATCAAATTGTTAGACCTTTATAGCTAAACCTAATTTTTCTCATTAAGTTAGGTAGATATGAGTATACATTAATTTTTAGTGAATTTAATTTTTTATGATTTTTAAAGTAAGGTCATTAAATCTCCTAAATGGGATCAAACTGCTGAAATAATATGATGGTCTGACATATGTCTAGTGGATGAAAGAATTTAAGTATTTGAGGCTTTCTATATCTGAATTTTTGGTTTCTCATTACTTCTGATTTTCCCTTCGAGAGAAAAGTATTGAAGTTTGTTGAAGTGTTGCCTTTCCTCCTATGTAGTTCTCTCATACTTATGCAGTCAATCTGATTTTTCCCCATAATTACCTCCATGGTGGAGCACAATGAAGAAGCATCTGACCCCTAACACCCACTTGTTTTCCATGACACTATGGGGCTATATAGTGGCAACTTCCAGGGAATAACTCCGGCCAGTAAAATGGTGGGGATCATGACAAAGATGATAATGACTGCCACCATTGTTTATTGAATACCTCCCATATGTCAGACACTGTGTTAAGTGATTTACATGTATTACACCATTTAATCCTCCTAGTAATATGTACTTGCTATCCTTATACAGATGAGAAGGCTGAGGCTCAGGGAAGTTAAATATTTTGCCCAGGGGACACATAGCTAATAAACTGATAAGACCAAGTTGGGAGGGACGCCTGGGTGGCTCAGTTGTTTGAGCAGCTGCCTTTGGCTCAGGTCATGATCCCAGCATCTTGGGATCGAGTCCCGCATCGGGCTCCTTGCTCCACAGGGAGTCTGTTCCTCTCTCTGCCTCTGCCTGCCTCTCTGCCTGCTTGTGTTCTCTCTCTGTTAAATGAATAAATAAAATCTTTAAAAAAAAAAAAAAAAGACCAAGTTGGGAACCCAGTGACCATCTGGCCCTAAAGTAAATTATCTTTCCTTTATTTCTGTGGTTTTCCAACTTAAATCATTGTGACAATCTGCTGGGGGTCTTTTTTATTTTATTTTTTTTAATATAAGTATTTGTGGCTTCTAAGTCATCTGGGCTTTGGCTAAAGAGATTCTTGAGGCAGGAACAAGGAGTTTCTCCTTTTTTAGGAACTGCTTTCTTTATTCTTTATTCTTGGGTTACTCCTAAAAATATGAAGGTGTTCCAGGAGGGTGTAGGGCTTCTGTACTTTTAGGGGAATCATTTTTTATTCTAGATCTTCCACATTTGACCTGCCTTATTTATTCCCTCTCAAAGAAGAAAGGCATACTTTATCAATCTCCAGTCTTAGCATGGTACATTTCCACACACTGTATAGTCTATAGGCCAAAGAATTTTCTAAAATGGGAAATGTTAGGTGTTGAGAACGTGAATGACCAATAATAAGGTATCAATCTCTTTTAAGTGTAGTCATTTCTAAATCTTTAATTTCCACAAAATTGAAGAAAGATCTAACTTTTGAGATAACTCAAAAATAATTGAGTTATCAATTATTTTTAATAACACGTCATAATGTCATTTTAAACCTCTACTTAGATGTTCAAGCAATTGAATTCCTTTCTATAAAAACATTTCATTTTCATCTATTTATGTTAGAAAAGTTGCCTAATCTTTACATATATGACAATGAAAAATAAGAATTGAATTGGTAGTAAAACTCGTTTCATTCTGTTAATATTTGTCCTGAGCTACATGAAAATAAAACCTTATATAGGTCATTAAAAGATACATTTCCAAAAAATTTTACCTTTGAAATCTAATGTTTATGAAAATCTGTAAAATAGTTTGTTTCAATTGTGTACTAAATTGCTAAATATTGAGTCTAGAAAAATTGTTAATATCCACACGGTTAACAAGAAGTAAAAAAAAAACGATATACTTGTCTATATCTCATTTTATCTCTATTTACTAAAGTTTAGTGATAGCTCTATATAAGGAGAAATTTTGTGAAACTTCAAGGTCTATAGTTCAGCTCCTTACAGTTGTTTAGAAGAAAAGGCATTTAATTTTAAATTTCATTCAAGGACATTCCAAAACTCAGTGAAGAACAGATTATGTACAATTCAATTACAATTTTTGGCACTGCTGTGTTTTTACTCTTTTAGCCCCATTAGCTGCGATGATCACAATCAGTGACACTGGGTCAACTGCCATCATTTTTATATATAGGTTACCAAAAAGTACCAAGCCATTTAACAGTACGAACAGCATATATTTTTACCTATCTGCAATGTCATCAAAAAACTGTCCCTCAGCCTGAAATCTCTTAAATTACTCTGATTGTTGGTGGTGATGTTATTATGGAAAAACATACATTGACATTTTCAAATTGTACCATATTATCTTCCAAAAAGGCTTTGTTTTATTATAATCTCCTCAAAAACACACCACAGATATTGTGCTAGTAAGAAAACAAAACCTCTATCAAAAGGACACCCTTTTGATAATAATAATGCTTTGTTAAAACTGAAATAAAGGACTTGAGGATAAAATTAGCATTGCTGAAATTAGCTACTCTGTACCAGAAATAGCCATTATTTAAAACTATTTTCCTTGGGGAGCGCCTGGGTGGCTCAGTGGATTAAAGCCTCTGCCTTCGGCTCGGGTCATGATCTCGGGGTCCTGGGATTGAGCCCCACATCGGGCTCTCTGCTCGGCGGGGAGCCTGCTTTCTCCTCTCTCTCTGCCTGCCTCTCTGCCTACTTGTGATCTCTCTCTCTGTGTCAAATAAAAAATAAAATCTTTAAAAAAAAAAAACAAAAACTATTTTCCTTGGGTACCTGAGTGGCTCAGTTGGTTAAGTGTCTGCCTTCGGCTCAGATCATGATCCCAGGATCCTGGAATCGAGCATTAGGCTCCCTGCTCGGTGGAGAGCCTTCTTCTCTCTCTGCCTCTGCTCTGCCTCTCTCTCTCTCTCTCTCTCTCTCTCTCTCTCTCATGAATGGATAAGTAAAATCTTAAAAAAAAAGTAGTTTCCTTTGATTATTAAAGATTGTGTCTTAATCATTGAAAATAAGCCCTTAGCAAGACTACGAGCAAGTAGTTCCTTGAAGAATGAAATAAAACTTGGATATTTCATTCAGATTCTCAAAACTTATTTTAAAAAAATAGTGTTCATATTTATTAAGTGGCTATGTATAGGGTTAAACTCACTTTGTTTATTTAATGATATTATCATGTCAGAGAAAAACTGACAGATGGAGTTAGACAAGACTGTATTCAAGACTATTGGAATAGGAGTCAATACTATTGCAGTGAGGAGAGAGATTGAACTTAACTCCCTTGAAACAAAAAGCAAGAGAATTCAAGCATTGGAATGAGCTATGAAAAAGTACTGGAGGATGTTGGGGAGTTTGATTATGTGATTAGACCATCTGTGTTTGAATATTGGTGCTTATGGAATATGCTTTTACCCTCCTACAAACACTAAAAGATAGGGGCACAACCTTTTTGATGATTACATTTCAAAAGGATGACTCCCAAGCCCTGGAGAAAGACATTCTGAGGTTGCAAAACTAGAAAGAGTCTGGGAAAAGATGTACATTTTGGAAAGACAGGAAAAAATTATAATTGCAAGTTTTCTAAAGTAAAACTCTAAGAAAAGGAAAGTCGGGCATATAGAAGGAAAGAAACTTGCCTAAAGTTTAGTCAAGCTGTTGAAAAAAATCCAGTAAAAGGTGACTTTTTTCTTAGGTAATTTATAGAAAGTTGAAATTATATTGAGGGTATAGTAGGGCTTAATCTTAGCCAGATGGAATGTATACTTACAGATTGGTAGTGTTCTGGAGCATGGTAGTGACCCTTGGTCAGTGCTAATACTTTAATTAAAGATGAATGATGTCTGTAACCATTAGTCTGTCAGCTATCTTGGGACAGGGTGAACCAGGTCGTTTGCCTGGTGAAGCCTGGGAGTTTTTACCAGTTAAGATTGGTCATATAGCTGTAACATGCCTATGTGACCAGCTCTCTATGAGATCCCACCACTAAAAACTGGGGACTTCTTGTTACAGAGGTGTGTCATATGCTCTCAAGATGATGGTTCCAGACCTAGAGGTAAAGCACATATTGGCAACTGAGGGATGGGAAGGCATGTCAGAGCCTGAGATCTCCAGACCCCTTTCTCAATGCACGCCCTCATGCTATTACCATACTGTAACTTTCATCTGTGATAATGTTCTGACTGTAAACAATCTAGTGAGTTCTTTTGGAAATGGGGTACTCGTGTAATTAATATATGTAATATATGCTAATACATTTTGATTCATATATAGAAACTGTCTCATGTAAATCAAGTAGAGATTATTCATCTTAATTACTAAAATTTATCTTTTAAGAAACTTTGATCATGTTGATAGTTGATAAAGCTTTTTTCAAATTTGGCCCATGTATATACTGATTGATTTCTGCATGTAGACTGAAATATATAGGGGTGCCTGGGTGGCTCAGTTGGTTGGGTGTCCAATTCTTGATTTCTTCTCAGGTCATGATCTTAGGGTCATAAGATCAAGCCCAGTATCAGGCTCCATGCTCAGCCTAGAGTCTGCTTGATATTCTCTCTCCCTCTCCCTCTGTGCCTCCTGCTCATGATCTCTCTCTCTCTCTCTCTAATAAATAAATAAATCTTTTAACAAAATTATTTAAATAAATAAATAAACTATGTATGAATCAAAGCCTAAAAATTTGACACAGAGTTTTAGAAACTAGAGGCCTCCAGACCAATGGTAAAAAATGAATTAATTTTCCAACATTTAAAAATTGGGAAATTTTATGTATAAATTCTGACTGCCTCCTTCAATTTAAATATTGGAATACCCAACCAAGTGAATATTGCCATGTGGTAACAATCAGCTGATTATTGGCTTCTCTTTTTATAATAAGCATGGCATTTTCTGTCTTACCATAGTCCACACTCAGCCTGTACACCCCCAACCTGGTGTACAACCATAAGGAAACTGAAATAATGCCATTCAGAAAATAATCGAAAGAGATTGTGAATTTTAGACTAGAGAAGAGAAACCACGGGAATGACATAATCATTTTCTTCCAATATTTCAAAGATTTTCACATGGAAGATGTAATCAAAATATTTTGTGTTATTCCAGTAATAATTCTGATATTTTAGTCTCTATAACACCTTATCTCACATATTCGTCATAGTACTTACTGTCTATAAAGAGAGGCCAAAATTCTTTTTTTTCTCCCCAAATATGTTTATTTTAATTTTCCAGTGTTACAAGATTAATTGTTCATGCACCACACCCAGTGCTCCATGCAATACGTGCCCTTCTCGATACCCACCACCAGGCTCACCCACCCCCCCACCCCCTCCCCTCCAAAACCCTCAGTTTGTTGCTCAGAGTCCACAGTCTCTCCTGGTTCATCACCTCCTCCGATTTCCCCCCACTCGCCCTTCCCTTCCTTCTCACGATGGAGAGGCCAAAATTCTTAAACCCACTTGATAAATGAGAAAACTCAAAAAGATTAAGGAGCTTGCTGAGGGTCACAAAACTGGGAAAAGTGGAGAGTTGGGGATTGAATGTAAATCTTTATCTTAAGGCCAAGCAAGGCACACAAACCCAAATGCTTCAGGGACTAGAAAAATAACACAGATATGTGGAGGAATACGGGCTGATAATAGGGAGTGGAGGGGTCTGTGGAAGTTTGGAGAATGCTTACAACAATTGAAATTTAACTTAAAATAGACGTGATGATGGGCCAAAACACATGTGCCTTTAGGTATGAATAGTCTTGAATTTCCATTCTGTGCTGTGTGCTGCCTCGAATGAAAGACGGATGTTATTTCATAGTGAAACCATCTAAAAGTGAATTTACTGTTGCTATAAGTACTTAATCCACATAGGGTTACTATACTACTATACAGACTCAGGATGAGTCGAATTAGGTAACTTTTAAAATCTTTGACTCCCAAGTCCTATAAATAATTGTTTAAAGATATATTTCTAGTATTTGTAAAATACAGGATAGAAATGTGTATCCCATTTATGCCCCCACAAGGTTTGTATTGTATAGTATTGGATATACTGGTAAAAGAAGTTACACTGACATCTCATGTTTCCCAGACAATTGTAACACTACTTATTCAGCCCTAGAGGTTGATGCTGGGTAATTTTACCAATGAAGGTATTGCTAGCTGCTTTAGCAGTTAAATCCCAAAATATTTTGGTGCCTGGGTGATTCAGTCAGTTGAGTGTCCAACTCTTGGTTTCAGCTCAGGTCATGATCTCAGGGTTGTGAAACCGAGCCCCACATTGGGCTCTGTGCTCAGTGGGAAGTCTGCTTGAGATTCTCTTTCTGCCTCTACCTCTGTACCAACCCTCTTCCCTCTCTCTTAGAAATAAATAAATAGATCTTTTTTTAAAAAAAATCCCAAAATATTAGTTTTCAAATGCAATAGAAATTTCTCTCTCTTTCAGATGACTTTGAAAATGGGGGCTCCTGAATGGTGGTGGCCTTTTCCATAGCAGTGATTCAAGGACTCAGATTCCTTCCTTCCCTATAGATTCCAGTTATCTATGTATAGACCAAAGGTTGCCCTGGAGATCATCCTCCCAACAAGAAAGAAGGTGAAGAGAATATCGCAAATATTGCGCATGGCAAATTTTTACATGCCATACCTGGCATTGATGCTCAACACTCCTGCCCACATTCCATTGACCAGAATTCAGTTACATGGCATACATAATGCAAGGGAGGGTGCCAACTGTAGTCTAGCTGTGAGCCTTGGAGGAAAAGGTTATGGGTTTGGTGAACTCAGTTTCTGTGACAGCAGTGCTTAGTTTTATTTTAGACCAAGCACATATTCCCAGACTTTTAAAATCTATACAACCTAAATAGCTCACCTTTGTATAAAAGTATATATACTTATCAACATGGTTTCATATTCAGCATTACAGGGGACCCTCCCAATCATCCTGTATGAGTGAACTAATCCTCATTCTAAGCTATGAAGCAAATGTAAGCACATTACCTTTGCAGTCAGGTACTTTGGTTTAAATCCCACTTGCTAGCAGTATAATCTTGGGAGAATTACATTACCTCTCTAAATCTATCATCTTATCTGTAATATGACAAATATTATCTGTAATATGTAATATGACTCTAATAGAAATAATGGCTAATGTTCTTATTTAATCCTAACAATAACTTAATGAAGAGTTTTTGTCATTGTCCCCATTCCACTGATGAAAAAACTGAGGTACAGAAAACTTGAAAGTGACTTTAGGGGTCACATAGCTAGGGAGTAATAGAGCTGGGATTTTAACTTAGGCCTCTCAAACTCTGAAACTCTGAAAATGTACCCTTTTAACTGCTTTGATATTCTATTTTTAGTGTAATATGTACTTTGTAGGGTTACAATGAGGATCAAATTTAAAAATAAAGAAAAATATGCATGAACAAATGAACTCATGTGAATGAATGGATGAACGAGTGAATGAATCCTCGTGTGTCTTCTAATGTGACCAAGTAGGACTAAACAAGGATATTTGAACCCTGTCGCCTCACTGGATTCTTTATAATTTAAAAGGTAAACTGTCCTGGTAGAAAAGTGCAATAACATTTACATGTCTACAACACAAGATTGTTGTAGTATTCGGATAAATGATTACTCACCTAATCATGAAAGAAGTTTGGTTAGCATTCTTTTTTCTCTTATACAACTCCCTTTCCATGGTACATGGTGACATTTGTGATAGTCCTTAAGAAATATCTCGAACGCACTAGCATTAACTTGTATTTTTTTTTAAATTGCTTAGCAACTTTAAAATTTGTTACAGAAACACCCCCTGCAGAGCAAAGTGTGACAGACAGTGCTGCAGTAGCACTGGTGATTATAAATGATTCGTCGACAAAATGTGACTCTGCAACCTTGAAATGGTGCCACTGGGGTGTATTATGCATATGGCACCGATGCCCACGCAAAGATTTGTAATTACCAAGCACATGTTACAGGATATAATTTCTTGCTGTGGGAGAAATCAAAAATCTTGTGTCTCTTAGCTCAAGCATGGCTCATATCACTTTAATGTGTGACAGAGGTACCATATACTCAATTTTACATGTTACTTGTGAATGTCAAACAATGCCCTGGAAATGTCCAGCAAAATCAGTGTGCAAACCCCAAATAGGAGGTACATCACTCAGGACAAATGTTTCTAGGTTTCATTTCCAGGGAGAAGGCTATTACATTTCCTTGGGGAATGAACTCAACGTTTTAGTTGCAAAAAGAAAAGCTAAAAATAAAAACGCTCCTGAAGAACAAATCAGGAATAGGTAGCACCTAAGGACTTTGATCATTTAAAGACAAGCCCGGTTTCGAAAGATAATCAAATTTCTCTATCCTTGATAGTTTGAGGGCAGTGGAAAAGATAACCAGAAATCTCCATAATCTGGGCCCTAGAACCCATATCTGTGGAAAATCATGTCCCTGTATTTTGATACCAATTTAGTCTGTGACTCTGATTCCTTAGTGCCTGCCTCATAAAAGTGCCCTGTAGGGATGAAAAAGTTAAGCCTCTCAAATAATTCCTTTACTTGTTCTGAAGAAGCCCAGGTAGTTGCTAAATCTCCCAATTAAAGAGAGGCTAACTTTCATCTTCAAATGGATCATTATGCACAAATAATCTTCCCTCTTAGTCCAAAAATTGCCCCTTCAATCTATCTCTGCGTAGTCCTAGGCATATAAGGTCTCCTGGAGGTCTCACCATCAATCCGAATTAAATAGATCAAAGACAGAACTATACAGCTTCCCTCCCTTAAGTTTGCATTTCTGAATTGTCATTGCATAATGCAGGGCGGGGAAAATAAAATATTTAACTTAAAGCATAACATTGCGAAAATGAATATAAAAAAAATTATTTCTTCCATTGATTCATGCCATTAATTCTTGTAATGTGCTTACGATGGGCCCTGAGTCTTACTCTTGTTGCTTGGGATACCAGAGAATGTTTCCCGGCTTCATGTAGCTCACAGACTAGTGGGAGAGAGAGAACCAAAGTACAATCCACTATACTAAGTGCTTCGGAAGAAAATAGTGCAGGCAAAAGGAGCAGAAAGGGATCCAGGGGTGAGGGGGTGTTCTCTCTGAAGAGCGGCATTTTATTTTATTTATTTATTTTTTTTTTGAAGAGGGGCATTTTAATTTGAAAGATCAAAGGAAAAATTACTTTAGAATGAGGGATGGACAAGTGTGAAGGTTCTGGAGTGGAATGAGCTCGTCGTGTGCAAGAAGCAGCAAGAAAGCGTGACTGGAGTGGAGGGAAGTGGAGGAGCAGGGAATGTGGGAAAGGGGGTGGTTAGATGACATAGTCCATATTAATTATCTTCCTCTCTGTTGAGCAGGTCTTCTCCTCTTTGTGGAGATGTACAGTCTCTTTGTGACCAAGGCCACTGTTTTCTATTTGCTTTATACACCGGGGTGACAATACCAAAGCCTGAAGGGAAAAGATAAAGCACTAAAAACAAAAACAAAAACCAAAAAAACATACCCTGAATAAACCAGAAATTTGGAACTACACGACAGAGTGTTCACCAGAAAGCCAACTAAAGAGTCTTTTATGGTAAAGAAAGTCATTTTGGGGTTTGTACTACATTGCTAGATATTTGGATAATGAACTATCAATCTGCTTCTGTACTTGGCACTCCAACATTTATGCTTTAACATTGCTTTAACCTTTGAGACAGAAATAGCCTAATGCCCTTCAAAAGAAATTCTGTTACCACAAATATGCATTTACAAAGTGTGTTTCCCCCTCACATTCTCTATCAGATTAAATGAGGTCTTTAAAAGGCGACTCCCTCGAGAGCCTTATGAAATGTTCATAGTGATGCTAAACCTTCCCTGCTCTTTGTGATTGGAAGGGCAATGCAGTCATATGCTGAGCAGGATGGTCTCCAAATGACGCTGCCTCTAAATGCATCCCCTTTGCTAGGGCAGGACTGAAATCAGTGCAGCATAAGCCTTTCAGTATCATATTTTGGAATATACATAGCAGTAGTCCATAAACATACCTCATTTTCATAACTCCCTTACCTATGGAAGCATCATAAACATTTCCAGAAATTTTTTTCCTCAAGCCTTTAAACTTAATGGAAATATCAGAAGAGAATTGAAACTTCAAGTTGTGGCCTTACTGAAACCATCTCCCTTTAATGAAAAAGTATTCCATAAAGCTAATATTTTTCTGTTACCTTCTACAGTTCTTTCCCCAGTTCTCAAATTCTGAGACCTTGAAGGCTCTAAGATTACCGTAGAGTAAAAAAGTCCCCCGTTGGGTGTTTTGTTCTAATCCTGGCACCATCACTTGGTTAGATTTACGTCATCTTCAGTAAGGCGCTGACTACATCCTATAAAACAGAGATTTGCTCTGCCCTGCTCCAGAGAGTTGTTGTGAATATATGAACGGACAAAGGAATATTTTCCTCTTCTGAGACATTGAGCAGCCTAGATGATTGGATATGGCTCATTTTCCCTGGTGTCCCGCACGTGCTTGCGCCATTCTCCTTATGCTTAGCTGTTCATACACCTGCCACTGCCCCAAACACACTTGTTCATGGCCCTTCTTCAGGTCGGCTATCCTGAAAGGCAACATTTTTCTTTATTTCCTCACAGCAGTTGACAGGTTGGCTATCGCATAATAGTTGCTTTAAAGATAAATCGAATACCAATCAGGGATTCAATAATTCTACTTTGCAGTGTTACATTTGCTAATTAGAAGGAAAATACTGTGTTGTTATAGATCTACCAGCTGAATCATGTTTTCTCTCCATTCATCTGGCCATCACTGAAAAAATAGAACTTTTTGCAGCGATAGAAATGTTCTACATCTGTGCAAATATTGTCATTGCTAGCTTCCTGTGGTCATTGAGAACCTAAAATGTGGCTGATGGAACTGAGGAACTACATTTTCACTTTAATTTTAATTAATTAAAAATTAAATAGCCACATGGCTAATATGTTTTGTACTAGACAGTGAAGATCTATACCAAAGTCACAAAAATATTGTCTAGGGGCAACGGAAAGTTTTCATGGCACCTTGAATGCTTAAATCAGTTTAGACAGGGAAACTTCCCTTTTATATAAGTTGACTTTAGGTTATGCCTATATCTATACAGCCATCAATTTCCTTTTTAAATCGTCTACACAGAGCAGACTAGCACATCTGATTACTGGTTTTAACCACTTTCCAACTAGGGGTTAGCAAAGACAGTGTACCAGAAATGAGATATTTTCATATAGCTAAGACTCCTGCTTTTAGGGAAGACCTTTTGAGCATCTTAATGATCACTGATTCTCAGATAGAACTTCAAAAAATATTTTGAGATGATTCTTAGATATACCCACAAGCGAAGAGAAGTTAAATGATTTTCCAGTGATGCCACAAGGTCAATGTTCTTACAGGAAGAGCTGAGGAAAAAATATTTGAGCCTGGTAGTAAAACAGTATTTCCAAGAGAATTCAATTTTTATCTTCTTCAGGAGAAAGTCACACATGGAGAGCATTTGAATGTAGGTCTTAGTGACTACATTCTTTCTCTCAAAAACATAGTCAAAATTTAAAAGCTGTGGTTCTTTTTAGCGAGTGCTGCCCCAGATTGCTTTTTAAAAGGCTATGATTAAAATCAACAAATACACAAAGATGGAGCAAATACCCTGAGGCCCAGCAAGAAGGAAGTCAAAAAAAGATGAAACTTTGGTTTGACAAGAACAAACACAATAAATTCAGGATCAACTATATGAAGTGTGACCATATAATAGATTCTGCAAACCTGGTCATTTTGACTGTAAGAAGGGACACTTTTAGTAATTACACTGGGAATATTGGTAGAAATTGGAACTGGAATTATTCTAAGTAAACACGGATGTCTGATCACCCTAGCTTTTTGGAAAAAAAATGTGTTCTAGATCAACATTAATAGTTTGACAGCAATGATTATGATAGTCCTTTTCTGTATGACATGCCCTAACACCTTTCAAAAACTTTTATTTTTAACATTACAAAGAAACAGATTTTCAAAAGTCAGTGACAGTTTCAGAAGTCCCACTCTGCAGCTGCCTTCTGAGGAATGTCCTTCATAACCCTAAAGCTCTATGTCTAAGTGAGTGGTGGAGTCTTCTGATATTATAATACCTGAAACATATCCTCTAGGGCATGCCAGAGCTACATGTATTATTGAGATCAATATTGGTTGGCAAACTTCTTCTGTAGAGGGCTATATAGTAAATATTTGACATTTGTGGCTATTTTACATTTGGTGGCATATCTTTTGCAGTTACTCAACTCTGGTTGTTGTATAAAAGCAGTTAGAAGCTATTCACAAAAATGAATGAGTGTGGCTGTGTTGCAGGAAAATTTTATTTATAAAAACAGGTGGTGGGGCGCCTGGGTGGCTCAGTTGGTTGAACGACTGCCTTCAGCTCAGGTCATGATCCTTGAGTTCCAGGATCGAGTCCCACATCGGGCTCCCGGCTCTGTGGGGAGTCTGCTTCTTCCTCTAACCTTCTCTCCTCTCATGCTCTCTCTCACTTTCTCTGTCTCTCAAATAAATAAATAAAATCTTAAAAAAAAAAAAAAAAACAGATGGTGGGCCAATTCATCTAGAAAGACCCTAGCATAGGAGACATCGAAGTCCCACCACATTGTTTCCCTGTATTATTTTGTCATAGGGCTCCTTCTCACCCAGATAAACTTCCTTTCTTCTTTCCTTCCTTTCTTCCTCCTCTCCCGCCCTCCTTCCCTCCCACCCTTTCTTCCTCCTTTTTTTCCTTCTTCCTTTCTTCTATCTTTCCCTTACTCTTTTTTTCTTTCATTAAACAAATATGTATTGAGAATTGGCTCTGCACCAGCAGTTGGGATTTCAAAGATAAATAAGGTATGATTCTTCCTATTTTTCCTTTGGATGAACTTACAACATACGGAGTGAAGGTATGTGATATGGCTTAGTGTCAGAGAAGCTGGGGCTTGAGGCTGTCGGCCAGTTTAAACAGAGATAGCACTAAGCGTCGTCGACCCGATTCGGACCGCTGCACCACCCTTCCCGCCTGCACCCTGGCGTGTGTTTGGACGATCCAGAGAAACAGTAGACAGACAGTGATCCATTTTTAGAAGCCCCATTTATAACTCGGCGTTCTTTGTGTAGCAGCCTTTCCTTAATATCCCAACGAGGAGTTTTGTTTTTAATAACCCTAACATGGACTTAATAATAATTAATAATACACGTTTTTCTATATGGTGTTATATCTATCAGAAACTGGAAATATGTAAAACAATGTAATGGCAAAGTAGTTAGCACTTCCAACAGTTTTATGAGATCCAATGAAATATTCTGCTATGTGATAAGTGTACACTAATTAGTAGGAACATTTATGCAAAAGAGCTTTATGTTTCTGCCATTCTATAATTTTTATTCCTAAATATTTATCTTAGAGTTGCATATTTTCCTTAGATCTAATTCCTAAAAATAAAACAAACTCTATCAAGATGTAAAGTTGACATTGATCTTAACGGAAATGATTTAATTTCTATTTTGCAGTTGTATTAACCACACTTAGGTCTCTAGAGGCCCCCTGTGATTTACCTCATATAGCAAATGAAATGCCCTTCATGGCAGCTTCCACGTGTTAAGGCAGAGATAGAGCATCTCTAGTCCACTTCATTTAATTAAACTTAAACATAATTTCTTAAAGAAATCTAGTATAACCTTTAGAAGAAGATCAAGGTACCTTCTAAGTTTTCAAGGTAACCTCAGGAAATGTTACATCATTGTCTTGGCATTCATGGGAATACCTGTTATACAGGATAGAAAATATTTGTTCAACATCCCCTTACTACAAAATTAATTAGGATATTATATAAAATAAAATGCCAGACTTTGCGTTAATGTCTTCTATAATTCTTATTTAATCCTCATTAAAACCATGTGAGTGAGTGTGGGGAAATAAAACTTCCCTGAATTTCTCAGTGCTCTTTTAAAAAGCCCTAGCTTCCTGAGATTTCTTTCCCCTTATAGACAGGGGAAAATCATTTTTTTCTCGTGCCTCATCTTTGTAGTGTCCAGTCACTCATGTGGGACAATGGCCCTAATTCTCATCACATTGCTCTGGGGTAAGGACTAGAGAAAGAATGGCTGATGCACTTAGTGTTTACTGTGAGGCAAAAACACAAACAAACAAAATTCCCAGAGTACCTTTTCCATACATTTAGGATAAATTAATAATGGAAAAACTCAACAGGAAGATAAATTCTCTATACAGATGAAAAGACAGACCTTGAGGCGCCTGGGTGCTCAGTGGGTTAAAGCCTCTGCCTTCAGCTCAGGTCATGATCTCGGGGTCCTGGGATCGAGCCCCACATTGGGCTCTCTGCTCAGCGGGGAGCCTGCTTCCCCCTTCTCCCTCTGCCTGCCTATCTGCCTACTTGTAATATCTGTCTCTCTCTCTCTCTCTCTCTCTGTCAAATAAATAAATAAACAAACAAACAAATAAATAAATAGAAAAGACAGACGTTTACTAGCATATGAGGAAGTCTAAGTTAACAGATCAAGTATGGAAACTGTAATCCTTCCTGCCTTAATCCATTTGGGCTGCTATAACAAAATACCAGAAGCTGAGTGATTTATAAAGAACAGAAATTCATTTTCACAGTTCTGCAGGCTGGAAGTCCAAGATCGAGGCCTTGGCAGATTTGGTGTATGATGGAAACCTACTTCCTCACTGATGGCCATCTTTTCACCGTAACCTCACAGGGCAGAAGGGGTGAGGGAACTTTCTCAGGTGGCTTTTTTTTTTTTTTTACTTTTATTTATTTATTTGACAGAGAAAGAGAGAGATCACAAGTAGGCAGAGAGAGATCACAAGTAGGCAGAGAGAGAGGGGGAAGCAGGCTCCTTGCTGAGCAGAGAGCCCGATGCGGGGCTCAATCCCAGGACCCTGAGATCATGACCTGAGCCGTAGGCAGAGGCCTTAACCTACTGAGCCACCCAGGCGCCCCACTCTCTGGTGGCTTTTATAAGGGCCCTAATCCCATTCATGAAGTCTCCATCCTCATGATCTCATCAGGTCCTAATAACCCCATATCCTAATCCTAATACCATCACCTTGGGAGTTAGGTTTCAACATAGGAATGGGAGGGGTTGGGTACAAACCTGCAGACTATAGCACCTCTGGCCACTGAGATTGCAGTTTTCTTATTCCTGGTTGTTGAAGTGGTGGGAAAATGCCTGCAACAGCGTCATCTTAAGCCCTGTCCTCAACTGCCATCTCCCCTTTCTTCTCCACCACTTTAGGGCCCTTTCAGCTCTTCGTCGGTCTTAGGTTGAACTGCATCTGTGTCCCTCCTGCGTTACTCATGTCCTCACGCCCTAGGTGTGGTGCAACAGCCCCGTTCTGGGTCCTCCTCTGTATTGCTGCACTTTCCTCCCTGATACCGATGATGATCCATCGATTATTCATGATCTTCATTCAACATATGCCTTTGTCAGTTTGGTTTTTTTCTGCGTGCTTGCTCGCTTCACTTTTTTTTTTCAAGCATCTCTCCTGTCTCCATATATTTTCATTTTCTCAAACCTTATCTATAATTCTGAAATTCAAAATGTTCTGGAAACTGAGATTTTTTGTTGTTGATTGGTTGGTTGTTTGGTTGGGACAGACTGGGTTTTACTTATTTTCCAGCAAAACTCTCTTGACCTGAACTTATTTAGGGGCAAAACCGGGCCTGAACCGATGATAGGCTTATCAGAGACCTTATTTCTCCCACCCAGTGGGCATATTCATACAATTCATGGCAACCCATTTTGTGTTTACCTTAGAGTGCTGCTCCTGGTTCCCTGGAATTGGGAGGGGGATTCTGCAAAGTACACTGTGAACTCCATGTCACCACTCTAAAATCTAAAAAAAATACTCTTCGATTTGCAAAACACACATGTGGCCTAAGAGGTTCAGCGAAGGAACTGGGCACTGTACTTCCTGAGCCAACACGCCTTCCAAAGTGATCAGCTGTGTCTCAAAACTTTTCTGTGTCCTGCCTTCTTCGACCTTCTTACCCCTTATCTTCAAATTAACAAATTCAGTTTTCTGCTTATCTGAGAAGCAGTCTGGAGTGAAGACCAAGATCTAAATAATTTACAGAGCAATCTGTCCATTCAGGGGCAGAGAAACACAGCACTATCTAAAAGGAGGGACTAGATCTTGAGATTAAATTCTAGCTGGTGATGCAATCTGTGGCTGCAGATTAGGGACCTGATGACTTTAGTGGTGGTTATTGTGCCTCCTCAGAGCCACAGTGGGACTCTGAGGAGGGCTGGATCAAGGATTTTGAGAGGAGGAGGGCTTTGGAAGATCACTCAGAATTGGAGGGGAGAGTAGGACTTTGTTTTCTGTTTATTCAGTGGTAGGGCTCCCCAGAGGCAGAGACTCTGGGCACAGGAGTTGCAAAGAAAAACTGAGACTACTTGATTAGAGCAAGGTACTTAGAAACCCAGATTAACTAAAATAGAAATTTGCAAGAGGTTACTTTGGCAAACCCTGCACAAAGAGTGGGAATTTAGGGGCTCACACAAGCAGAAGCCTGAGAAAGATGAGGTGATCAGATCTGGGGTTTCTGCCCTTTAACACTGAGATGAGATCTGTTGGAACCTTAGTCCTGCATTCTAGAAGAAATCCAGTACCATCCTGAATATCTTCTTTTTAGATGTCAGGACATGTCTAGTCCAATTATAAAGTGGGGAGGAAATGCTGCATCTAAATGTATGCAAATACAATTAAAAAAAAAAAAAACACCAAAACCCTACAATGCCAAATTTGTGAGCTGGCCTGAGGGATTATTGGTGACAGCTAGTAATTGGGTTTTTCTTTCACATCACTGTATCTGGTAGATGTTGATCTTGTTCTTCCATGCTCTCCTTTCTTTCATTGACTCATGTCTTGTTTCCTTAGATATGTATCTCTTCCTTTCTCAGTGTCCCATTCTTAGTCCTTGATTCCCTCCTCTCCTCCGCCCAGCATTCAACTATCCTGTCTTATAGGCCTCTCTGCTCCATGTGTCTATCTATCCCCCTGGATGTCTGTACATCCTCACTCTGGCAATAAAGAAGACATTGAAATCATTTAAAAGTTTATTTCTTGAATAATAATGATACATAATCCTGATTGCAATTTCACGGGAAGCTGAAGAGAAGGCTTGGTTTTCTTCAAAAGATCTTGTCCCTCTGCTACTTCTATACTTCCATTAAGTATAACCTTTGAATTTGAGTATGGCTTTTGAGTATATATATTTTTTCTATTGGTCACTGATACTTTATCGATTTTCAGAAATAACTGTTCTATTTAATTCATACTAAAGTTTGTTTTTTTTTAAGAGTTAATTATAATTCACAGTTAATGGTCTTTGGTCTTTTTTTTAACATAATAAAAAACATAATTGAAATGCGTCTCCTTGGGAAAGCATAGACATTAATTCTTTTCGACCATGAATTTCCCCGAAGCAAGATTCTAGCATAGTCAAATTTACATTCCTATACTTGTTCAGTAATCTAGAGAATTTCATTCTGAGAATGAGCAAATATTGACTGCCCACCTTGGGAGATAATTAGAAAAAGGGGGGAACTGGGATTTGGGAAAGACAATGGGGATTGAGCACATGGCTAAGCAGGAGTGGAGGGTTTTGCAGTAGTTTTCAGATGGCAAGGAGGCTGAGAGAAAATATCTTGGGTGTCAGCACCTCCTTCCTGGGCGGCGGAGGGCGGCAGAAGTCTGGAGTCTGGCAAGAGGAACTGGTGGGGCCCAGTCTGCGAACTCTGCTGCATTCTGGGATCCTCTGGTGAATAACCTGTGTTCAGGGACTTGAAATATATACCATTTACAGCCAGAACAGATGTGTTAAGGAAGATAACACCAGTATGCTGCCTGAAGCATGTAAGTTATCCTGCAGCCCTACAGTAGAGTTGGACGTGGAAGACAGAAGTTAATAACTCTGACTCATAAACTGAGAAAGAGATTGATCTCTTAGAGGGAAGTAGAGACTAGAAGAAAGGAGAGTAGAAGGAAATGCCTCTCATGATACAACAAAGCAAAATTGATTTCAGACATTTCTTTGATAATGAATAAAAGCAAGACCCTAAGCACAAAAGAGGGTGTGAACATTGCATGTCAGGACAAATTATTATTGTTTAAATGATGTAAAAATTACTACTTTGTGTGGAGGTCTTATTGTCTTAGTTTTAGCAAATGTTTGTAATATTTTAAGATTCCCTTTCCTGACCTTAGTTATTCTGACATTTTATTTATCCTATTAAGGTTTTTAGTTCTTCAACTTAACATTACCTTGTTACAGGGAATTTCAGGATGTAGCCTTCACTATTGTGGGGGGGGGGGCGGAAAGAGTATGGACATTTGAGAGGGAATTCATGAGGCCTTTATCACTCTAGGATTCCTGAGAAGCAGTTATCTAAGTTTTTTTAAATGCCTCGTTACAGAAAATTTGCTGTCCTATGAGCAGCTGATTAATTTTCAGATAAGGGCATTTGTTTGGAGTTTTTTTTCTTACCATGTTCTAGAATATTCTTTGTGGCCATTTCTTCTGCCCTCTCCAGTAACAAAATAAAATTTATGTCCTTTCCTAAGAGGTTACAAGTTTTATGTGTGGGTCTGAGTTCCTTCCCTTGGTAGCAAGTTCCCCCGACATTCTCTCACAACATGTCATTTGTAATTACCACATAAGATACCTTCATTACCGTAATTCCATTATATCCAATACAGTTGGGCAGTTTCATTTACGCTCCTTGGCTTACTCTCTGATTCTTCTTCCTATCCCTTCCTTGGCTCCAGTTCTTACCATTCAACTTCCCAGCCCTTCTTTCCACTCCTAGAACTCCCACATTTGCCCCTGACACTCCTCCTTCCCTCTGAAAGAGCACACAAAAGCCTGTGCTTGGGCCTGACAGGTGCCCCTCCAAGGCACGTGGATAGCTCCTGGGGATAAGCAGGAGTCTGGCCTAGGGCAGGCCACTTTCTGGGTCAGGGAGAGAAATTAAAACTGTTGTGACTCAGAGCCTTCAGCCCTAGGAGGGGATCATCCCAGAGGCATTGCCTCTAAAAAGACCCTTGGGGAGGCTGAGCAGAGCAGGAAGGTGATGGAATCCCACAGGCCCAGCCACTTCTGAGCCTGCAGCTCCAAGCCTGGGATACCAGCATTGAAATCAGAGGAGCCCAAGGCAGCCAGAGGGATGTTTGAAAGTGTTTATACATTTCATATGTGAAATCGTTTAAGAACATAGATTCTCTGATTTTTAGAAAACAACAAATTCTGACACTTCAGTAAAATACTGGTAATATTGATAGATCAGTCTTATGGGCAATAACACCAAAATGCAGTAATGAAACTTTCATTACTGCATTTGGTGTTATTGCCCATAAGACTGATGGGCTATTCCTCTCCTGGTGTAGTGATGCTACCCCAGCATATTCCTGTCTGCACGTTTCACTCATTCATCGGTTTCTTCCTCTTTTCCGCGAGGACAGGTTGCAACTCCATATCCAGGATACTTTGTTTTAATACATAGTAAGTTTATGTGACTGATTTTGGCATTCACTTAATAAAAACAGCTGTTAGGTATTCATTCAACCAAGTCTGTGGCTAATTGCTGGGGAATTTAGCAGAGAATGAAACAGAGGGTCAAAATGGGATGGTGAGCCTTCGGGCTCTGGAGACGGGCTGACTGTGTGTAACTCCATTTAATTCATACATGTAAACCACTTAGAACAGCACTGGGCAGCCACTAAATCCTTACTAACTGGCGTATGTTAGTGTATTAGATGTGTCCTGCTCTCAAGTGCCTTATAGTTTAGTAGACAGAACAAGAATTCCAGTTGACAGTGATAAACTGATGGGAAACTTCGTTAGAGGTCATTTGATCAACTAAGGATCTACCAATTGCAGTTTTTCAGCCATTTTTTAAGAATTTTTTCATTTAGGGATGCCTGGGTGGCCTAGTCAGTTAAGTGTCTGCCTATGGCTCAGATCATGATCCCAGAGTCCTGGGATGGAGTCCCACATTGGGCTCCCTGCTCAGCAGGGAGCCTGCTTCTCCCTCTACCTGCTGCTCCTCCTGCTTGTGCACTCTCGCTTTTGCTCGCTCTCTCTCTCTCTCTAGCAGATAAATAAAATCTTCAAGAAAAAAAAAATTCTCCATTTAGTTCATAAGGATATCTCAAGATTGGCCAATGACCTTCAAATGCCATTGCCTAGTACATTATGATAATCAATACTATATGTAGAAGATAAAGCAGTATGGCATTCTGAAAGGTATGTATTTGCCATCAAAGAGCCTGGCTGTTAATTAATTTCTGTGAAAAGTTAGACACTGTCTTAATCAGCTTTAGCCGCTCTAATAAACTACCACAGACTGAGTGGCTTAAACAACACACATTTATTTCTCACAATTGTGGAGGCTGAGAAGTCCAAGTTCAAGGTGCTGGCAGACTTGGTTCCTGGTCAGGGCCCACTTCCCGGCTTATGGACAGTTTTCTTCTCACTGTGTATATGTGTGGTGAGAGAGATTGAGATCTGTCTTCCCCTTCTTATAGGGCACTAATTCCATTATGAGGGTCCCACACTCATGACCTAATCTAAATCTAATTACCTCCCAAATATTCTATCTCTGAACACTATCACGTTGAGAGTTAGGGCTACAACATATGAATTGGTGGGGGCTGGGGACACAAATATCCAGCCCATGACAGTCAAATCACAAAACTTACCAACAGTTCAAACTCTTGATCTGCAGTGAAGATTAATAATAACAACACTATTTCATAGGATTATTGTGAGTTTGCAACAAAATGCTCTATATAGAACCCAATACCAGGAGCTGTCCAGAAGCTAATAACCTATTTGCATAATGAATTTTCAAGAATACACACTGGAGGTTTGCACTCCTGGGTAGCTTAGTTGGCCAAGTGTCTGCCTTTGGCTCAGGTCATGATCTCAGGGTCCTGGGATCAAGCCCCGCATCAGGCTCCCTTCTCAGTGGGAAGCCTGCTTCTCCCTCTGCCTGTGGCTCTCCCTGCTTGTGCTTTCTCTCTCTCTCTCTCTGTCAAATAAATAAATAAAATCTTAAGAAAAAAAGAATACATACTGGAGGTAGAAACACCTATCTTATATTAATTTGCAATTGAATAGATGAATAAAATTTAACTTCCTTCCTGGTATTATTTCTCCACATAATTTTTGCAAGTATACCGAAAAAGAATTATTGCAACATCCTAAGAGGAGTATGTCCTATGTTTTGAGAGTATACTCCTAATTAGTAGATGGCAGCTGAGTGTCATTTCAGTCTTTGTTATCATTCAAAGCTTGTCAGATAATATTTTAACTGCTCTTAAACATTGCTTTTCATTGGTGTTTTATTTTTCTAGTTCCAATAAACGGATCCTTTGCCTTGTGAGTCTTAGACATTTTTTAAAACACTGAAACAGGCATCCTGTGACTGTGAAGAGCCAAGAAAATATTCTCAGAAATACTTGGCCTGGCTCTGTGGCTTCCACGTGTGATCCAAACGTTCCCACCAACAGTCCCCGTCGTCCCTTAGAAGCTGCAGGCCAGTGGAAGCTCGCAGTTTGGGAAGAGAGTGTTTGTGAGTGGCAGGCATCCTGTGGGCATGTAGGTGGGATGTTACGGGGCTGACATATGTGAGGCTCCTCCAGTCTTCCCGCAAACGTGTGGAGAACAGCAACGTACCCGATACAGACTGTTCGGAGAGACTGAATCACATTCAGATGCACAGGATGCCTCTAGCAAACACTGGTTTGATCCTTGTTGAAATATTAGCCTGTGGAAATACATGTCTGCATTACCATTTTGGCTTTTTCTTTATATCCACCAAGAAAATCTTTAGTTTATTTGGAAGCAAAATGATGTGTTGAGAGAAGGCAAGCTCAGTCATGCAGCTTTGGGTTCCCAGATTTTTCACTTGCAAGTTGATTGTCACTCAGCCTCTGCCACCCAGTTTTCTCGTACATTAAATACCCGTCTTGGAGGGCTCTTGTGAAGAGAGAAAGGGAGCAGGTAGCTGGAAATCTGGGACCCTGCAAGTGCTCTAGAAAACAATGCCTCATGATTGGTACTATTCTGTTGAGTTTGAATTTAACTTTTTTTTTTTTTTTAAGCACAGCTTTCTTATAAATGAGAGCTCTTTAGACAGCAAGTAACAGCAAACCTAACTGAAATGTTTTAAATAACAGACCATTTATTATCTTAATGTGATAAGAAATCTGGAGGCATTTAATCTGGAGGTCAGTTACTTCAGTAATGCAACAACGTCATCAAAGACTTTTTTTTCTTTCCATTTTCCCACTCTGATTACTAGCACGTTAAATTTGGTGTATCTCCCTTTGGGATGACACCATCCTTTAATTCCACCACGATGTAAAAGAACAGGTTCAATTTACGAACCTCTCTCTCTTTCTCTCAATATACCAAGGAGGAAAACCTATCCCAGAAATCCCCGCAGAAGACTTCCCCCTTATGTTTCATCAGTTACAATATGACCTCTGCCCATGCCCAGACTAGTCATCAGAAAGACAACTAGCATAACTATGATGTAGCCGTAATCAGCATTTGTCCTCTGTGTCTGGGGGCAGGATTACAGTTCACTTAGGCCTCCAGATATCTAAACAGTTGCCCAAGTTTTATTAGCAAAGAGGGGAGTCAATTGGTTTTGGGTAGACAGTAGGTAGCAGCTGAATAGACAACCAATAGTATACTCTAAATTTGATTCACATTTCAGTATTGTTCAAAATAAAGTAGCAAGTGGGAAAAGAAACAAGCTTTTTCAGAAAGCAGTTGAAAGATTTACAGAAGAAAGTTTAAACAATGGAGATGGCTAGAGCCGTCCTCAGCTGTGAGTGAACTGTGATGGGTTTACATACTGGTAATAGTTACAGTGGCCAGAAATTGGAGATTGGAATAACTTTTTGAAGTTGGTGGTTTTTCTCTTTTATAGGGGAAAAAAATGGGACACATTCTCCTCTGATTGGGAAAACTATAATTATGTAGAATCAATGTTTGCTGACCTAAAAATGTTCTATGTGCCTCAATTCTAGGTCTCTCAGCCCCTGCTCCGTGAATGGAAAGCTGGGGAAGTCAGGATGAGGAGACTCTCTTGTCTGTACCCCATTCCCAAATGCCCACATGTGTGAGACGCACAGGATATTCGGACTTGTCTATGAGGTGAAAATGAGCTATCGGGACTTAGACCTCAAGGAGCACCCAAGAACTGGGAAAGATCCAATGCCGAATGTTTGACAGGTAAGTGCCTTATAAGTAACTCTTTCAGGATTTTTGATACTGCCCAGAAGATAATGAGGCAATGTCTCCCCCTTGAAAATTAAAGAGGAACATTTACTATTTAAAGGGAAGAAAATCATTGGCCAATAAAATCCATGGAATCTGTTACCATTCTGGGTGCAGAAGAGAGGTCTGGATTGAAAATAAGTGTTGTCTTCAATGCATATGGTGCTGTTTCTTGGGGATAATAGCTGGTTGTTTTTATTCTACACTTAAGTCATGGGTGGAACTTGAGTTTACATTAAGGTTTAAGGGTGTGACAGAAGTTACAGAGAAGAATTTCTTGAGCATTTATGTTATTGCAAATCAGAATAAGTTGTTAGTGAAGGCTATGTCCGCTTTCTTTGCCAGTTTATATCACAGAATAATTTCTTTTTATTTATTTATTTATTTAATTAATTTTATTTTAATTTTTTTCCACAGAATAATTTCTTATGTGCTATGGTTTAAGTATGATTTAAGAAAGTTGTGTCAGGTTATATTTCAAGCATCCTTCTAGTTCTTGAAGATAATTCTTAGCCATGTTAAGGCTTCTTGGGGAAGTGCTGATGCTTAGGTTCCCTTCTAAGAAAAGCACTGACAAAACAATAGCCATAAATGATTAGATTTCTTGCATTAAAATGCACTGGTAAAGGCATATGATTTCCATACACTTGTATTTATCTTTCTCATCCATTAGGCTGCTTTGTCAACAGAAGTACTGGTATATCACTGTGTGTGTCTGTGTGTGCGTGTGTGTGTGTGTATGTATATATAATTTTTTTGGATGTAAGATAAATAGGTGCTGAGAGAAGAGGGTTGTCAGTGGAAAAATAAGTGATAATTTATGCTCGATAATACATGAGGGGATGCTGAACGTACTGCTGACTGACTACCTTGGAAATTTCTTTTTCTTCTTAGGTTATACATATTTTATTTAGTAATAATAATCTTAAAAAATGAAAATAGAAACTGACAAATAAGAATGGAGTGTAATTCAGCTAATCTAGTAGTTGTCAGAATTTAGATTCAAAATATTTTTAAAGGGATGGAGGAAATAAACTTTCAAAGGGATAAACTTCTAAGCCTTCATCTAATATTCCATTAACAGAACCCAGAAAATAATGTATTTATAGGAAGCGATCATCCTGCCCTTACATGGGTTCAAACATCTTTATTTTCTTTTTTAGTTTCATTGACAAAAGGTGGATATATGAATAAAACTAATTAGCTACCCGGGGAAAACCACAGCCTTTCATTACAATCAAAGTTGATGGGGGCTCATCCAAAGGGTTAGGACATTGCAGGCCCTGTCAATGTTTAAAAAGGTTTGGGTAATTCTGATAATTCATATAGAAACTAGAGTTGATTTTCTGCTTTGAAATTAGATATTAACTTTAAAAAGTGAGACTGGCACAGAAATGAAAAATTAGACACATAAAAGAAGTAAACAAATTATTATGTACAGTCAGGAAAATGCAGTTTAAATGTTGCAATCCAGCAAGTTATAATCTGCAATTGCCAAAGTTTCAAAAAATCATAGTTTAAATCTGAAAATAAAATGATCCAACTTTTAGTTTCTCTAGCCTCTGAAGTTTGTTAATAAAATGAAGTTCTAATTATAATCCTACTATGCCCTTGGTAATTAATCCGGTAAGGACACCATTTATTCATTATATACCCTATGATGCTTTACTGAATATTATATTTTAGAGAATTAATTTTGCTGGTGGAAGAAGATCATGTTTTGAACTTTTGAACTGTATCAACCCTATTTTATGATTTTCATCAATGTTACCACATAAGTAGAGAAAACGGTACCTTCAAATTGAGTTCTGTTGAGCCCAAATACATGAAACATATAGGAGTCTGCATATATGACCCATCTGGCTAAATATTTAAAAGGAAGTTCAAGAATGAAGTGTTTCTATTTTAATACCTTCTCTCCTTATTTTAATTTTGGAGATAAATTAGCTGATAGTGTATAGGGACTGCTCAGATTTATCTGTTCTGGATGTCATATAAAGAGTCTTCTTTTCTGTCTTTAAAATAAAAAGCACCTACTTTGTGCCTCTCGTTGTGCTAGCTTCTAGAGAAGTAGAGATAAAAGGTGTCATTCCTGACTCAAGCAAATTACTGATGAGTGATGAAGACAGACGTTAAACCATCTCTGAGCCAGGGACCCAAATCCTGATAAGTACTGTTAGAGAAGAATCCTCCCTGAGCTGTGGGAGGCCGCAGAAAGGACACCCGATTCTGACTGTGGAGCTGGTGAGGCCGGGGTGGATTGCTTGGAGCAGGGAGGTTGGTAATGTTAACTTGCTAAAATCCCTTGTCTGGCTTCTGACTGCATGTGGTATAATTTTCTGAACCTCTTAGGTGACCCCTGAGGCCCCCACCATTTTCCTCCATCTGGTGCATCCCTGCTAGGCCAGCCCTCTCTCAGTTTCTCTAATGCGCTGAGCTCTTTCCTATCTCAAGTCTTCTGCACATGTTGCTCCCCGCTCAGGGGAAGGTCTGTGCCTACTCTGCCAGCTCCATGTCTAGCCAGGCTTTAAATTTCAGCTTAAATGGGACTTTTTCAAAGAGACTTTTTCTGTCTCATGGATTTGTATTAGCCTTCCTTACCCTAGTACTTGCTCTGTGACTCTCCTGAGCATTTAGCACAGGTCGTAATTATGTATCTTTTAGCTGCTAGCCACATGAGCTTGGATACTTGGAATGTGGCTCATCTGAATGGAGATGTACTGTTAGTATAAAAGATACTGTAACAACTTAGTACAAAAAATAACAAAATAAATCATTAATATTTATTATTTTATTATACTAATTAATAATTATTAGTGATATTAATGATTAATAACTAATTAATAATCAACATTAATGTTATTAATAACATTGATAATACTGTACTATTTCAATACAGATTAAAATTATGTTATTTTGATATACTATGTTAAATACATTATTAAATTAATGTTGCCTGCCTGAGTTGGTTGGTTTTTATTTAAAACTCAAAAATTTTATTATGATCTTTTCTTGTTCTTTGCACATCTGCCACGGGACTTCTTTCTCATCCTTTGGTTTTCAGCTTGAATCACTTGCTCAGCAAGGATTTCCCTGTAGGACCTCCCTGTCCACAGTTGCTTTTGTGCAGTGCCCCTCCACTAGCCCTCTTTGTTTTGTTTAGTTTTCCTTCAGAACATTTCCATCTCTGTGACTATTTATCTATGTTGCCTCTGCTAAACTCTCAGCATCGCGTGTGTCTCACCACCCCATTCTCTGGCACATGGTGGATACTCAGTATATACTTGGGGAAAGAAGTGAGCAGTTGAATAATGGGTGTGGAGCTTGAGATGTGGGTTGCAGCTATAAATTCACATCCACACTTGCATAGTATCTTCTTGGGCTAAACCTAAGTGCAATACTCTGTATTCCCTTGCATCACAAGTCTGCGTGGTTACCTGCACTTCCAAAACAACCCTCTCCTGGCATAGGAGTGTTAGGACCCACTTCCCCTCCCTGGACCCTACCCAGATACCCACTATACCCACTCTTTCTTTCCAGCTTGATTTTCTAAAGAACCAAGCTGACTTTTGCACATACTACATTGTTTTGAGCAAGAAAATCAGGTGATTTGGCAGTTTTAGTGAAGGATGAAATTGAATATTTTGGCATCTTAAGAATCTCAAGTTTGAATTTGTTTTGTCCTTTTCATTTTCACATAATTTCACAAACAAATATGTCAGTGGACTCAAGGGTTATTCATAGCAGAATCCAGCGATGCAGAAAGTTCACGTTGGAAGAATCAGTGTTCAAAATGCTAGAATGTAGAAATATAGTAAAAGTAGACCCTACATTTTATCAAAAATCGCTTATATGATTTTTCTATTAACTATTCAATGAAATTTCAGTCCTCAAGCTGACTCTTAGGAAGAGTTATATTTATTTCAAGCTCTGTGATGTTTAATTTGGTTAGGGTTGTCTTTAAATATGAAGCAGCTGGTTTTGAAATCTGAATTTGTTTAGTACTCAACAACCAAACTAAAGAGGCAACTGCTGTTTGCTACGCATGGGATATCTATACTGAATGATAAATCTTGATTTAAACTTTAATGTGACACTTCATAAATAAATAGGGAAATGGCATAATTATCCCAAATACGTGTACTTGCTTGAGCAATAGTTTAATACATGCAACCTGGCTGCAATCTGCAGGAAAAATATTCCTAAAATTTTAATGTGGTATCCCATGGATGGAAAAGTAACTATGAGAATATTGTTAAGATTGTAGTTTTCCCCTATTGTTTGGCAAACAATTCTAACTAGACCAATGGTAATTTTGGGTACAAATTATTTACAAAAAAGGGAAACTGAAGATCCTATGTTTAGCTCACCTAAAAGGGGTGGGCGAGACTGAATGGGTGGATGATCTAACATGTTCTTTTCAAGAGAGAAAAGAAGTATTACTACCTTAATGATTATTCACTGTTATCATAAACAATATGGCAACCTAAGAATATTTTTTTATGCTGCCCAAATCATCTTTGTTCATAGAATCTCTTATTTTTATCTCTTCATACTTTTCTCTCTTCTGACAACAGAAATGAATGCCCCAGTTCTTGTGAGTATTGACCTGGTTGGAGGTGGGCAGGTTTGAGGCTATTCTGAATTTTTCAGTGTTTGCCTGTGTGAATGATCCAGGTCATGGGCAGTCTGATTCCAGTGTGGGGACTTTTCAAGGTCATCTTGTAGAAAGAGAGGCTTTTTTCTTCTCTAGTCATAAACTCTAGGGGTAATAGCCAGATAAACCTAGGGTTGTGTCTTTTGTCACATGGAAAAGATTAGAGGGAAGGAAGCTGATGAGATTCAAGAGGTAGAACATCAAACCTAAGAGGTCTCAGTTCTTGGTTTCAGGCCCAGAAGTCATGACTACTTCTCCCTTTTCAGCAGATGGGTTACATGAGCCAGTAAATTTCCCATTGTCCACTTTGGCTGGTTCACTTGCTGATTTGGGCGCTTGAAACAGGAAACTGTTTCAACTGGGATGTAACTGGTACATTCCATTAATAAGGCAACAACTCAGTAAAATAATCAAGTGGCCACTACTTTCAGTATCCTTAAATCCAAATACATATAACGTGGCCTTCACTATCACTCTGCTTCCTTCAAATAAGTTGACTATTCCTAAAAAACAAAAGTAAAAAGAACTGTCCACAAGACTTCAATGAAGTGCTGAAATAATTGTTGCCATTCCTAATTGTGAGTATTTTAATTTAAAAAATAGCATTTTAAAAGAGCATTTTACTCAACCTAATTTCTAAAAAGGGCCTCCCTGGTAGGCAATTAGGACTGTCAAAGATAAATATTAAACTGTTGATGTAAAGTGGAATTTACATCTGAATATTCTGCTGTGAGTTGCCAGAAGCATTTGTCATGATGTTTTCCAAATCCTATCACCCCGAAGCAGCAGTGTCATCTGTCTTTGCTTGTAGCGATTTCCATGCAGCAACATTAAGAACAAACTTAATTGACAGTCAGTAGGAACCCAAGGGCAGCACACATGATCAGTTATCTAAATATGCTGGTGGTTACCAAAGAGAATGGAGTTCATGAATCTCCTATAACAAGATTTTTATGTAAAGAGATTTTTGTTCTTTGGTGGCATAGATCTATCACCTCAACCTGAGGTATTTTTATTTCAAATATATATTAAATGGAAGTTCAATAAGCTTTCCCCCATTTGGAATCTTGAGAACCTTACCAGTGTGCAAACTAATCCTGAATAGAATTATCAATATTAAGAGTGATAGTTCCTATCTGTCAGCTCTTTTCTGAGGATTACTCTTCTGATAGAAGAGTCCTGAAGGGCCCATCCTTCAACGATTCGCACAGGTTTTGTCACTGTACTATGACAATTACATCTTGGAAAAGGGACAGGACTCTCTGGAGATTGGATTCTGACATCATTTGTTCAGGATTCAAAATTACTGGATATCAAGTCTTTGCTTCAGAAAATCATTTGTAAAAAATAATTTGTTTTATCAAAGGGGGTCATTTGGAAAAAAAATGTTTGATATGGTGTCTGAAAAGAGCTTGTATTTTACATTTGAAGAATTGTGAATATTCAGCTGTATACTGCGGTGGAGAAGGAGGCTATGTGGTTAGGAACCAGACCGATTTGGGTTTGAATCTCAACTCTGCCTTTTGCTGGCTGTGTAACTTTAGGCAAGTTTCTTAACTCTTCAGTTTCTTCATTTGTAAACTGAGCAACGGGAGTATTTCCTTCAGGATTGTTCTGAGATAATGTTCAATAACAAGATAATGTTTGGAAAGGGCTTAGCACAGAACTGAGCACAGAGTGAACAAACATTCAATACTTTGTGTTTCTTTAAGAATCTTTTCATGTTTTTTTTTCCAATATTAAGTCTAGCTTAGTATATGTATATTAATGACAACTGGTTCTTATGAAGTGTTAAGAATCTTTTTGAACATGCAGATTTTATAAAATCTGACAGCAGTTTAGCAAGGATTAATTTGTATATATCACAGTAAAGCTTTCTCTTTTCATTATCCTTTTTTGGCAAAGTCCCAGAGATGGCAATCAACTATCTGGATTTTCTGACAAAAGTATTTCTGCAATAGTCTGACAAAACTATTACTTGATGCACAGTGTACATCTTTATTATATTTTTTAATGTATTATTTTATTCTAAATATTTCTATCTCTCTATGTACTTATGTTTTCATGAATTATTATACCTATTCTATGTTTGGCACTGTGTTAAGTATTTTGGCATGGACCTTTCCGCAAAGAGTTTACAATCTGTGAGTGTTGTTGAGTCAGGCACACATAACTACAGCAGTCTGTAGGAAAGAAACAGAAAGTGTTATGGACGTTTAAGAGCAGAGGAAATTTGCTCCCAGATGTGGGTATGAGAGAATGATTCCTTTTTCTGTAGCAGTATTCCTCAAGCCTGTCTGAACATTAGAATCATCTGGAGGGGTTTAAAAACCAATAACAACAACAAAATAATGTCTGTGCCCTCCCCCAGACCAATGAAATCAGACGCTCTGGGAACGGATCGCAGGCATAGGTAATTTTAACAATCTCCCCAGGTGATTATAATATCTAACTACTTTTGAGAACAACTGTCCTAGACGTAGAAACAATAGCTTACCTAATTCAAATAGGGGTAGTGGGAAGTCCAGGTGGCAATATTAATGCCCAGAAATCCACAACAAGAGATGGGCAGAGCACAGAGGAGAATGGTGAGTGACATGGTCTGGTTGGAATATAAGGAATGTTCGTGCTTTAAGGCTGTGTTTATTGGGACTGTATTATAGGGAAATATAAATTCAGTATAAAAGCATTTTGCTGTTATTTGTAGACATCAAAGAACTATAGTGACACTATCAGATTTGTACTTTAGAGACAACATGTGAGTAACCTATGATATCTGTCATCCTGTTGATCATCTGTTTTTTTGTGTTTTTTTGGTATTTTTTTGGCATTCATTCTCATCTTCTTCCTGGTAGAAGTGTAACTGCATTTAGGTATCCAGGCATCCCTCCCATGACTTGAGGGATTACCTGCCTTCCCCTCCTGGAATGGATTTTTGCTAACCAGGAATGCACCGTCTTAATCTAGCTACTCTTTAGACTCCATAGGCCGGCTTAGGAGTGGAATTGACCCAGTCAGATGAGAAGGAAGGATTTATATTCCAATGGGACCATGGTTTCTCCCTCCTGCTTCACTAGGGAATATTGTCTTAACTTCAACATGAAGGGTCTAATGACCATAAAGGAAAGTCGACTTGGGATGAAACAATAGAGCACAGAGGAAGAAAGAATCTGACTGAGTCTTTCTGGTATGACTTGGCTCTTGATTAGATTCCCTTCCACCCTTTTTCCCTCTCCACACTGTTCCTGGAACTGCAATTATACAAGATCATAATTTCCTTATGGTTTAAGTAATTTGAAACACAGTTTTTGTTAAACAGTCAGGATCACCCTTCCTGATTCAAGGGAGTTTGGGTAGAGAGAGAGTAATAATGGGCTCAACATTTAAAATCGACTAGAAGAATAGTGCCATTAATAGAAATAAAAATGTTGTGAAGAGGAAGAAGTATCATTTCTTGTGTTTGAGGGGCCACTGGGAAGTAGGCACAAACATTCAGGAGCTCTGATGTTCAGAAGACAGGATGAAACTAAAGATACAAATGTGAGAGTCATCTGTACACATATGTGGAATTTTAGAAGGCAAGTGAGAATCCCAAAATAGAGATTAGAATAGTCTAACCTTACCTATCTGAGTCTACAGATTCAAATCACGTTTGCATTTATGTCCGTGTCAAAGGGGTTTATCTCTTCCTCTCCTGCCTAAGCAGGAATTTAACTGGGGCTTACTATGCTCATGATTTCTAGAAGTTCCTAACTGAGGAATCACACAGAAGCCCTGTGTTCCTACCACAGAAGCTTAGGGGCTAGAGTGGTCTTAAATCTGCAACGTGGGGGTCGTTCTTTATCAAACTTCTACTGTGCTTTGTCGTTTGGACCTTGATGCAGTTTTGTAGAGCCCAGAGGTTGAAAGAATAGGAGTCCTTTTTTAGACTTAAGGTACAGCTTAAAGGAGTGACTTTTAAGTTTTGTTTCTGTGGCCCAGTATTGAGCTTGATTTCACCTTCAAGAGAAATTCTACCACTAAATCTGAAAACTTTGTTTCTTTAATTGAAAAGTGAAGTTTGGATAACCCTCATATAGTTCATTCACATTGAGTAATCACAGGGGCATCTTAAATAACGTGAGACCAAAATAACTGGTAATGCTGGACCTCAGATTATCAACCCTGATTCCAGCTCTCAAATAATTATGATTATGGTCTTCAATATGAAACTGCATTTATCCCTATATATATAAATGCCAATTTCATTCACCTTGAATTCAGCTGAGCTACCTTTGGCTGCTAGCACCTAGGAAAAGTGTGGCCTTTTGATTTAGAATGTTTATTTTTTAATCATGGATATATTATCTCAATTATTTAAATACAGAAAGTATGCACAGCAATAATCCTTTTTCTGAGGATTTTTATGTATCACTGAATGAATCTGGCTTATACATGAATCTAATGAAGAGCTATTTGCGATTCAGTGTGTGTTTTTACATCTACAGGGAGGAAAACTGCTTGTATGCTCATGTACTTAGATCCTATGGACACCTTGTCCCCACAGCACCAAACACTGCAGCCTGTTCTACCAGAAGTTGATTCTTTGGCTAGAGAACGATTTTTCTTTAAAAAAAAAAAAAATAGATACACACACACACACATACACACACACGATACACATGGGACTTATCACACTTGAGATCATTGTCAGTCTTCCTTACCCGAGACTTGTAAATCTCAGCTAAATGCTTTCTAAGGAAAGTAACGAGAAGAATTGCACAAGTCCGGGGAAGGAGAAATAGACCTGGGGAAAGGGTCTATATTTGGTCAACAAATGGGCAAAGAATTTCAAATCCTTTTGTTAGGCTTAAGACTGGTCTTGAATATGTTCTATTGAAACATGATTTTCTGACTGCGAATTATCTTTACATCTGACAATAGCAGTTGAAATTTAAAAATAAATATTATCTTAATCGCCAATACCGGATTTCTCTGGGAATTATATTTATTAGAAAAAGTCTTTGATCAGGGGCTCTGCTAGAAGGCAGGCCCACAGGCCTGGACATGGGTGAGTCTCAAAGCTTCTGAGGGGAAAACTGAACTGCTCTGCCTAACAAAAGGAGAAGTTTTCGGAGTTCCTAGAACTGTTGAACAAGGAGGGATCATGAAGTAGAGAGTACATGAAGATGACTTTATGGTCTGTAATGTAATCAGCCTGTTGACCTCCATTTCTCCAGTAGAATAGACTAAACTCATGATCATGTATGGATGAACGTAGTAGAAACCAGTGAGGGGACTTTACATCTGGGGAGATGTGGTGTAAATAGAAATACCACCTCCACTCTTAGGGGTTCAGAAGCCCAAACAGCCTATAAACATGGGCGCTCCAAGAGAGTTTGCTCAAGTTCTGAATCTGTATCAGCAAGGGAAATGGGGAAGAAGTGTGGTCAGGCTTGAATTCAAATGACTTGGGTCAGAGTGGCAGGGAGGACTCTGGCTCTGTCTGGGATTCCCTGCTTCCGAGTTGACTGTCAAGGCCACTCCTTCTAGGTGGTGTAACTGGGAAAAAGACAAAAGGAAGAAGGTAAAAGAAATGCGACATAGATTTGAATCTGAATGAGCTGAGGTGTCAAGGACTAATGTGGGCAGTTGAGGACAGAAAATCAATACATGAGTCAAGGTTGTGGTCACAGGCTCTCTTCCGAATTCCAGCATACTAGCCTTAATTCTCAGCTTCTCATTCCTTTCACATTTCACTGCATGTCTTTTCCCTATCACAAATCACTGATTTGTTAGTTGATCATGTGGGTTTTTTGAAACCAATAGTAATCATGTCAAGAGTAATACCTCATTTTGTACAGATAACTATATACAATGTGCAAAACTTTTTGCAGTCATCTCATTTGATCTCTATAGTAACTTTGAGGAATACATAGGGCTTTGTCATTATGGTCTATTTACAAATAAAGTAAATTCCAGAAAGGTCAAATACTCTCAGTCACACTATTAGCAAGTGTTAAAGTTTGTTGTTGTATTTTTTAGTAGCTTTATTGAGGTGTTATTAACATACAATAAATTGTATTTATTAAAACATACAATCTGATAAATTTTACCATATGTATACACCAGTAGAAAAATCACAGTAATCAAAATAGTGAATATATCTGTCACTCCCAAAAGTTTCCTTATTCTACACTACAATCTCTCTCTCAACCGTCCCACACCACTTTAATGTCCATCACTAGGCAAACACTGATCTGATTTCTGTTACTCTGTGTTACTTTGAATTTCCCACAATTTTATATAAGTTGAATCATACAGTGTCTTCTGTCTTTAACACTCAGTATAACCATTTTGAGATTCAGGTTTAGTGAATATCAATAGTTGATTTTTTTTTTTAAAGATTTTTATTTATTCATTTAACAGAGAGAGAACACAAGCAGGCAGAGAGGCAGGCAGAAGCAGAGAGAGGAGCAGGCTCCCTGCGGAGCAAGGAGCCCGATGCGGGACTCGATCCCAAGACGCTGGGATCATGACCTGAGCCAAAGGCAGTTGCCCAACCAACTGCGCCACCCAGGCGTCCCAATAGTTGATTTTTTAAAATTGTTGAATTATATTCCATTGTGTAGCTATACCACAATTTATCTATCCACTCACCTGTGGAAGGACTTTCAGGTTGCTTCTAACTTTTGGCTATTCCAAATCTGTTGTGGATACTTGTGTACAAGTTTGCGTATGGACATGTGCTTTTCTTTTTCTCAGGTACATGCCTCGTAGTGGAATGACTAGATTGATTATACGGTGGGTATATATTTACATTTTAAGAAACTCTTAAGACTGTTTTCTAAAGAGGTTATGCTATCGTACATTCTCACTAGCAGTGTATGAGACTGCCAATTGTTCCACATTCTTGCCAAAATTTCTCATAGTTAATCTTTTAGGTTTTGCCCACTCTAGTCTATGCATAGTTGTATCTCATTGTGGTTTTTTTTTTATGTGCAATTTATTTATTTATTTATTTTTCTCCCCAAATATGTTTATTTTTATTTTTCAGTGTTACAAGATTGATTGTTCATGCACCACACCCAGTGCTCCATGCAATACGTGCCCTTCTCAATACCCACCACCAGACTCGCCTACCCCCCCACTCCCTCCCCTCCAAAACCCTGTTTGTTGCTCAGAGTCCACAGTCTCTCCTGGTTCATCACCCCCTCCGATTTCCCCCCATTCATCCTTCCCTTCCTTCTCACAATGTCCTCCATGATTTTCTTTATACTCCACACATAAGTGAAACCATAAGATAATTGACTCTCTGCTTGACTTATTTCATTCTGCATAATCTCTTCTAGTCCTGTCCATGTTGATACAAAAGTTGGATATTCATCTTTTCTGATGGAG
>CM052806.1:58493434-58512416 GCA_028533885.1 Nasua narica
AAGATTTTTAATAAGGAACGGATGCTGAATTTTGTCAAATGCTTTTTCTGCATCTATTGACAGGACCATGTGGTTCTTCTCTCTTCTCTTGTTGATTTGTTCTATCACAGGGATTGATTTGTGAATGTTGAACCACCCTTGCATCCCAGGGATAAATCCCACCTGGTCATGATGAATAATCTTTTTAATGTGCTGTTGGATCCTATTAGCTAGGATCTTGTTGAAAATCTTGGCATCCATATTCATGAGGGATATTGGTCTGAAATTCTCCTTTTTGTTAGGGTCTTTGCCTGGTTTGGGGATCAGGGTAATGCTGGCTTCACAGAAAGAGTCTGGAAGTTTTCCTTCTGTTTCTATTTTTTGAAACAGTTTCAGGAGAATAGATATTATTTCTTCCTTGAATGAATTTCTTCCTTGGTAGAATTCCCCAGGGAATCCGTCAGGCCCTGGACTCCTGTTTTTTGAGAGGTTTTTGTTCACTGCTTCAATCTCATTACTAGATATTGGTCTACTCAGGTTGTCAATGTCTTCCTGTTTCAGTCTTGGAAGATTATGGGTTTCCAGGAATGCATCCATTTCTTCTAGGTTCTCATTGTGGTTCTAATTAACATTTCCCTAATGACAAAGGATGTTGACCATTTTTTGATGGGTCTATCTGCCATCCTTATATCTCTTCTGTTGAGATGTCTGTTGAAATCTGTTGTTATATTTAAATTAGGTTTGTAGTCAATGTTATTATTGAGTTGTACAAGTTCTTTATATCGTCTATATACAAGTCCTTTGATTGAATATTTATTTTGTAATTATTTTCTCCTAGTCTGTGGCTTGTATTTTCATTTTCTTAACAATGATTTTTAAAACACAGAGGTTTTTTTTTTTTGTTTGGTTGTTTGTTTGTTTTAAAATTTTATTCATTTATTAGACAGAGAGAGAGATCCCAAGTAGGCAGAGAGGCGGGCAGAGAGAGGGGGAAGCAGGCTCACTGCTGAGCAGAGAGCCCAATGTGGGGCTCAATCCCAGGACCCTGAGATCATGACCTGAGCCGAAGGCCGAGGCCTTAACCCACTGAGCCACCCAGGCGCCCCAACACAAAGGTTTTTAAATTTGATTAAGTCCAATTTACCAATTTCATTCTTGTGAATCATACTTTTTGTATTGTATCTAAGAAAATTTTCCAAAAGTTACAATGTTTTCTCCTGAAAGTTTTATCATTATAGGTATTGTATTTTGATTTATTGTCTATTTCTGAGTTAATAATTTTTTATATGGTGTGAGGAATGGATTATTGAAGTGTTTTTTTTTTTCTTCATTGAATTTTCAATGGGTTCCAGCATTGTTTCCTGAAAAGACCATTCTTTCTTCCTTCTTATACTAAATTGCCTCTGCGTACTGCCAGTTTAACAGTTCTTAGGCCCAGAGTAGGAAAAGAAAACTTGAAAATCTATGATTCAAGACTCTTGGGTTGAAGGTTTTTAAATGATTTCCCCATTTCATAAGTCTCTGTAGTCCAAGACTAGGGTTCTCCTGTCAACGTTTATTATAGTCATCATTTTGGGGCACAGTGTCCAAGGCACTTGTGAGTAACTGTGCTAATTAAAGTGTCTATTTCTTCCTAAGCACGTGCTAAATGTTCATCTGTCAGTCAGACCGATCCAGGAGACATTGCGACCTCAACTGAGGAAGCCCTATTATTATACGGAGAAAGGACTCATGGAGATAATCACTGTCAAAGAAGTCAAAGGAGAATATATAAATGGGAGAATGTAATGCTTGATCTGATCCAAAGCAATTAATATAATTTTCTGTTTAAGTTAAATTTGCTGATGTGACAGTGGTGCAGAATTTGATTCATGAGGATTTAATTTAAATCCTAATTTTTAAAAGAGGAAATTAATCCAGAAAAGAATAAAATTTAAAAATATCTCATGATAGATTTCTTCGACATTGGTAATTATTATTAATATAACAAGGTTAATTATGTCATTGGTAATATAGTGGTCATAATATGCTGATACTAAGATCCATCATTTGTCAGTTTTTTATTTGAAAATGTTTCATTGACTGAGGCCTTGGTTATTGGTCATTTATTATTTCTCATTTGTAGTTGAGGAATGGCTCATTTTAGTTTAACCTACATAATCAAAAAATCTTTGTTTTAATACTTACATAGTGAATAAGAAGTAATGTGTTCTCAGTATTTTATGACAGTGTTTTTTCTATGTCTCTAAGAAGAGAAAGACATTTTCTTTTGAAAACCAGAAATATATCCTCCTGAAGTAACTTGAAATCCTCCTCCTGGTGAAATCTGCAAGGACATCAAAAATCACAGAGCTCTGTTACCCAGGTATATCTTCTTCATCTTTGGGGGCATTTGTGGCTTCTCTTCCTATACAGAGAGACAATTTTGTCATCATGACCAGGGTTGGTTCAAGATTTGATTGAAGTCGCCTAAATACTCTTCATTTGGAGAGTAGCTACATGTACCTTGTGGGCAGAGGCCAAGTCTAACTTACCTTGATGTCTCCAATGGCTACAATGTTGCCTGACAGAACAGGTGCTTGGTCAACATTTATTGAAAAATGTGGACAAATATCATAGGTATCTTTAACTGACAATAACTAGATTACTATTAAAATGAGATGATACAGAATGTCATTAGATTGAAATTGTTTATGTCTCTTTATATATTTGAATTTTAGAAGTGGCAATTCAATAGTATTATTTGGTAAAGTCCTACTTACAAAGGTATTGGCTAAGAATTTTTTATCATCCAGAATATGTACTTTGAGTAGTTGGTTAACATAAAAGCATAAATAGTCATATTATTAATAAATCTGGTTAGCTCTGAGACAACTGTTCTCTCTTTAGCCTTTCAGTGCTTTTCAGACAAATAAATAGAATGCTTGACTAAAACTAGGCTAAAACAATAGGGGTACTTTCATTATGTAATAAGAAATACAATTGCTAACAATGGTTAGGCTCAAAAATGTTAGGTCTCTGGCTTTGCTTCACTGTGAGTCTCTGTCTGGCCTTCTTATGGCTGCTCTTAATGTCATATTCTCACAAACCTGTATTCAATGCAGGAACCAGGGATTGGCAAGAGGTGAACCTTCTTCCCCATTTACCTCTTATCCAAGAAGGTGACTATCTTTCTAAAAGCTCTTTTTACTCACTCTGTGTACACCTGTTTTATATTACATTGGCCAGAACCAAGTTGCAATCTCCGCCCCCCCAACATTAATTCAGGGGCTGTTCTCACCAACTTTGAGTGTTCTCCCTTACTTAACAAAATGGGGACTTAAAAGTAAGGAATAGGTGGTGTTACATGGATTTTAAATAATCAATAGCATCTTTTCCTTAATTACATACCCCTGAATGCTGTTTGTTAACACTGGAAAGTCTAGCAGATTTGGGAAATAAGATATAACTCATCTGTAAATTCTATAACTCTTTTAGGTACTTTTTTCTATAAGGTAGTCAGCAAACTGTTAAAAAATATTTTCAGAGTCATTTCATCCCTCATTCCCACCTGTAGATTTAGTAATCTTCCATCATATCCTAACCCCTACTTTCCATCTTTCTATCCTTTCAATTTAGGTGTATTTTAACATTTTGTATTCCTAGCTCCCTAGAAACTTGTAGGAACTTTTTCATTTGTCTCTAGAATTCAGAAATTTCACATTGATGTGCCTGGGAGTTTTATTTATTTATATTTATTTGTAGTAATAATGGTATTAAGATAATTATAGATTCAGACATAGTTGTAAGAAATAATACAAAGGCAAGGGAAGCAAGGGCAAAAATGAACTATTGGGACTTCATCAAGATCAAAAGCTTTTGCACAGCAAAGGAAACAGTCAATAAAACCAAAAGACAACTTACAGAATGGGAGAAGATATTCCCAAATGACACATCAGATGAAGGGCTAGTATCCAAAATCTATAAACAACTTCTCAAACTCAACACCCAAAGAACAAAGAACAAATAATCTGATTAAGAAATGGGCAGAAGGGGGCACCTGGGTGGCTCAGTGGGTTAAAGCCTCTTCTTTTGGCTCAGGTGATGATCTCAGCGTCCCGGGATGGAGCCCCGCATCGGGCTCTCTGCTCAGCGAGGAGCCTGCTTCCCCCCTCTCTCTCTGCCTGCCTGCCTCTCTGCCTATTTGTAATCTCTCTCTCACTGTCAAATAAATAAATAAAATCTTAAAAAAAAAAAAAGAAATGGGCAGAAGATATGAACAGACATTTCTGCAAAGAGGACATCCAAATGGCCAACAGACACATGAAAAAGTGCTCAACATCACTCGCCATCAGAGAAATACAAATCAAAACCACAGTGAGATACCACCTCATACCAGTCAGAATGGCTAAAATTAGCAAGTCAGGAAACGACAGATGTCAGCGAGGATGCGGAGAAAGGGGAACCTTCCTACACTGTTGGTGGGAATGCAAGCTGGTACAGCCACTCTGGAAAACTGTATGGAGGTTCCTCAAAATGTTGAAAATAGAGCTATCCTACAACCCAGCAATCGCACTACTGGGTATTTATTCTAAAGATACAAATGTAGTGATCCGGAGGGTCACATGCACCCGAATGTTTATAGCAGCAATGTCCACAATAGTCAAACTATGGAAATAACCTAGATGTACATCAACAGATGAATGGATAAAGAAGAGGGGGTATATATATACAAAGGAATACTCTGCAGCCATCAAGAGAAACGAAATCTTGCCATTTGCAACGACGTGGATGGAACTAGAGGGTATTATGCTAAGCAAAATAAGTCAGTCAGAGAAAGACAATTATCATATGATATCTCTGATATGAAGAATTTGAGAGGCAGGGCGGGGGGTCATGGGGGAGTGGGGAAGGGAAAGGAAACAAGATGGGATCTGGAAGGAGACAAACCATAAGAGACTCCTAAACTCACAAAACAAACCGAGGGTGGCTGAGGGGTAGGAGAAGTAGGAATAGGGTGGCTGGGTTATAGACATTGGGGAGGGTATGTGCTATGGTAAGTGCTGTGAAATGTATAAGCCTGATCCACAGAAATGTACCCTGGGGCAAATAATACGTTATATGTTAATAAAAAAAAAGAAATAATACAGTTTCTAAATACTCTATGTATAACCTTTACTCAGTTCCAAAATAATAATAAAATATCACAACCAGAATATTGACATTGCTATAACCCATTGATATAATTCAAAATTTCCTAGTCTTACTTATATTTCATTTGTGTGTGTATCTGTGTATTTAGCTCTATAAAAGTTTATCATATGCGTATATTTGTGAATCCACCACCATACTAAAGGTCCTGAATATATCATCTATCTTTGGAGGAATGTCTACTCAGGTTCTTTACTCATTTTTTAAATTAGGTTATTTGTCTTTTTCTTTTAAATATATATTTATTTATTTTAAAGATTTTATTTATTTATTTGACAGAGAGGAGAGAGGTCACAAGTAGGCAGAGAGGCAGGCATAGACGGGGCTCATCTGAGCAGAGAGCCTGATGCGGGGCTCAATCCCAGGACCCTGAGATCATGACCTGAGCTGAAGGCAGAGGCTTTAACCCACTGAGCTACCCAGGCACCCCTATATTTATTTATTTTAGAGAGAGACAGAGAGCATGCATGGTGGGGAGGGGCAGAGGGAGATGGAGAGAGAGAATCTCCAGCAGACTCCCCAGTGAGCGAGAAACCTGCCAAGGGGCTCGATCCCATGACCCTGAGATCATGGCCTGAGCCAAAATCAAGAGTCAGATGCCTAACCAGTTGAGCCACCCAAATGCCCCATGTCATTTTTTTATTATTATTATTGAGTTCTAAGTGTTTTCATATATTCTAGCGATAAGTCCCTTATCAAATAAATGATTCTCAAATATTTTCAGTGGGTCAAAATTTCACTTTCTTTTTACTTTCTTGAGTTATCCCTCTGAAGAACAAAAGTTTTTAATTTTGATGAAACCAATTAATCTTCTTTTTCTCTGGTTGCCATGCTTTTCGTGTCCTACTGAAGAAACCATGGCTTAATCCAAGGTCGAGACAATGTATACTTATGTTTTTTCTAAGACTTATATAGTTTTAGCTTTTATATCTAGGATTTTGATTCATTTTGAATTAATTTTTTGTATGTGGTATAAAGTGGGAATCCAAAATCATTCTTTTGCTTGTAGATATCCAGTTTTACCAGCACTATTAGTTCAAAAGACTGTCCTTTCTCCATTGCATGGTCTTGGCATTCATTGAAATCATTTGACAAAAGGTGTATGGGTTTGTTTCTAGATTCTCAATTCTGTTTTGTATCTATAAATGCAATAGAATTGAGAGTCCAGAAATGTATCTGTGTGTGTGTGTGTGTGTGTATGTCTCTCTCTCTATATATATATATAAAGAAAACTAAATAATATATATATATATTACACATATATATGTCTACCTTATGCCAGTAGGTATAAAAATACCTACTAGAAAAATAAATAATATATATATGTATATATTACATATATATATATGTCTACCTTATGCCAGTAGCACACGGTTCTTGATTAATGTTGCTTTGTGGGTGAATTTCAAAATTGCGAAGTGTGAGTCCTACTTTGTTTTTTCCAAAATTGTTTTGGCTATTATGGAGTCCCTTGCAATTATTTATGAATTGTAGGATCAGATATTTTTTTTGCTATAGAAACTTGGACTTAATTCCTGTTTTCAATATAGACCTCCACCCATCTGTGCCAAAGATCCTCTTTCTAGTCTCCAGGAAATAAGTCTCCTGTCTTCTTCTGGGGAGGGGAATAGTAGCTGCTAGCTGCATGGAATCTGGGAGAATCTCTAGGTATCTAACTGTTTCTACTTCTTTTTTTTTTTATACACATTTTTTAGCTTTTATGGGAAGAAATATAAAAGGAAGACAAAGAATTCTGTGAGAAATCCTTGAGTCTATAGAGTTTCAGCTTTGGCCTCTGATCACTTTCCTTTTTTTCTTTGTCATTAAAAACTTTGCAGTAATTGCCTCTAAATACAACTCTCAATCAATCTTTATATTTAGTGCCTCCTTTAGGCCCATCAATTTCTGAGCCTTTCATGGGTTATAGAACCAAATAGAAATCAGTTGCTTATTGGTTCTGCACATTGTTCACTTAGGTCTCAGCTTTCTGGGATCCACTAAATCAGTGACCACATGTCTATCTGGAAAGATATATGAAATGTTGTAGTCATTGTTTCCTCTATTCTTGTCTTTGTCTCTGTGGAGTTACTACTTTAAAACCTCATTATTGTCATTTTTTGAGTTTCAGAAAGGAATGGGCTTAAATGTATGTGTTCAATCTTCCATGACCGTCTTCTGCTGGAAGTCTTCTTACCAATAGTTTGTTTTGCATAGTATTATCAAAAATTTGTTTCAGTATGATTAAATTCTTTTACTGCATGATTTTAAATGGCTGCATCGTGCTATTTGGGGAATATGTGATCATTTATTTAATAACTTTCTTTTGGGGCATTTCCAGTTTTTAGTTTTAGAAGCAATGCTGTGATGAACATGCGGGTAGAAAATTTTGTACATTTCCATAAGTATTTCCCTAGAAGAAATCCCAAGAATTGGTATTATTAAATCAACAGGTACAGAAATTGTTAAGTTTTTTGATATTTATTGATAAATAACCCAACAGGGAGGTTTTGCTGATTTCATGTCTACCAGCTGCTTATGAGAGTGTTCTTTGCCCTATACTCATCAACATTGACCATTATCATTTTAAAAAACTATCTTATATATTTTTTCTTTTTCAGACCAGAAGTGGTCTCAATAGAGTTGGATTTGCTATAATGTAATTATTAGGAAGAATGGTTTAAAACCCATTGTCCTAAAACTGAATATATAATATTTGGCACAATCTAAATATTAACCAATTTATATTAAAAAGTAAATCCCTCCATTTAACAGATCATGTGGTATCCTTATTTAGAGGTATATATTCTTCCTTTTTATTCCTAGGAATTTCAGTAGGAAACTCTCTTGCTCAATTAGCTATTCAATGAGGAAAATGTCAGCCTTATTTCCCATGGAATTGGTAGAAAATTTTTAAATTCTACTCATGTAGTTTTCTGTGTTACTCACTGTAGAACAAAATTTTGGAAGACTTGATCAATTATTTAATCATGGCTGGGGCAGGTCTGGGACTTTTTTCTTCTGGATTTGTTAATTTGGGGAGAATAATGTGGTCTTGCCATAGTTAACTGCTCAAAATTTCATCAGTAATGTTAGCCTTACCTGTTGTTTATTTGGTCTTTAAAGAATATGGAGCTCTTAATAGCATTAGATAATGTCTATATACAAAGTTAATTTTTTCCTGTTCACATTTATTAAAATCTTAGGGACAACTAGTAATTATGAAAGATTGTTTGAATGACAGGCAATTCATCTATCCCTCATAAACCGTGACTTTCAAATACCTTTTAACTGCTGAACCCTTTCTTTACATGAAATTTTAAGTCCTATTTGCTTGACTTCCCCTTACTCCTAATAAGGTGAGCAATTTCCATTAGATGGAAATGCCAAGAACACTGTGCTAGCACTCTGAGTCATGTAGTTGTCTCATTTTTATGATTGCCAAAATGGAGCCAAATTTTGTAACTCTCTGTCTCCTCCCCAAATTTTCTTCTAGTGTAATCCATTTATTTACTTTTTCTATGGCTGTAATTAACTGATATTCATATTTCCTCTTTTATTAAATACAAAGGACCCAAATATAAATATAAAATGCAAATATTTATATTTATATTTGGGTTCTTTATATGGAAAGATAATATAGGTAGCTCTGTCAAGATAGATGAGAAGGAATTCAAACTGGAGGCAGAATGGTAGACTTAAGGACATTATAAAGATCCGTAGTTATAAAGGACATTATAAAGGCCCGTAGTTCATAGCCAAGAAAGGGACTATAACCCTGCATATCCAACAGAATACAGTCATGAAATGAGAAACTAAGTATTTCAGAGGGAATTTAATGAAGAAAATTGTTTACTGCGAGTGTTGGAAGAGCCTGGAAGCCAAACATGAAATTGTGAGGCAACCTGGAATTTAGCAACAGCAAGCACGACAACAAGGAAAACAGAAGGAGGTGATAGACAATGTCTACACCTGGGGCAGTCATGCTAGAGCTGCAACCATGGTGAGAGCTGTCTGGTGGGTGCTAAGTCATGGAAGAAGGGAGAAGCTGTCTGCCTAATGTTACTAACAGAGAAGATGTAGCTGCTGCTTGTGGTACCACCACCTTACCCTGAGGCAGATGAGGGAGGGAGAGATACCCTGGCATCTTCCTTTCTCCCATGCTCCAACCCATTCACTATCTCCCACTGGCTGAGACTACCTGGATGCCAGTTGACGAGAGAGGGACGGTAATACAGTGGTCCTACTACGCAGGACAGAGCAGGGGAAGGACAGAGTATGGCTCAAAGCCTCAGACAGGCCAAAGGCTTGTACTGCATGTAAAAGGATGTGGTTTGTGCCATAGAATAAGGGTGAACAGTTTATGATGGAACCAGAGAGAAAGGTCAATTTCTACTGGGGTGAGAGTAGAGCTGATAGAGACCCACAGAGAACAATGCTTTTGTAGAGGAGTGAGGGCTGATTTGGGGAGAAAGAGAGCAAATTTGTTTATAAATATAGCTGCCGCTAAATATTAATGGGTTTGGTTGTCTTACTAGAAGTGTAAAAGAGACTAAGAGCTTAAATCCTTAGATTTTTCTTTTTTAAAGATTTTATTTATTTGACAGAGAGAGATCACAAGTAGGCAGAGAGGCAGGCAGAGAGAGGGGGAAAGCAGCGGGGCTGGATCCCAGGACCTTGAGATCATGACCTGAGCCAAAGGCAGAGGCTTTAACCTACTGAGCCACCCAGGCGCCCCAAATCCTTAGATTTTCAAAGACAAAGTCTTGCAGTCAATGTACGCATGTAGAAAAACACGGAAGTTGATTTTTTTTTTTTTTTAAATAGCTTTTGGAAATGGTTTTTAACAATTCCAAAGAGGACTGTGAACTTTTACTGTCTGACATTCAGCTCAGTTTTAGGGAAAAAATGTGTTCCTTCTGTTCTGAAAGTTTGGGCAAGGGCTCTCAGCCCTATTGTTGCTGGAAAAACCATTATGCAATTATGGCTGCAGTTTAAATGCCCAACATTACCACAAATAACACGAGACTAAGTTCATTGCTTATGCCATACCTCAGACTATGCTTCATGATTCCAAGTCTAAAGCTATTATATGGTTCTGATACCTTAGCCATATTTGTCCCTATACATAAATGCCAACTTTCTTCCCTTGAATTTGATCAAGCTGCATTTGGCTGCTAATATGTATTTCTCTGGATTCTTTGTTTAGGTATATTTTCCATTTGCTTTTTAATCCTTGGGTATAGTTATCTCTTTCTAAATGCATAGAACATACACAAAATTGTTCTTTTTTGAACATTTATATTGAGTGAACCCATGGTGTTTGTGATTCTGTTGAAGGCCTGTTCGTAATTCTTTATGTGCTTCTATATCTAAATATGATAGTTACCCTAATTTTTGGGTCTTAAAATATATGCAGTTCTGTTCTTTTTTCCCCTAATTTGCCCTACATGACCCTAGTCTGTATAAGAGTTCCAACATTTGATTTTGCAGTCCAGATCTTTTAGAATTAGGAATTCCATTTATTTCTGGGCTTTTTATATTGATTTTTTAAACATTTGTTTGTAAAGTTTCTAGGCATTTGGTCTTGGCAAAGTTATTATCATCATCCTTATATTATGTAAAATTCTAAAATTTTCTGATCTGGTTGACAAAGAGATGTTCCTAAAGACTCATTTGGTGAAGCCTATTCTAGGTCCACTTTGGGTTAGTAACTATGGAAAACCAGGGGGCCCTCAGTTAAATACTTTATTATGTACAGAGTAGAGCCCTAGATCTTTTAGATCTAACTGATAGGGTAGTTCTATCTTTATATATAAGAAAAGAAGGTAGAATTTCTTTTTCTGATATTTTGTTGGGACGTTTCAACAATGCTTTAGAGTGTCATTCTTCTCTCTTGTTTTCTTGTTATGATTTATGTAGAATGTCCTGGAATATAGCCTGGTGCATTAGCCACTCTAGGAATGATGTTTATCTCAAAATCGTATTTGAAAGAGAATTAGTACATACTGAGAACTGAAGTCTTTTGTCTTGAAGTTGGAAGAAAGAACTGTTTATAGTATATGCATTCTAATATCAGCTGGTTTGAATTCTCAAATCTTCAATTAGAAATTTGATTAGTATGAATTACAGGGGTGATGGTGGGATAGAAGGCATCTGATCTCATCAAGCTGCTCACATCTTTCACCAGATGGGTCTAATTGACTACACAAGATCAAGATAAGCTGAATCAGCTGCTCAGCTTTTCCTGGTGATAACAATACCGTACAACTAACTGTTCCTCAGTGTCTGCATGCTTTTGATGGGCTCCAGCTTCTTCCTCTCTCATTCTGTTTCTCTTTCCTTTCTCTCTCAATCTCTTTGCTTCCCTCCCTCCCTCTCTGATGGAAAGCATATAGAATAAGTTCAGGCTAGTAATGACTTTTAGTAGGGATTTCAAATTTCACAAAACCTTGTGAAAAGATGTAAGTGTGCTACAGTGACCCTATTCATTGCTAAGTACCAGCAAACAACTAGACCTAAGGTGTTAGGACAGTTTTCAAAACACAAAGGTGGGATCAGGCCAGAGGCAGTTGCTGCTTTGAATGCTCAGAGAAAACTCAGTTTGTGATCTTGTGAGTTCTCCTGAGGACAACATCGTTGCCCGAGGACAACATTGTTGCCCGAGGACCACGAGGACTACGGACTAAAGACTAAAGACTACGATGAGAAACACCTGAGTGCCCAGTGGGGGCGGGAGGCCCCGCCTCCCAGGCTGGTCCTTAAAAATCTGGCTCAGACTGCTCTCAGCTACCCTCAGTACGCCGCCTCTCTGCTCAGAGGCACCTTGGTGTGGCGTCTTACCCTGGGGTCGGTGCAGGAGGCTGGAGTCCTGGAGGCAGCAACCAAACTTCTGGAGCTGATTTCTGGAAGCCCAATCTGGTGTCCGCTAAGGTCTGAACCAAGTTTCTTTTTCTCTTCTAGTATTTCTAAACTTTGATTTATTATGGGTTGCATGTTACTGTGGTAATGGGTTTACCGTTCAGAATTTCCATTCGGGGTAACTTCTAAAATTGCTGAGAAATAGTCTTTCTTAAAGAGTGTTGTACTTGTCTTGCCTTTTTTTTCCTTTCCTATTTTTTTGCATTATCATATCTTTGAAGTTTCTCAATTCCGAGCACTCTGTGGGCCTGAATCTGATAAGATAATTTGGTTAAACCTGCAGGCTATTATCCTTTACTGCTTCTGTGTTGTTTTCTCTTATAAAAACTGGTAAGTGTTCTCTGCCTAAGGTTCCTTTCTTGTTATTTTTGGTTTATACTGTTTGCTTTCACTACTGAATTTTTGTTGTTGTTAGGTCATTTTAGGGGAATTTCTTTTGCTTGTTCTAATGTGTTGTATCAGCTTCTTAAAAGCTGTGGTAAAACGGAGTGCTTGGGTGGCCCAGTTGGTTAAGGCTCTGACTTGGTTTTTGAGTAGTGGTCTTGGGATTGAGCCCCAACTCGGGCTCCCGCTCAACACGGAGTTCTCTTCCTCTTCCCCTCCCGCTTGTGCACTAAAATAAATAAAACTTTTTAAAAATGCAGTAAAATACACATAAAATTTATGATCATAACCACTTTTAAGTGTACAGTTCACGGGCATTAAGTACATTGGTGGTGGGGTGCAACCACGACCGCCATCCCATAATGCTGTGTATCTTGTGAAACTGAGAAACTGAAACTCTGTGTGTATTAAACAGCTCCCCTGTCCCCCTCCCCCCAGCCCCTGGGTGCTGCCTTTACACTTCCTGCCTTTATGATTTTGACCGCTCTAAGTAGCTCCTGCAAGTGGACTCAACCTGTATTTGTTCTTTAGTAACTGGCTTATTTCACTAGCGAAAGGCCTTTGAGCTGCATCCACAACACAACATATTGTAGCAGATGTTGTAGCATTTTCTGTAAGCTCTCTTGTTTTGTGGTGGGGGTGGGGGGGACAAAGGGCAAGACCAAGAGGCTGGAGTGCGGGAGCAGAGGTGGGGGGAGTATGGTAGAAATGCTTTTTTCTTTGGTTTCGGTTTTTGATTTTGTAAACTTTAAGTCTATGATGGTTTCCTCGTGGTTTTGTTTTTTTGTTTGTTGGCTGGTTTGGGTTTTTTTTTTTTTTTTACTTTTTGCTTAGTCTGCCCTCCCTCAGCCCCCAGCAACCCTGTCCCAGGATCTTGTTTTTCTGGAAAGTCCTTAACCATCCTAGATTCTTTACTTTTTTTTTTTTCCCTACTCCATTCATTCTCTGTAGTTAAGAGAATTTTGCAATTCATTATGTATCCTTCACACTATTTTCTTCATCTCCATCACCCCCTAAATAGGTCTGGCGATGGACCAGAGGGGAGAGAGACCAGAGGTGGTGGAAGAATAGGATATTATCTGTTCTGCTTCTTTAAAAAAAAAAAAGTGTTTAGCAGCAATTTCCTTGTCCTTATCACTGTTAGAAGCTTAATTTTGCATCTAAAAGCAAATCGAACATGGATGTTGAAACTATACCTGTTGACATTGTCCAAGTTTAAATACCTAGATATTTTCTCTGATTGCAGTAGAGGCCCTTGGGGTGGGGAATGGAGAGGAGAACTTGGTAGTCTCCTTTAGTCAGAAGACTTCTTGAAGCCATACCTTCTAGAACCAGACTTATAATATCCGATTCACTGTACCTGTGGCTGTGGCTTTGGTAGCTGAGTCCAAAGACTATAGAGCTGATCCTTGGCCTGGGGACATTTTGAAATGGATGGGGTGTTTACATCAGAATAGAGAAGCTAATTTGCTCGTATTGGGCTTGAAACTTGAGCCTTACCACCAACCACACTTTACAGGACATGCTGGTAACCCAAGGTTGGGGAAAATAAGACTCTGAAAAATGTCCAAATCTTGAAAATTCATTCTATGACTAAGAAACATCTGAGTCTTGGACTCAGTACAAAATTTCAAAACTTAAGCTCAATGAGCCATAATAGGGCTAATCATAAAATTCTTAACTGTAACAGCCTTTAATTATTGCAAACTGTAGCCATGCTTTGTAATGCTCACAGCAATGAGATGCTACAACATGTCTTTTCAAACAGTAGAACTATTTCAAGTACCCTACAAAATAATTATACTTCAAAGTGCTCTCTAGGCTTGGGACCAAAAGCGGGGAAGAAAAAAGGAGAAAATAAAATCATGCAAAGACAGAAAGCATTCACCTTCTGTAGGATTTTTATCTTCACTTACTGATGTGATATAATTGTAATTGAAATTAAAACTGAATTCCATTATTCCAGATCTGGAGAACTAAAATTCATAGCCTTATTCATGTTAAAACAGAGAATAATTTGTTCAAAATATCCTGGTGAGAAGAAAATTGCCATATGTCTTTGAGGGGTCATAATAGTTTTCACAGAATCTACGATAAACCCATTGCAAGACATAACAGATAATTGAAAACAAAAGCTAAATATATTACGTCTGTTGGTACCAAGGTTAAAGTAGCAGAATAACTTATTCAGGTTAAGTGATGCTATTAATGTGCCTTCACATGTGATACATTTAGTACATTAATAATATGGCACTTACGTTTTTCGTATAAAGCTTCTACTCTTACTTGTAATTTGAATATTTCTTTAGAAGAATATTTTTTTCCACAATAAACACCTTTTTCTCAAAGCCTTTCATCTGCAGTTTAAACAAGCAATTGTATGATGATCAAAGAGAACCAAACCTAACCTGAGGGATAAATCATCACTGTCAGATCCAGACTCATTTATTGTCCTATCCGCTAAAATGAAAACCTACTTATAGTATCAATATTGGTAATAAATAGGCTCACAAAAGCAATCATGTTAAACTCCTAAACTGATCAGGAATTTATTTTTTTTTCCCCTAAAACCTTGAGGAAAAGTGTTTTCTCCAGCCATCTGAAAAAAAGTATGCTTCCCACCCTGTTTTGTTCCCTTTTCATCTTTTTCCTCTTGGCTTTCCACTTTTGCCCAAGTACTTGGTTACTTTCTTCCCTCCTATTACTCTTGGCATCCTCTCTTCTCTCCAATATTCTATTTCTGTAGTTTTCTTTTCTTTTTTTTTTTTTTTTTGAAGATTTTGTTTGTTTATTTTACAGAGAGAGACACAGCGGTAGAGGGAACACAAGCAGGGAGAGCAGCAGAGGGAGAGGGAGAAGCAGACTCCCCGTGGAGCTGGGAGCCCGATGTGGGACTCGATCCTAGGACCCTGGGATCATGACCTGAGCCGAAGGCAGACGCTTAACAACTGAGCCACTCAGGCGCCCTTCTGTAGTTTTCTTGAAAGAATAAAAAGAGGCATCAAATCATACAGTGTTGACTCGAAGTGTTGATCTCAGGGTCTTTAGTTTCACATGAAACGAGCCAGTAAGAAGACCCCATTCTTAAACTGAGTAGGAATGAGGAAACTTGGGGTATCTCCAGTACTGCCCATGAATATTGTCGAGTAAGTTCTACTGTTCGGTCAGGCTTAGCCTCCTAAGTGGACTCTCTCACTTTGGTCGTTATTCCCTCTGATCCAACCTGTTCCCTTCCAGAAAGATTTTTGAGGCACAGAAACTGTCATCTCAATACTTAAAGGGTCCCTGTCAACCATAGTAATGCCACTATGTAAACTGGGCTCATCGCTGTGATCTCTACCAACAGATTCAGCTGCTGCTGCTTCCCCTCCCCTCATCCTAGCCTTCTCTTGCTGACTTCAAGTACTCCTGTATTTCTCATTCTTCCCTCCACTTATCCAACTCCTTAGCAGTTATCAAACTCAATCCAAATTCTGCCTTCTCACAGCAAGCTTTCCCTGATCACCTTCCCCTTTAGGCAGACTAAAGCACAATTTTTACTGGGCTCCCACTTCATTTTTTAAGTACCCACATATTAGGACGTGTGCATGCACACTTTGTTTCACAGGGCTGTAAGATTCTAAACTCCTAGAGAGAAGGACTGGAATTGAGACTCAGGTGTTTCTCAGTTGAAAGGCAACTGTTTTATGTCCTACTGAATGTGAAAGATTGCTAGTAATGGAGAAGTGGAGAAGTTGAAGGTGCAACTGAGATATCAATTTTACGTGTTTCAGAAGATGATGGTATCTTGAATTTAGGAAGACTACGGAAGGGGTAGATCAAACACTCATAATGAGGGATAGCTCCGTGAGAAAGGCCAGCATTTAAGGCATGAGGACTAGAGCTCAGAAGGTAACAGGGGGAAAGAGAAAAGGATGGAAGCCAAGGAGGGAAGTTTTTTAAGGAGGATTTTTAAGGAGGAAAGATTTAATATAATGCTTTAAAAGTATGCAAGTTTTTGGAATGAAAAGAGACAACAGGAAATCATCTCAAAGAAATTTCAGTGTCTTGGGCAGAAAAGATTAAGTCGTAATAAAGTCTAGATTGAGAGGAGGTTGAGGAAGTATAGCTATAGTATGCAGATGACCAAGTTTGAACTCGAAAATGGGTGAAGGTGGAGTTGTGTGGTTGTTGCAGGACCTTAAAGTAAGAAATACGTATAAATGGATGTATTTTTAATGTATTTGTAGGTTGAAGAGAGGGAGGTAGTTGCAATGGAGGGTTGAATGTACAGAAACGAAAAAAAATATATATATATGTAACTGAAGCAACTAGTGTGCAGACGGGATACAGAGCACAGCTGGAGAATTTGGCCTGGGGTTGAAAGACCTTTTCTGTCTGGAGAGATACCTGGATTCCTGGCTCAAATGTAGGTATATTTGAAAAGAAACTTTTACCTCCCAATCCTGGTTGTTATTTCCTTAAATGGAACAAACCCTGTAAATTCAGATGATACTGTAGGTGCTTGCTTCTCTATTTTATTTGGCTTTTTGGCTTTTGTGATGTCCAGATGGGTATCACTTTGCCTTACTCCACCATATGAATCTATTACTTGTGATTTCTTTCCGTCTCCGGTGAGCAGTTATGCTCTGCAGCTTAATATAGGAAAGCAATTAAGAAGCACTAAGGAACCACACCAGCATTTACCTCTAATTGTGCTATCTAAAGGTTTTAAGATTCTTATGCAAAAAATAAATTTCTTTGCTAAGATGTTTGAGCAGTTATTAATCCAATTAAAGCAAACAAGCTTTGCACTTTGTGGCTCTGCTTACTGGGAGACTTTTACTGCACAGTGAGATTGGCGATGTGCTTTTTAATGCTTAGCAAGAGTTGAAGAGCTCTAGAAGATCCATTTTGGAAAAAACTAAATGGTATGCAATTATGACCAAAAACTCCAATGCAGCCTAGGACTCCACATGAGGAAGACCACATTTTTGTCCTTTCCTCTGAAATCTTATTTGGGCAGTGTAGCTTTATGTAGACCATATTTCATCTCAATCACATTTTAAGAAATAGATTCACTTAATTCTCTATGGTCACAGGGGACATAGTTACCAGTATCCCCTCAGTCTCCACTATGTTTAATTCATGCAGTCTTTGCCTTCATGAACTCCTATACCTTCAACTCTAAGTAGCCTACTTCCTATATTTGATAGGTTAATGAAAAATGTTGAGTAAACTTTTATAAATATAGCTGTGGACATCTTTTAGGACACTCAATATAAGAAGGCTCTGGGATTAACTTTTCTGGCAAAATATTAAGAGTTACTATTTATATAGAGTTCCTACTACATACTCAAATTGACTCAAATTGTGGCATTCATGTTATTTAGACAGTCCCTGTCTAATCTCACTGTTTCCAGTTTGAACTTCAATATGTTGACTTCTCAGTTCTTCTGTAATGAGAGAATTAGCATAGCAGGATTTTTAAAAATTCCTTCTCTCACCCCATGGTTAAGCCCCAAACAGAAACTAAATAATTACTATCCAAATAAAGCAACAAATGAAATGAAACAATGTTTTTCTTCATAAGCACTGGTTTAGGAAGTGATTAATGCAAGGTGGTTTAAAAGTGCTAAATAGCCATTAATAAAATGTTTGAATTAAATCAACACTGTGAATAGTACACTTGTGGTATTTAAATGTTGCACATAGACTGGAATTACTTGACTCAGTGTTCATACTGCTGAGGAGGTTCTGATGTCCTAGAGTCGTTAGACAGAAGAGTATAAACTTGAAGCTCTCACGTTCTCTTTAACAGAACCCAATGCAATCTGCACAGTATTGGCTGAGCACTTCTGATGTAGGGGTAAAGTTCTGTGCTAGGCCTCAGAAAGGAAGGAGCTGGGGGTTAGGGTCAGGGATTGGATAGGAAGCGGGCAGAAATCAGGAAGCTGTGTTTCCTGCCAGTGGAATTCACACGCGGTCATGGGGGAGGCAGGGCTAATAGAAATTATCCTGACACATTTAACAAACGCAACGTCATTACTAATGAATGAAGGTACTGAACAACCTACCATTTTTATGTGATTTTATATTTAAAGGTTAAAATTGATTTTTATGTTTTACGTATAAGGGATGCAATGAAGCATGAGGAAAAGTAGCAATTTATCGCCTGCTCATTTGCTCTTCTGCTGTCCACCACCAAAAAAGTGCTGTTTTTAGGGATGAAGTCTCTTCAGGACAGGGGTCTATTAACATTAGAACTCCTATCCAAACTGACCTCCTATTTTCCATTACAGCTGGCATTTGCTAAGTGTTTCACAAGCTAAATAATAAGCCAATTAGCAATTAGGCGTTATGACTCATGGTGGTAGCTCTTAGGGAAAATATATTTACAGCTTCATAGGAGCTTTCTTTAATCAAAAGATTGGTGGTTGTAATTAGTGTCCACTTAGCAAATCCAAAGGGAAATATTTGGGAGATAGACCGGCTTTTCAGTGCTCTTTGTCAAAAACCCGTTTTTGACAAA
>CM052806.1:58512916-58533599 GCA_028533885.1 Nasua narica
AAAAATGGTTACTTAGAGAAGAAAGGCTTTTCTAGGCCTCAGTTTCCTCATATGAAAAAAGGGTGAAAATAAGAGTTCCTACCTTAAAGGGCCGTTAGGGAGAGTGAGTTACATAATACAAGGAAGGTTTTTGGCCTGGTGCCTGATTGTAGTAGGTTATTTGGTAAGTAATAATTGAATAGAGACAGTTTGACACTCAGACCCTTTTTTAGGTGGATTTGAGATTTATAGGTCCATCCCTCCCTTGTCAGCAGGATGTGGAGCCCTGGGCCAGTGAAAGCTGGGCTTTGGCCTCCAGTCTGTGTGTTCCTACTTCTGGCAGACATCTGCCCTGATGCTGCCTGTAAGAAGCTTATTTCTCCATGTCCAGGGACTCCACAATGACCAGGTGTGGCTCTGTGGAGGGCTGGTTCAGCGGCATCCTCACAATGCTACTGGATCGCTGTGGTCTGAGCGAGGCTCGCAAAAACCACTTTCACCTTGCATCTCCAATCGCAGCCTTTGTTTCTGCTGGGGTGAGCAGTAGTTCCCTTTCCATCTGGAAATGCGGTGAGGTTTCCCTCCTCTGGTCTCCCGGCACTGAAGCAAATCTGTCTAGCTCTCGTTGCTGGTAGAGAGTGAATTGAAGTTTGGCATGTGCAGCCACCTGTAGATAGAACTCCCGTGTTTTTTTTTTTTTTTTTTTTTTCTCCAAACTGATGTCATCAACTAAGCGCTAATGTTTTTCATTTAATGCTTATTTGTAATTTGCCTACATATGGCATCTAGAAAGAAATGTACAGAGGCTGGCAGTAAGAAACCGATTATTGACAATCCCCTTTTTATCTGTCTCTATTTCTCCAGATGGAATGGGAACACAACTCCAGAGCAGGAAGCAGTTGTACCTTGGCTGAATAATATGGAGGCAGGTCTCAGTCTGGTGATTCTTGGGGCAGTATCTTCTTTCCCAGAGCAAGGGTGTCATTGGCACAAATGGTAAAGGGTAGCTAGGGACCTAATGACTAACATATATGGATGACTACCATTAATGTTCCAGGAATTGTTACATGTCACATTTATATTATATGTACACATATACACATATATACATATAATATATATACATATATGTATATATGTACATATATATACATGTATGTATGAATATATATGTACATTTATGTACATAAATATATATACACTTATGTATATATATATATAATACATATAATTTTTTTAAAGATCTAGTTAACTTACTTGACAGAGAGGAACACAGCAAGAGTGGAAAACAAGCAGGGGGTGTGGGAGAGAAAGAAGCTGGCTTCCCAGGGAGCAGAGAGCCCAATGCAGGGTTGGATCCCAGGACCTGGAGATCATGACCTGATCCAAAGGCAGATACTTAATGGCTGAGCCACCCAGGCGCCCCACGTGTTTATATTCTTTAAAAAAAAAAATGATTAGGAGTGATTTATTTCAGACCTATGGGACTGCTATGGTGTAATGCATAGGAAAAGCTACCTGGGAGTTACAAGACCCTTACTAATGCTGGTTCAGCCACTAAAAGCCTATGCAGTGTCGTGTCCTGTCCTTTACCACAGTTCCTTGCACAGTGGGAGGGTTCAGTTTGTGAACTTTATACTGAAGATCACAAGGTGGACACACTCAGAAGCCATTGAAATTCCCAAGTTAAGACCTGAATGTTCTAATCAGTCTCTGCTATATTTTCAGTTCTTAGAGATTGATTAACCAATTGTTGAGGTTGGGGGCTTTCTGATAGTTTTCCTTTTCTCCTCACTTTTGGGCCATTTCAACACCACTGATTTTTATATATCTTTATAAATACACATGCTCACTTGTCCCTGACTGGGGAAGTCGTAGTGTAAGTATAGAAATTAAAAGAAGTCCATCTATATCTTCATTAATAATTCTGAGAAAAAAGACTTCAGGGGAAAGGATGAAACCTTTTGATTACAGCGAAATTTGGGACCTTAAGATTTTGAGGAAGTTTGGGAATATATTTTTCAATTTGTATGTTGCAGCTGATAAGCAGATAATGGCTATAATGTAAAAAGTTTAGAGTTAAGAGATGGGCCATTCTTACACACATGAAGATACTTTATGTAATTTTTTTTTTTTTACTTTATGTAATCTTGATTTCCAAATATATTTGGTCTAGGACTAAAAACTAATTATCATTCATGAAGTGCCAGCATAGCTTCCTGCTTAGGATAGTAGATGAAGTATTATTTTTATCTATATGGTCAGGGCTTTGCCTGGAAGCTTAGTAGTGGTAGTCAAGGCTTTCCCAGTAATTAAAGAAACATTATCATTATTGTTATCCTAATTAGCTACATTGTACAGCACACACAAACACCCCATCTGGGGGAAGGAAAAGACTTAACACTGTTACTATGTGTCTGGCACTGTGCCTAGCTCATTATATACTTTATTGCATTTAATTCTCAAAAAAACCCTAGTAACATCGATGGTGCCAAAACGTATTGTATTGCTTGAATGCCAATGGGAAGGCCATTGTTCTCTTTCCCGCTTACTTATTTTTTTCTTTCTTCTATTCATGTCTCTTTATCTCTCTTTCCTGCTTTCTGTGTTCCTTTCTTCATTCGCTTCTGGACTCCTTGGTCTAGGTTGCGGGTATTTGTTGCTTCTCCTTCCCCGTGGTTCCCTCTCTGCAGTCTTCAGTCTGCCCAAGGCTCCTGTGGGTATTCTTTAGCTCCACTGGTAACTTTCGTAGCTAATACTGTTGCAGGCTTCTGGCATAAGTCAAACCACATTTGGCAAAATGTGTGTTTTGTATCTGGAAACTGGGTTATACTCATTCTAGAGCAATTAACTAGATAATTGCTCTGGCATAAAGACAGCCTTGTCCTATTCTTGTAATGAAATAGATAATTTTAACTATAGCTCCACCTAATACTTCCAGGGAGTGTTAAAAGACCTGGCCCATTCTTGTTTTAGATCCATTAAATGTCTCTGAAGCTTCTTAAATATTGTCTTTTACAGGAAGTTTACTGGCCTTAATTACTGTGTTTTTGAGCTGGGAGTCCTTAGTCTCTCATGAAACAAAAACCAAATGCTCTTTGAATTAAGCAAAGTGTACAGTGGAGGGGCAAAAACTTTACCTTTCTTGTTTCAGTCTTTGGCCAGGGCATTTGGTTTGTTGAGCGCTTCAAATTAGCACCAAGAGGAGTGAGTCTGTAGTCCTAAGGTGTGATATTGGAAAGAATGTCATAGAGGAGGTGGCAGGTATTCCTGGTCTAATACTGGTGTTGATATCATTGACTGGTCACTCCAGCTGATCGACAATTGGCTGTGTAGTTACAGAGAACCCAGCCTGTGTGGTCAGCTTGCTTTGTACTGTTCTACAAATGGAAAACCACGTTTCCTTGTACCTAGGAGAATATACTATAGCTGGGGAGTTCAGAGGATCCCCCCCACATAACATAAACTCTGCAGGAGAAGTGGGGGTAACTTGTTTTTTTAAAGAATCGTTAAAGACTGCTGGTGTTCGCATGAAACAAAAAAGAGCTGTGTGACTGATGAAAGATTTCTTGGTGGATTGGGAATGAGAAGGAGAGCCCTAAAGAATGTATAGTGAGTGAGGGGCGCCTGGGTGGCTCAGTGGGTTAAAGCCTCTGCCTTTGGCTCAGGTCATGATCTCAGGGTCCTGGGTTAGAGCCCCGCATCGGGCTCTCTGCTCAGCAGGTAGCCTGCTTCCCCTTCTCCCTCTGCCTGCCTCTCTGCCTACTTGTGATCTTTCTCTCTGTCAAATAAATAAAATCTTAAAAAAAAAAAAAGAATGTAGTGAGTGAGTCCAGTGTGTCCCAAACAAAGAATATTGTCTTCTTCTGCCTCCTCCTTAATGATAAAATGAGGCAGACCAATCAGGCAGAAGAGATAAACCTTCAGATTTTGGAATCAGAAAATGTTGGCTTAGACTGTTACTATCTGGCTCTGTGACCTTCACCATATCTCTAGTCAATTATCTATAAAAAAAAAGACGATGATATCCCTTCCCTCTGGGTCTCTCAGAGGATTTCTTCGGGTTCTCTTCATTCACTCAATATGTTTATGTTAATTTGTTTGAACACTTAATTCTAGATTCTTTGCTAGGCTTGGGGGGGTTTATAGAAGTAAATATATTGGATACATCTTTGTCCTCAGAAAACTTAAGAGTTGAGGAGAGAAGACCTATGCAATTACATAAAAGACATGGTATGACTACTAGCAAATGTCTTAGCAGTCTACATGGGTGCATTCTTGGCTGCTTTTGTTGGTAATCAGTGTCCCAAGTGGGGAATTATAAAATAGAGATAATTCTATCTTCTACCCAACGCAGCCAGTGATACTATGCAATTTTAGCATTCTGCTGAGTCATTAAACCTCCTTAAAAGCTTCCCATTAGAGTATCATTGTGTGTGTGTGTGTGTGTGTGTGTTTGAGTGTCAGTGTCACATACACACACAAACACGCATGTACAGTAATGCTTTAGGCTGGTTAACATCTCCTTAAGAATAGGAGTTCTGCCTTTATCTGTAGGAGGACTAGAAAACTGTATAGCATAGAGACGTTCCTTGTCTTTGGCACTGAGATACCTGCTACTTTCTTGACCTCCATCGTGAATAAAATTACCCAGTTATCCCAGTCCTTGGCACTTAGAGATAGACTTCTATGCAAATTACACCTGGGGATGTACCTTAATCTAGTATCTACTTAGTCTTAAACAATTTTGTCATCTTATATGCATGCATTTTGTCTCCTCCCCCTTCAATTTGATGCCTGCTGGCACAGATTTCTGAGAAGCGGGACTCTGAATGAGGTTTCAAGATTAGCATCCAGGAGGTATACTCAAAAGTGTGCTGGAGATCACCCCTAAGGTTGAGGAGGGAAGGAAAAAAAAGTTGGCCAGAGAAAAGGTGGATTGTGGCATGGTCTTACACTGTAGTCCTCAACCTGCCCATGGGGAGCTATGAACTCGGGAGATCCCTTCAGGGTTGTCTCAACTTGGAAACATGTCATCAGGCCTTCATATCCCCACATGGATCAATTATTGGAAGAAAGCTGTCACAGAACTAGGGCATGGACTTGAATGAATTAGCGCTCTTCAGCTGAGGTAACTCCCTGAGAGCTGGTGGAACAAATCCCTCAATTCCTGAAGAGGGTTGTGGGTGGTGGGTCACCGCATCCCCAACATACACACTATTCTCTGAAAGGTAAATTTAGGGTAGAATCTTTACCATGATCTTGGCAACGTCTGCGTAAAACAACCATAGAATTCGTATTCAGATACCCTTAGGTTCTTTGGAAACTTTCATTACAATAGAAACTTGACCTGAGAGTGTGACTCAGATTCTCTGAGATGTGTAGTTGTTGGGGTTACAGAGGAAGCTGGATGTTATCCAGATAATCCATTATAGGACAAATAATTTTCTCTATATTTCCTTACATGATACGGCTGAAATTTTAGCTCTCTTTGAAGAGCTCTTTATTGGGTCCTGAGTCAGCATTCTCTCATGAAAATGTTACAGTGGAATTAGGTAGTTTCTTATCATTTACTGTCTTCCCTGTTGCATGTATATTCTTAATCTTATTTACATTAGTAAGAAATAGCTCCTAGAGAGCAAAGTGATGGTTTTATTTCCATCAAGGACTGTGATCACTAGTTCAGTCATACCATAATACATTGCTGTACTGAGCTAAGCTAATGACTCCTCAGAACAGTGTAATAAACTCGCAAATGAGAGTTTATTCAATTTTCAATAACTGTGGGTTAAATCTCCTAGGAATGCATAAAAATAGGACTTTCTAAGATTACACTTGCTTGCTTTTAAATAAATTCATTACCATTTATCTGACACATTTTAATTCCAACTCAGATGTTAATCTTATATTAAAAATTTGCTCTTTAATGTTTTTGTTTTTTAAAAATAATAGAACTATTTTCATGGGGGGTAAATTACACATAAAAATCCATTTCTATGCTAATGAAGTGTGTTATATGAGACTATGCTTTTAGAGAAAATAGACAATACTGAAATTTATCCTCTTGGATAAAAAGTTTGTTAAAAATGGAAACCATGAGCTTTCTAGTTACATTTTTCTCATGTCTTGACAGAAGTGTTGGCTTGAAATTATTGGGATTGGGGAGGGAAGTTGGGGGGGCGGAGTGTGTGTGGGGGGGAAGCATAACAAAACAGATGCTTGACTGGGTACAGATTTAAGACTTGACAAATCTTATTTTCTATAGTAAAAATAGGGCTGTTTTCAAACAAAGATTGAGAATCCATTTTACTCAAATACAGTAATACAAGTAAAAAGCCATTCATTTTAGTAAGCAAGGGTTCCTACTCCTTCTCCCCACCTCCCATCCCCAACAAGTATGTTATTTTTGATCTCTTCATTTTCTGTACTTAAACTTCAGGAAAATTTTGAATAAATGCAAAAGTATGAAGGTTAAGATACAACCTCTGTAATACGACAGTTTGAAGAATAAGATAAAACCTCCATTTGTCTATTACTCAATTTCACTAATTTACAACTCCTGACCAATGGTTTTTACCCCCCCCACTCTCCTGTCTCCATCCGATAATATTACATTATTTCACCTGTGTATCAATGAGATTTACAGATAAGAACTCTCTAAAACACAGAACCCCAGATCTATTGTACTTTATAACTAATTTCCTAAGAGCATCTGGTAAGTGTTCAAGTTGTCTGTCAATTATTATTTTACTTCTTTGTTTCAAATTCTTACTGAAATAAGACTACTACATTACAGTTGGTTGCTATACTTCTGAAGTCTCTTGTGCTATGTGAGTTTCCTCTCCTTCTTTAATTTTGCTTCTTAGAGTGTTTGGATGAACCCAGGTCATTTATTCTGTATAGTTTCCTACAATCTCGATTTGCTGGTTGCTTTCCAATGTGTCAATTAACAGGTCCCACTTTTCCCTCTATATCCTGTAAAGTAGTAGTAAGATCTTGAAAACAGATCACATTTTGCTTTGATTTTTTTTTTTCACAAGAATACTTCAAATAACGTGTTGTATTTCTATCCAGAAGCATATAAAATTTACTTAACTTTTTTGGTGATGTTAATAGCCTTTAGTGATTATTGCCTCAGTCCATTATCTATGGTGTTAAATTATTAGAATTCTGTCACTCCCATCTCACTTATTAGCTGGAATACTTCTTTTAAGAAACTTCTCGGCAACTATTGAGGTATCCTAATGTATGGTTTGTATATAGATTGTTTGCTTGATGCTTTAATTTATTGGTTTTCAAAATAACAGATCATTTCCTAGCATCCTCGAGATATAATCATTGAATTTATTATCTACCACATTTTACGTATTTGTGTCAATCCACTCTATTACATGTATTGATGTTCAGTTGTCCTTTTCAACCAATGGGAAACTTTAAATTGGTTCGTATGTCCTTTTGATTCTCCCGTAATACTCATTGGCAGCTTCCTAAGATCTCATATGACAAGTGCCAGGTTCACTTCATATATATCACAGACTTGGAATCAGCAGTTTTTCCAGGATTCTGGGAAATGGTATTAAAAGTAACAATGTGGTTGCTAGGGGTTATTTGTTTCTTGTTAAAGTTTTTTGTTGCTCTTGGGCCGGTCATTGTAGGTAGGCTTTTTAAGTGAACAGCTTATTTGTCTTAGTAAGAACTCATGATGTAACTTATAATCTCACTTTCAAGACCATAGGGGTTTTACTTAATTGCATTGATCTTGTATGTCTTGTTGGATGCTGAAAATATCCTTTCTTAAAGAAATCCATATAATCATTCATTTGCTTTATCCCATGATACACAAACAATTGACTTGGAATAACATACAAACAGTGCCACTGGCAATGATTTATACAGTTTAAGACTTTTTTGTACTTCTTATATTCCAGTTATCTCACCTGGCATATATAGTAAAAGTTACTGTACTTCAAAATCACTTAAAATAGTTTCCCTATTTTGCTACAAACTGAGTACACAGTTGGATTTATTTGCTATGCTTTAGCTTTTTGGAATTTGCCTTTTAAAAACTATCAGAATTATGTACAGTATCTTCACTATTTCAATGTCAAGTTTATAAACAAGGTATGGTCAGAGAGGTCTAGCTTCTCTGTTGTCTTGACCCCTTCCTTTCCTTATCTTCCCTATAGGCGAACACTTTGAGAAATCCTTAATCCTTTAATCAAAAATTTTTTTTATCCTTTGGTATTTAGGAAGGTTTTGTTCTACTGACGTTATACTATCATCCTCTTTTAATAACCACAACTCCATTATTTCTGGATGTTGTCTTTTGGCTTCCTATGATAAGCACTACTGAAGTAGCTAATGATGTATTTCCGTCTTCCCATTCTCACCCAGCATTTATTTTATTCTATTTTTATATTTCTTTTTTTTTTTTAACACTTGATCTTAGCCAAAAGGCCGAGAAGCGATACCTTTTTTTTTTTTTTTTTAAGATACTATCTACTTGAGAGAGATGGGGAGAGAGTGTGCACACAAGTGAGGTGAGGGGCAGAGGGAGAAGCAGGCTTTCTGCTGAGCAGGGAGCCCCATAGGGTACTCGATCCTAGAACTCTGGGATCACGGCTTGAGCCAAAGGCAGATGCTTAATTGACTGAGCGAACCAGACCCCCCACCCCCATTTATTTTAAAACAGTATCCTGCCTGCATGGTATCAGCACAGAAACACACGTAGGTCAATGGAATGGATAGAGAACCGAGAAATGAACCCTCCACTCTATGGACAGCTAATCTTTGGCAAAGCAAGAAAGAATATCCAGTGGAAAAAAAGACAGTCCCTTCAATAAATTGTGCTGGGAGAATTAGGTAGACACACGCAGAAGAATGAAACTGGACCATTCTCTTACGCCATACATAAAGATAAACCAAAATGGATATAAGACCTCAGTGTGAGACAGGAATTCATCAAAATCCTGGAGAACATAGTAACTCCTTTCATGATCTGTCTCTAAAGGCAAGGGAAACAAAAGCAAAAATGAACTTTTGGGACTTCATCAAGATAAGTTTTTGCACAACAAAAGAGTCAATAAAATGAAAAGGCAACAAAGGGCTAGTATCCAAAATCTATAAAGAACTTATCAAATTCAACACCCAAAGCACAAATAACCCAATCGAGAAGTGGGCAGAAGATATGAACAGACATTTCTGCAACGAAGACATCCAAATGGCCAACAGACACATGAAAAAACGTTTAACATCACTAGCCATCAGGGAAATACAAATCAAAACCACAATGGGATACCACTTTATACCAGTCAGAATGGCGAAAATTAACAAAACGGGAAACAACAAACGTTCGTGAGGATGTGGAGAAAAGGGAATCCTCTTACACTGACGGTGGGAATGCAGGCTAGTACAGCCACTCTGGAAAACGGTATGGAATTTCCTAAAGATGTTAAAAATAGAACTACCATATGACCCAGCAATTTCAGTACTGGGTGTTTATCCCAAAGATACAAATGTAGTGAAAAGAACACCCCGATATTCATAGCAGCAGTGTTCACAATAGCCAAACTGTGGAAGGAGCTGAGATGCCCCCCAACAGATGAATGGATAAAGAAGATAAAGGGTTTAAGATGATGACCTTGTGCTTAGTGTAATATGGAAGCCCTTCTTCTCGCCTCTACTTGGACCTTCCTTTTCTGCTTTGTTGTTGCTCTTGTTCAATTTGGATTCTGCTCCCAATAGTTTTTTTCCTCAGTGCAGACTTCTGTTTCATCTAGTTGTAAAGTTTCATTTAGTTTGTAGAGTTTAAAAGGCTCAGAACCGGAGCAGCCTGAGTGGCTCAGTGTATTAAAGCCTCTGCCTTACGCTCAGGTCATGCTCTCAGGGTCCTAGGATCGAGCCCCGCATCATGCTTTCTGCTCAGCAGGGAGCCTGTTCTCTCTCTCTCTCTCTGCCTGCTTCTCTGCCTACTTGTGATCTCTCTGTCAAATAAATAAATCTTAAAAAATAAAAAATGCTCATAACCACTCAACCACCATCTGACCTTAATATTTCTTCTATTACCATGCAAACTGGAGTCTATAAACTTTCCTGCCACTTTGGGCCGCTGTACTCTGCATGGCCTGCTGAGTATTCTGCCTTATACTGTAGGTTTTCTGGGTCATAAGGCCATCTAATGGCCTCTTGATTTTTTGCTTTCTCAAAGTTGCAGATGCTACCTGGGTCATGTTGCTACTGGTGTCTTGGATCGCCCAGTTAATATTTTCAGATTTGGGGGATTCCTTGCAGGTACTGTGTTACGGAAGTACTTTGTGAGATTTGGATTTTGTTATCCTAGGTGCTCTGTCAGTTATGGAAGGTGGTAGGATTCAGGTAGCCAAAAATTTTCCTGCCATCATTTACTCAAGCTAGCATTTTAAGTTCAAGTTAACATTTCTGAGATAGAAAAACTATACAGAAACTTTACATCAAAGACCTGTCTCAGTGTCTTATTAAATGATACCGTATTTCTGTTTGAATTTGCTAGAAAAAACTTCTGTAAGACTTACCTTCTAGGAAGAAATAACTTATAAACATGCTGCATTTTAGCAAGAGGTAGTGGAAAACATAGACAACATGGTTAGACTTGGATAACCACCAACTGATAGTGATACCAAGTGATAAACTACCCACTATCATTGGGTAGTTTACTATTACCTTTCTGAGCCCCTGTTGTTTTGCTGAGCTCATAGTAGGTACATAATACACTTCATGAATGAATAATTGAATTTATTTGAGCCCTTGAAGCTACCGGGGCTCAAATAAATTATTTGGTGAATTCTTGGGAGAGTTAACAATATGTATAAAGTGCACATCCTTCTCCTATTCATCGTTCTCCTTTGGACTCATAAAGACAAATGAGCATGTTCCTCTGAGGGCATGCATGTGGCTGTCCTAAGTGCACTGTGTTCATGAGGACATGTGTTTGTGTGAGGACACGTGCATGTGCCTAGTACCCCACTCCCACAAACTGAAGATCTACCTTCCTCATAGCTTTATATGGTGACATGTAAGAGAATTCTAGAGTTACAAGGGGTTAGAAATAAGCTTTAGCAACTGACTTAGTTACTTACGAGATTGTTGACAATCCCAGCTCTGTCATGGGGGATCCTGGTTAGCAGATTATCCTTGACCTCCGAAAAATCTCAGATAACATCAACAAGGCTTGGAAATAGCAAAGACACTTAACTGAGGCTTTCGGTTCAGGCTTAGATGGAGCAATAATAGGACTGGTGATTAGGAACAAGCAGAAGGAAAAAAATTCCAATTTTTAGGGAAGATCACCACTCACAAAAATCTAAAAAATGAAAGCTGACAGGCATTTGATTGCTTCACTCCACTTCGACTAACTATAAGGGCAATAAAAATGGATGGAGAAAAACAGCTGATGAATGCCCAGGCTTTGCTTCACAAAGAGAAATCCGCTTAATAGAAGCCAGAATTATCCTTTCCCTTTCTCAGTATTAGTTTCTGGATCCATAGATCAAGCCGAAAGTTGGGCAAACTGCTGTTGATGGTAGAAATGGTGCTTCTTTAGGATCATTGTCCTTAGCTCTGCATCTCTACCCTTGTTACATCCCTTGGGCAAATAATTTGCATAAATGAACGGAATGGGGAAGTAGGGGAGGTTGGTGATTGCTTAAGCATTATGGCAACCGTAAATATCTCAAGTATAGTGCTATGGGTGGTGGCTGAAGTGGTAAGAATCTTGTTTCAAGGTTTTAGAGATGGAGATAATAGATACGGAATAGATTATACTTAACAAGCATTTAGCTATATATTTCCACTATGTTAAGTATTAGAAATTGAAAAGCAATCTGGATCTGTAAGCTTGCCTCTGACTTTAAGTCCGACAGATAAGCCACAAACCCCTACATGGGAATTGAGCATAGTCATGGTAAACTGTCTTTTGGCAAATGTTGGGTCTGAATGGAGTTCTTTTCATATACAGTTAAGCAAAGACTACTCTGTGCCTATAAAAAGAGCAACAACAAAACTGCAGGATAAGAGAATGGAAATAACCTTTCAGCTAGTTATAGGAAGAAGATGCCACTGAAAATGATCTATTTTCAGAATCCACGCAGAAACTGGAAACACAACATCAAAATACTGTGCTGCTGCTTCTAGAGAGTATCAGAAGGAGAGAAGAAATTTTGGTGAAAAGTTAGGCAGAACGAGAACCTACAATGGAGGTAGTACATAAGGGAATGACACTGGAAAATGACTAAGAACAAATGTAAAGTGCTCCATGAACACCAAGTATGAAGACATTAACACCACGAAAATAACACAACAGACTCAGTCTAGAACTTAACAGTGTTCCTGAATCAGACGTTAGAATAAACTATTTCCTGTAGCTGAAATATTTGAGAATGCAGGTTTGAAAAAACTTCCCATATTGATGTAAAAAACAAATATATCTATACCTATTCCACCAAAAGCATATTTAGGAAGGATAAAGGGGAGCATTTAAACACTCAAGAAGTCAGAGTAAACAATTACTGCTTACAAAGTAACGAATCAGGTGGACCTGAGACTGATTCTCTGTAGCATAAAATACATCACAAGTAGATCAGGATCTTTGTGGGGGAGGAGGGCGGAAATCTTAAGGGGGAGGTATGGGTTAACATGTAGTGACTGTCCTTCATATTTTAAGGCCAAAGCATCTGTAAGGTATGGAATAACTCAGAGATAAGATCCATTATCTAACAAGCGTCTCTGATAAAGACCACTGACCTTAAGTTACTTATTTCAAGTAATCAATGAGTATGAGGATATTAAACTCAAGTGATTCCTTATTTTATACAAAACTAACATACCTAGTTAGACTAAGTGTTGTCACACTACTTGTGTGACCTAAATCCGAACCTGAGACCCATAATACTTGCTAAATCTTTCCTCTTAATTCTGCACCTTTCTCTGCAGTAGGAAAAAAAAGATGTCTTTTATGTTAAGCACGAAATCAAATCAGTTAATCCACAGTTAAGGTAATGTCCTGCTGTGTTTGAAGACCACCTGAGATAATTTGGTTCTAACTATAAGCATACAGAAATATATAAATTAGTAGGTATAAACACAAATGCTTACCTATACATTGATACAGGCATAATTATAATTAGGGCCACTACACGGAGTTGAAGGTCGTGCCCTACACAAATGTGACTACATGGACAGGAGTAGACTGAAATTTGGCCACAGTCCTCCTCAAGGAACATCCTAGCAGAGGGCTGTGTCTGCTTGAAAAAAGACAAGCAGGTGATGTCTCTTGATTGGCATTCCAAGTCTTGTGCCCACAGCGCGGTACAACTTGTTTAAATTTTAACATTTGAGAGAGAGGGAGAGCGCACAAGCAGGTGGAGTAGCAGGCAGAGGAAGAGCGAGAAGCAGGCTCCCTGCTGAGTAAGGAGCCTGACATGGGGCTTGATCCCAGGACCCGTAGGATCACGACCTGAGCCCAAGGCAGTTGCTTAACCAACTGAGCCACGCAGGCGCCCTGCAGTACAACTTTCTCATTCATTCTCCTAGGAAGGGCACCCCACTCTAGTTCTTGGGAAGGCACCAAATTGGGTGGGATGCTGCCAATGAGGGAGGTGGGTGGTGACAGCTAAAGACTGCAAGGTTTACTTTGGAGCACAAAGAAAACATTCTAAAACTGATGTGATAAAGGTACAAATCTGAATATATTAAAAGCCACTTAACTAGGGGCACCTGCATAGCTCAGTTGGTTGAGCATGGAACTCTTGATTTCTAGTCAGGTCATGATTTCAGGGTCATGGGACTGAGCCCCACATGGGGCTTTGCATTCAGCACAGAGTGCTTGAGATTCTTTCTCCCTCTCCCTCGATCCCTCCCCCACTCATTCATTCTCTCTTGCTCTCAAATAAATCTTTAAATAGAAGTCACTTAATTGTATGCTTTAAATGTATTATATGATACATGAATTATGCCTCAATAAAGCTATATTTAAAAAGGAAAAAAAAGGCACCGATTAGACAACTGGTACAATACGCTGTGTGTAGCGAGAATTACTAAAATGACTGCTTCTCTCCCTCACACAAAAGTTGTATGGAACAATATAAAAGGTCATTTGGATTACCAAAGACCTGGAGTAATGACTTTCTAATCTTTATACCGAGTGACCTGGGTACTGCTTTTTAATTAAAAGTGGTAAACCAGTGGCAGAGTGTTATCTATGGCCAAACTCTAATCCTATCCTGGTTCATCTAAGCCCAGTAAGTGTTCCTGAGATAACAATACTTAAAAAGTCACTAGTACGGTTACCAGCACATGTGCTACAAATAAGCTCTTCTTGAGCTGAAGAATTATGTGAGATTTAGAGCCCCAGTCTCACTTGACAGATACAAAGAAAAGAAATTTAAAGAAATGGACGGGAGTGGGGATATAACACGTAAAAGCAATACTGACGTAATCTGTAAGGAAATTAGTGTTACCAGTTCTTATTTCTGTCAGATGAGATTCTTGAATTATTTTGTTCAAATTTTACATGAAAGCCAATCTAATTTTATGGTACATCAATATAAAATCACATGTCCTATGATTAGAACTCAAATATTTTCAGAACAAAAAGGTTGGTCATTACACCAATGTGTTAATTTCTAAGGTGGTGAGACTATTGGGGTTTTTATTTTCTTCTGCATCTGTGGCACTTCGAAATTGTCTATAATTTACAGCATATTAAACTATGAACTAACTCACTTCAGTTAAGTTTTGTGGTTTTTTTTAATTTGTGGCATGATTGCAGAAATGGAGAAAATCCCATTATGTATAACAGATTTCAATGTTATAGGACATGTGCTGCACTATCGTTATTTACACAACAGCTTATTATAATTCTTCATTTATAATCACAGGGACATTGTACAGGAAATGAAGCTTTTGTGCAAATATTGTCTTTATAAAAAGAATAGCTAAGGTTCTCTTGGAGATCTAATTTAGTTTGGCACTTTACAAACTTGCTGATCATATTTACCTCTGAATTGATAGGAATCCTAATTGGTCCTTAATTTTTTTTCCCTATATCCAAATGGAAAGTTTTATAAACAATGCCTATTAATCCTCACATTTATGTTAAGTAGAAATTAACAGTTTTGATCTCCAGTCTAGCTGACCCAACTGGTAGCTTAAAAACTTTGCCTCTGTCAGTGGAGGTGCAGAAGAGGGGCTTCGTATTGCCCAGCCATTAGCATGTCTATAAAGGGGTAATCTGGAAAAAACAAGCTTACATTTGATTTTTAAGCTCTCCAGGGACAGACTTGTTCAAGCCTTATGCAGCCATCACCAGTGAGACTTGATGCCTGCTTGAGAGGTCCTTAACCTTCCTCTTAGTTTGACTACACTTAAACAAGCTGCTTCTTGACTTTAGGTCCTTGACTTCTCTTTTCTTAGAGCATTGACTTTGGAGAAATTGTACTTGTAAATTCTCCCTCTGCCTCTGAAATGTAAATATTCTCCCAGTGCAAGAAGGTCCTTCTCACATACCTGAGAGCTGTCCCACTGAAATGTAATCATCAAGAAAGGAAAATGGTCCCCCTATTAGCCTCTGTGAGAAGGAAAGCACCTCATTTCAGCAGTTGCCAGTTACGAAACAAAGACAGCCTGATCATCGCTGCAGCCTCTAACTTCCTTTGGTACTTTTCCTGCTAACTCCTCTCCTTCCTTTTGCTTCATCTGAATTGAGTTCAGTCTCTTTCCTTTATGGCAATAGCACTAAACAAAGTCTTCCTTGCCTGTTTTAACTCCAGGGTGCAGTTTTCTTTATTTGTGCTGTGTAATGTATATTTATTGAGTCTTGGATCCTTGCATCGGAAAATACCAAACCTAAGACTCCAACCACTCTCTGAAATAATGGGTTAACATAGACATGAAAGACCATTTGCCTCCAAGATTCCAAGAGGGAATGGAGAAAGAGTTAATGTGACACCAGCATCTTGCATTTCTTTCTTTAATGTCCATATGGTATTTCCGTTGAGAAGAGTTTCATTATGCTTTCTTCAGATATTAGAATGTGAAAATTTGAGTTAAAATCACATTTTAATCTGTCTGCTGCACATGCAGTGTTGAAGGAAGTGACTTCAAGGCATTTAGAAGTCAATCCCTTTCAACCTAAAAGTTACCTGGCAGGGCTCTTGGAGCGTAGTTTGGGGTAGAGTTTATGTGTTTCAACTTTCAGCATCTTTTTTGAGATTATTCTTTTTTGGGACTTTTGATCTTTTATTTTGATGGATCTAGGCAGTGATGGGAGGTTAATAAGTATGCACTCAGTAGTCCATTTTAAATGGAAACCTGAACACTTTATTTTGATGCATCACTTCAGTTGCCTTGATTTGTCTTTTGGTCATTTTTTTGTTCATAAGTGCTGTATGGTCTGTTGCCCTATCCACGTTTTTATGGCTTTAACTTTAATGACTTTCCCTAAGTTTTTATGTGTAGATCATGCACTTATTCCTAAATGACTGTAACTTCATCTTTACATGGTGATACCTGTTCTTTGGAAAATAGTGGTGGGTGGAAGGTGGGGAAGGGAGATGTAGCTAGAGGCTTTTTATAGTTTTGGGCTAATTGTGTGTTATACCTGTCCCTAAATTGGTTCCTTTTAATTGGGCACACATTTCTTCTTAAGCTTCCCTCATGGGTTCCAGCAGAGCCTTATAAGTCATAGGTTCTCTAAATTACATTTGGTGACCACGTAGAATTTATCCTGTTTCTGTCACTACACTTGTCCTTCTGTTGTTTTCCTCCATTGGAAGGCAGGGTTGTTGATATAAATGTCCTTTCAGTGGGTTTACTTTTATCTTCTCCCCTCTTGCTATTCAATGATGTCAAACCAGTTCTCCAAAAAGGCCTACCTACCTCCATAAACCACTCTATGTGTATCTTCTAGGGCTGACACATAAGGAGTACAAGGACGTATGTATTAGTAGCTAGCATGGCCTTTTACTTCTCCCCAGATCTTGCTGCCTATGACCAGTGTGTCCCATAAATTGTAGTCTAGAATTATGGTAGTTCTCTGTTTTCATTTGAGAAATGAGAAGTTTTTTTGTTTTTCATTCAGTGGTTCTTTTTGGATGAGAATTAAAGAGGAAGATGGAAAATAAAATAGATTCTGTCTTTGTTACCAAATGTGCAATTGTGCTTTTTATTTGGGAAATTGTATGGTAAATGTTCTTCACCCCTTCTAGACTCTAAGTTTTATGTGGACAAGGACCTTAGCATATTTGGCTCAGGCAATGCCTCTTCTAGCCTCCACATTTGATCAATCATCTGTCATATCCTCAGATTCTGGTAGGTCTGTTTTCTGTTACCATTTCTCAGCCCCTTTTATAGGTCCTTTTGTAAGGCCTAGCTTTGGTCCAAAAGAACCATGAACATTTGGGCCATGGGTCATTAAGTCAATACTGTCAGTGTTTCTCCAGCAACACTTCCCTGTAGAGTCTCCCAGGGTAGAATTAAACAGCAGGGAATACATAGTAGACTATCTCAGTGGCTCTCCTAAAGCTCCCTCATTTGGCTTGAGTAGAGGGAATCTTTGAAGTGGCAGGAAGAGCTTGACCATGCACTACTAGCTCTAATATCTACATATATATAGGCATGCTTTATCGATATAAAGTTCCTATTCATGTTAATCTAATATGTAAAGCTCCATTATATCTTTCTATAATCTCTATAAATAAGAAATATCCATCTTATATAGCATAAAATTCATTTATATATAATCTCTTCTTTGTAGATATATATTTAGATATATTATTAACTAGTCTAAGGTTTATTAGGTAATAAATTTATATAAGTCAATAATCTTTATGTTGAATGCTATGTAGTACATACCATACTCTTTCTATATTTTACTTAGTATATTATACACTTAGTATGTATGCTATTAGGTAGTATATTTGCAAACTGTACATGTATGCTAGTATTTAACCTGTGTTAGATATACCTATCATACTCTATACTATACATACAGGTAAGCCTTTCTACATAGATGAATCATCTTCATTAAATAATTCATCTACCAGTATCGTTAGCTTGGTGAACTACTTGAGATTAATGTACAGCATCATGACACTTTATCCTAAATACTTCACATATATCTCCTATCTATAAGGATATTCTCCTATATAATCACACAAAAAATACACAAGAAATTTAACATTGATATAGTCCTATTATGTAACATCAGACTAAATTCACATTTTAAATACCTAATGTTCTTCACAGCTGTGATTTAAAAAGAAATCAGGATATAATAAAAAAGCACTTACTGAATTTAGTTGTCAGATCGCTTTTCATCCTTACTTTAGAACAGTTGCCCTCCCTCCCTGCTCCTCAGCCTTTTTAATTCTTTTAAGACCTTGACATTTTTGAAGGCCAGTTGTCTGGATTTTTGAAGACCAGTTGTCTGGATTTGTCTTACAATTTTCTCCTGTTAGGCTTCAAGTAAACCTTTCAAAATGAGCTCTGCATAGATAATTATGTATGTATACCTCCTGTAACATCGCACTAGGAGAAACGTGATGTCCATTTATCTCATTATTAAATATGCTCTGTTAGATCATTTACGGTGGTATCTACCAGATCCCTGTATATGCATTTATCTTTCCTTCTTGTAATCAAGTGGTAACCTGGTGGTTTATACTTGAGACGGTGTTAATATCTTGATCCCTGATCACTTTTCACCTAAATGTTTTAGCATCTGCTAATCATTCTTGCCTGCATTGGTTATTATAATGGTGGTTAGAAAATGAGGTCCATTCTTTTTCTGCCACCAGTAATCTAGCTTTTGGATTGTGGGCACTGTGGTGTCTATTGCTGGTTTTTAGCTTTGGCTTAATAGTCTAAACTGATACAGATAGAGTTTAGTATAGCACCCTGATATAAATTGTTAATATTTTTCCAGAACAGAGATTTCTGCAATTTTTTTTTATTAAAAGCACTTCAGGGACTAGCACAGTTCCTTCAAAATGGCATGTGCCCCCCAACTGAATAAGTTTAACTGAATGTGAGAAATGTCGTGCATATATAACTCTATATCATTACATTAGAATTTTGCAGTGGCTCTGTATGATTGAAAAGCCTAGATCAAAATAATACATATAAATTTAGAATTTTAAAGAGCTTACTGTATTGTACCTAAAATCTTTGACAATTGGGAGGTAGTATGTTCTAGTGGTTAAATGTAAGCTTTAAGATGTAAACATTTGTCTGATGTGAAACATAGTCCTTAAAATTTCTGTATGTCATTTCTATAATATTTTAAATGAGACCAAGAATGCCCACATCTCCTAAGTCTTAAAGTAAAATGACATAATGTAGAAATCTTTAGGCATAATGCCCGACACAAGGCCTAAACTTTGAAACAAGACACATGATAAATGGTAGCTAATACTATTTGTGCTACTAAATTGTAATAAAAAATGGTAATGCTGTCAAACAGTAATTATGCATGCTTTCGAGTGTATACAAACAGTACATCCAATTAACAAGTGAAATAAATACCAAATGCCAAAATTTGACATTATCTGTTGGTTCTTCTGTGATGTGGATATTTGTAAATATTCTTTATAAGCTTTGTTTATAGCAGATACTTGGATTTGTTTTAGAAACCACATTGCAACTTCTTAAAAACACAGCTTACCCTGTTTCAAGTCATGACATGTAATTTTTTTCAAAACCTTTCTCGAGAGACAAATGCAGGTGTTTGGGGCTTATTTTCCCAAACATCGTATCTAGTTTTGTTTGGTAACTTCACATCTCATGATGCCCTTTTTAGTTTCCTGACAGCACTACCCCAGTAAGGTCTGTTCCTTGACTCCTTATGTATCTCTTTCTTTCCTTCTGAGACATCCAGGTTCACTTTGTGTCTTTTCTTCTAGGAACCCAGCCCTTATGATTCTCTATAGCACTTTTCTCTTGTAGAGCAGATTTCACCTTGCCAAGCTGCATCCACTCTTCTCTGAAGAAGTAACACAACGTCCATCTGGTTTCTCATAACAGCATGCCTTCGGTCCATTTTCATTTTATCATAAATTATCTTACACTGCAAAGTCCTCGTAGTGTTCAGTGAAATTAAAACAAACTTTCTGAAGCCCATCCTGAATCATCCATTTGGAATGGTTTTGCCTTCACTTTGAACATGGTGAGTGCTCCTGAGAGCACACAGAGTTGCAAAGCCGTGGAATTTTTTTTTAATTTTTCATTAACATATAATGTATTATTTGCCCCAGGGTACATGTCTGTGAATCATCAGGCTTACACATTTCACAACATTTGCCATAGCACATACCCTCCCCCATGTCCACCTCCCATCAACCCTTAGTTTGTTTCGTGAGTTTAGGAGTCTCTTATGGTTTGGCTCCTTCCCCATCCCATCTTGTTTCATTTCTCTTCCCCACACCCCCATAACCCTCTGCCCTGCCTCTCAAATTCTTCATATCAGAGCGATCATGTGATAATTGTCTTTCTCTGACTGACTTATTTTGCTTAGCATAATACCCTCTAGTTCCATCCACGTTGTTGCAAATGGCAAGATTTCGTTTCTCTTGATGGCTGCAGAGTATTCCTTTGTATATATATACCACATCATCTTTATCCATTCATCTGTTGATGGACATCTAGGTTATTTCCATAGTTTGGCTACTGTGGA
>CM052806.1:58534099-58551021 GCA_028533885.1 Nasua narica
GATTTGGATGCCTAAAATTGTGGAATTTTTAATGGCTCCCAACATAATAGAAAGACTTCACCATAAAAGACTTAAATGGTAATATTTATACAAATCTTACCTAATGTAAAGTAGTTTGTCAGGCTAGATAAGCCTTTAAGAATCCTCACCTCCTGAGGTGATTCAGGATGAAAAAAAAAAAAAAGTCCTCAGAGACCACGGTGGCCAGGGAATAATGAGCACTGGATGATCCACCTAGCACTAAAAAACTAGGAAGAAGGAGGTACTGAAGACATTGCATTTGCCTTCTTTATTCATATTGGTTTTTCTTTTGGCTACACCATGATTCCATGCGAATAATGTAAACACATTTTGGAAAGGAGTCCAGTGGTACCCGTGCATGGTATGCTTGTAGGCCTTGCAGGATATTTACATATACGTAATTCTGTGCCGCAGGACATTTTCCATTAAATACTTTTTTTAACTGTGATTCATAGATATCTGAACTAAATTCTAAGTATTGGAGAACTTAAATTATCAACTGTACATCTTCTTAAACTTGTTTTTGAGCGTAATCAACATTGAGTTGAGCACCACAGGATGCTAGCTGTTTGCTCTGTAGACCCAAGGTGAGGCTGCCTTGGGATGGGTCAATATGTGGGTAATACTAGATCATGCTGAATAGCTGGGTTCTGCTGTGTAGGAGAGATTTCTTATCCTAGGCCAGTAAATTCCACTAGAGGAACCAATATATGGGGTGTGTGTGTGTGTGTAACTTGGAAACTTGAAATTCTCCCCTCTATTAAGTTGTCTTTATATTGAGTTTTTCTTTCAGTTTCAGTGTTAGGTGGAAAACCATGCAGATGTTTCCCAAACTATTTCTGACAGAATTCTGGGTGGCCATCTTCAGATTATGGTTTTGCTTAAAATGCCTCCATGTGGGGGTGCCTGGGTGGTAAGGTTATTTAATTGTCCAACTCCTAGTTTGGGCTAAGGTTGTGATGATGTCGGGGTCATGAGAGAGAGCCCTGCATCTGGCTCTGAGCACAGCACAAAGTCCGTTAGGGATTGTCTCTCCCTCTGTCCCTCCTACTCATGTCCTCTCTGTCTCTAAAGATAAATTAATCATTTTAAAAAATGCCTCTCTGTGGCCAGTAATCTGAGAACAGTTGCCAATCCCCTTATCTGCAGGAGCACCTGGGTGATCAAACAGGGACAGCCATCTTGGCTATGCTTCCCAAACTGCCTTTAGTTGAACCTTGTGGCAGGAGAACTAGAAGGCCAATGAGGACTAGAGTTACGGTGAGTTTGGACCCAGCATGGGGGCAGAGACATTAGATGGGTAGGGTAGAACCTTGGTGGTGGTAGTCCTCCTGATGTACACATACCCAACCCAGACGGCAAGCAAAGGTTTTGCAGCTTAGAGAGCCAGATACGTACCTAAGGAATTGCTCATGCCTTCACTCTATCTGGTGTCTCTAGTTCGGATGTTTGAATTGATAGCTACATTCTCTTGTCCTGATCTGTTGCTCCTCTTTGTCTCCTTCCAGCCAGTTTTCATGTATCACTTGTTCCGTACTTAAACTGCTAGTCTGCACAGCCTCAGATTTTCCTTCCCTTGCTCTTCCTTTTCTTGCTGTTCTGTGGCTCCCAATCTCTATCCACTTTGAACACTAGGCCGGAGCCTGGCCAGGCCACTCGGTATTGTTCCCCTCTAAGGATGTGTGATAGTGGGTGGCAAAAGTTGGGACAGATGCCCATTCAGTCATATGACTCTCTGCCTGTTCAGATAGAGATTGTCATTACTTGCATTTACATTTTCAGAGCTACAAAGAAGACTCAAATGTTACTCTCTCCCTTAACTTGGAGAGAGAGATTGAGAAAGATGGAGGGGAGAGCATGAGCAATGAGTTTTCTAGAAATTGTAATCCTTGCCTGTCTATACTGTGGTAATTCCTGATAGGGTCTAGTGTTAGTATTTATACTAGGTTAGATGCTAACTTATGAAATTACTTTATAATATTGACAAATCTAATGGGTTCGCTTTGGTTCATTTCTTGGTTAACCTCCCATTCGGCTGAGCTATTTTCCTCTTGGCTTTATGATGATACTTCCATATTTTCTCTTGTTGTGACTCTTGGTCTCCTTACTAGCGTCTTTTCCTCACTGAAACTTAAAATATCGTAGGGCCTTTGGGCATTGTCCTGGCCTCTTTGTATCTTCTCTCCCTGTATATCACATCCTTTATATATGCCCATGGCTCACAAATTTTTGTCTTCAGATAAAATTGTACCCCTACTGGTTTACCCTAAAACCCAAATTTACCAATTCTTCTCTTTCCCGTCCACATTTCTTCCATGAGTGAGTCTCAACATTTCTCTGCACATTTTCCCTTCCGCTATCCTAAAATTCCATCAACTTTCCCATAAACTGCTGTAAATCTAGCATGTTTTCTTGCTTTTACTCTTTATGACCTTTAGTAATCTAATATGCACAAGAAAACCAAAGTGATTTAAAAAATGTGTTTAGATTTATTGGACTCTCCTGCTCAAAACATTTAACTGGCTCTTTGTACCTACAGTAAAATACATGATCTACAAGGCTATGATCTGAATCCTGCTTACCTCATTAGTTACATCTTACAGTAGTGTTTTGCCAATAGGCCCCTGTACACAGAGAACAGGGAAAGACTGAAGAAAGGGGCTGACCACTCGAGGTCGGTTGGTGGCGAGTCTAATAAGCAAGGGAACTTGTGAGGCTTACCTTGGGGAGCTGCAAGACAAATAGATCTCTGCACTTGCTTGCCAGAATATTAGTTGATGTAGAGACCTTAACCGAATTCAGTCACCTGTATCATGCAGGTGGTCCCAATACCACCTCACTCTCCCAAGGCTATGTCCTTTATTGGAAAAGCTCCCACTGTGGGGACAGTAGGTGGAATAGACATTCCAAGGACAGGGGATGGAGGTAGGAGCCTCTGATTGCCCAATCCAGCTCTCAGTGGTCATGTCTTTTCAATGACCTCCAAGAAATAACTCACTACTATCAGGGTATATGGTCCCCGTTTCTAGCCATTAAATCCACTAAGCTTTTTCATACTTGAGTCTTTAAATTTACAGTTTTTGCCTCAGTACCGTATTGTTGCTCTTTCATTCTTCAGATCTATCTGGTTTATCTTCAGTCTCTCCCTACCCAGTAATTCTCCATTTCTATTATCAATCTTTCAATGGCTTTCATACTTATACTTGTCTGTAATTACTTACTTGCTGTTTATTTTCCTTTCCTTCATCTCCACTGCCCCACCTTTCCAGAATGTAAGCTCTGTGGGCATAAATTGCTTGTCTGCCTTGCTCACAGCAGCATCCCTAGGAACTAGCACTTCCTGATTCATAAAAGGTGCTCAATAAAATTTTGATAAATGAAACCACGGAAAGTTATGTATGACTGCATCTGTCATCTAAGGGATAACAGGTTTTTATTCATTAATTTAAGTAAAGTTTGTCTTTGCTTTTTTAGGAGTGGATCCTAAGGGAGTATTGGAAATAGAGGGTAAACGTTCATGGAGCTCTTTTGTCATGCTGAGATAGACTGTAGTCTAAATATATTTGGAAGCCTCTACATAAGGGTTTTCTTCATCGTCTCTATGGCAGATTTTAATGTGTTTTCTCTACTTCAGAACACAAAAAAGAAAATTCTCAACTTAATAGATGCTGAAACAATGCTAGTTCTTAATGGACTGCCTTCAAATCAAGATTCAGCTGCAAGAAAATAATGATCCAAAAAAAAAAAAAAAAAAGATCAGAGTTAATGAGTTAACAGTTAAGCCAATCTTTGGGAAAGCCAGACATAAACAACTAGCCCAGGTTGTCTGTAAATCTGAAATTAAAACGCCCTGAAAAATGAAACATTGTTAAAAGACTGTAGCAAGCTCTTTCTGCAACAAGCCCTGATAAGAATTTATATGGGACAGTTTCAAATTTTTACCTCAATTCCTGTTTCTCTGGAGAAATGTTACTGTTTTCAGTCAATGTGACAAGATGTGTGTATCTCGTGTGCAGGAAGATCCACATCTCTGGGATGCTTTGAGTGGCTTTCAAAATGATAGTCCATGCATTTTGGGCTGGATTCAGAGTGTTGTTTTGTGATGTTCCAGAAGAGCATAATATCAGTAGATGCAAAATACAGCCAACTTCCTTTCATCACTTATTATATACTTAAGCACCTGTTAGGGTGTAGGGGCATGTTTTTATCCAGGGAATTAAAACCTAGAAGCTTTGGACTATAATTTAAATGGAGTAGGAAAATAGATTTCTTTTTTAGTAAGTGCTACTCAATTCTATAGAGGAGATGACAGCAGATAGAGAGGTGGAAACACACAGAATGAACAAATATAGTCAGTAATAAAGCAGGTCTTACAGGCTTAATGACTTTAAATGAATGACAAGTGGTGACAATGTTTGGAGTGTGATTCAAGTTGAACTGGCCACCACTAATTACCAGGTCTTTTGTTTGTGCTTGGCTTTCATACAGATTGGCTTGCAATACGTCGGATTCAGTCAATTGCAAACTCAAACTCAACATTTTCTAGCACTGACAACTCTTCATTAACTCTGACCATCCTTTGTCGGCAGCTGAAACCTCATCTATCTGGAGGGGATACATGAGGAACCTGCCTTGTTTCAAGTTCTGCTGAGGGATATTTATGTCCTCAGGTGCTGCCACTGCAATTAGTCAATCCCATGTTTGGTATCTTCTTTCTAAGTACTCAAGACTGTGTGTTTGATGGCTAGTAGATTGTTTGGCATCCAGTACTATTGCAAGCAGTGTTCATTCCAAGGAAAGAAATAATAGATTGCCAGTGCGTTTTATTTTCTTTCCTATACATGGGGCTTCATTCTCTTTCTGCGTCTTCAATCTGTCTCTAATGGACCCTGGTGGACTTAGAAACCAGCAGTTAAAAATAGATGCCTTAAGGACAAAAAAGAGCAATGGTTCAAGGTTGGTAAATACTACCTGTCCTAAAGAAAAGAGAATAAAATGCTTGACACGGAACATGTAAATAGAATTTGTGGGTTTAAGTATATTCAAGATGATTATCTCCTAGAACGGGAGAAATATTGCCCTCTCTGTGAAATACCAAGAAGAATTTCTTTAGTATTCTTGTATTTTTTGCAAGGGCAAAGAAAGTAATTTCTGACATTAGTAGTACTTTTTTGAGGTAAAACCCAAATACAGCAAAATGTATGTATCTTAAGTGAACACCTCATTGAGTTTAGATGCATATTTATACCCATGTAACATACACCACTATCAAGATGTAGAATATTTCCATCCTCTTAGACAATTCCCCACTTCTCTCATCTCGCACTCTCAAGAGGCAAATACTGCTGTGACTTCTATTACCATAGATAAATTTTGTCTATATTTGAACTTTATAGCAGTGGAATCATTATGTTATACAGTGATCTATAATGGACTTTCTTCACTAAAAATAATGTTTTTGACATTCATCCATGCTGTTTTGTATATGTTCTGTTCATTTTCAATTTAAATAGTATTTTGTGTGACTATAACAGATTTATTTTAAAGAATCTATTTTGCTAATGGATATGTGAATTGTTTCCACATTTGGCTTTGAAGGATAAAGCTGCTTGAAATATTTTTGTACAAATCTGCATGTCTATATTTTAATTACATGTGGATGAATACCTAGACTAGTGATCGTTCTGTCAGAGTAAGTGTATGTTGATGTAAGAAAGGGCCAATTGTGCAAGGTGACTTACCCTTCTACATTCCCATCAGTAACATATGACGGTTCTAGTTGCTCCACAAATTCTTTACAATAGTATAATTAGCCATTCCAATTATTTTTTACCTTCTGACAGTTTTAATATACGTTGTGTAGGTGACTAATGGGTTTGGTACACCTATGGGTACCCTCTGACTTTGGGTGAGGGAGGAGGAACTTTTGTTTGCAGAGGTAGACAGTATAGGAGGAGAAAAGGGGAGAGATAAAGAATTTACTTTTGAATATATTAGTTGAAATACAGTGCTAGATTTTAAGAGAAGAGTTTGGGGGACACAGGTTTAAAAATATATGGCCTATTAATAGGAAACTTTTGCCACTCCTAGTAAAAGTACAAAAATCCAGTTTTGTAATTCCGTAAATAGTCACAAAATAACTTCAGCTTTTTTTCTCTACCCCTCTGCCCCATTAGAATGAGAAACCATCTGGTCAGGAAAAGGGAAGGTTTTTGTTGTGTTGGGGATATAGGTCTTTCCCCTCACTCCAGAAATATAAGAAGTTTGGTGTTCTACTTGAAGGGATTTAGGGACATATTTTTCCAAAGAACACAACCTTTCTAAGTTCAAGAATGAGTGTTCATAATTAGTCCTTTCCAGACCTCGTAATTCTCTGGGAAAGATGACCTACTAAGAAGCTGGGGTGCTTGAGTGGCTCAGTTGGTTAAGCGTCTGAGTCTTGATTTTTGGCTCAGGTCATGATCTCAGGGTCTTGAGATCAAGCCCCATGTGGAGCTCCATGCTAAGCAGGGAGTCGTCTTCTTTCCCTCTCACCCTCTTCCTACTTTTTGTGTGCTCACTCGCTCACTCTCCCTTTCTAAAATAAAAAATTTTTAAATAGTACTATGTAACTCTCTCTGGTCTGGGCTCTTTGAAAAGTTCTAGCTCTGTCCCTGTCATCTTTCTGCAAGCTTAGACCTTAGCCACCAAGAATTCTTTCATCTGGAAGTGGTTAGATGAGTGATTCTGAAACTGCATCTCAGCAGATCCTGTACAGTATTTATTCCAAAGAAGTTCATGGTCCTCCCGGGATGCTGATTCACTAGCTGTGGGGTCAGATCTGGGAATTGAAATTTTAAATCAAACACCACAAGTAATTTTGAGGCAATGAGCTGCAGACCGGTTTTAGGAAAAACTGGTATTGATAAACAGTGATTAGCTCCAGTTTCCCCTTGTTCATTCTTCTTATGCTAATAGAGGGCAGAAGTGAGTCTCCTAGGATTTCATGCCCTGTTACCTTATTAGACCATTCTTCTCAGATTAAAGTGTTTTTTCCCTTTAAACTTAATAATAAACTAATGTACAATGCATTCCACCTATTACAATACTCATCCGAAGCCATTCTGCTTGAGCCCAAAGAACCAATTTTACTGCTCCAGTGCTTGCCCTCTCAAACTACCAATCTGTGACTTCAAGAAGGTCCCAATCCCTTTTCAAAATTTTTAATTTGTTGTGGTAAGAACATTTAACATGAGTTGTACACTCCTAACAAATTTAAGTGTACAAAGTACAGAGTTGTACAGCAGATTCCTAGAACTACATCTTGCATAACTGAAACTTTTTATTCATTGATGAGCAACTCCCCATTCCCCCAAATTTCCTTGACACTGGCAACGAGTGGTCTGCTTTCTGCTCCATGAATTTGACCATTTTAGTTATTTTATGTATGCGGCACACATTGTATTTGTCTTTCTGTGACTAGCTTCTTTCATTTAGCACAGTGTGTTTAATGTTCATCCATCTTGCATATAGCAAGATTGCCTTTTAAAAAAAAAATTCCTTTCTTTTTAGTTCAGATTCGCTCAGAATGATCTCCTTTTAATGAACTCAAAATCAACTGCTTTGGGATATTATTTACAGCTTCAAAATCCCTTTAGGTACCCCATGTAATGTAACCTAATGACTTGAGGGAACGTCATATCTATGGTCCCACCCACATTTGAGGGGAGAGGATTATGCAGAGTGTGTTACACAAAGTGGCAGCAATTTTGGGGGCCACCTTAGAGTTTTGCCAACTACATTTTCTCCTGATGGATGAGTGATGACTTTGTTGTTGTTTTATGGATCAAACTTGCTCATTGTTGCTAGGTGATAAGTACTCAGTAGACAAAACTAAATTTATTGGCCTGTATCAGATAGTGTCGATACAGTATATTTCTCAACAAATATAAATGACTTCAAAGTGAAAAGCAGATTAATCAATTATTTTTACATTTTCTATAAACCATACAAACTATAATTTAAAAGCAACAAAAATTCAGTGCTGAAAATATGAAGACCTATTTGGTGTTTCTTAGTATTTGTAAGAAACTATTTCTTTCTAATTTTTTTTATTAACATGTAACAAATTATTTGCCCCAGGGGTACATGTCTGTGAATCCATTAGGCTTACACATTTCATAGCACCAGAGCACATACCCTCCTCAATGTCCATAACCCAGCCACCGTATCCCAACCCCCCCTACCCCCCAGCAACTCTGTTTGGTAAGAAACTATTTCTTTGTAACTAATTCCTACTCTCTTACTCACCTCAAGTAGTTCAGTCCTACATGTTGTTCTTACGGAAAGGACCGTCTTCTTCAGGATAAAAATCAGAAAATAATTATGGATGCCTATTGAAATTCATAAAGAAAACTAGATGCTTAGGGGGAAAATTCTGTTCTCCTAGGGGGAAAATTAAGCATTTAAAAATTCCCATTGATAGTTTAAGTAACTTAATACTTTAAAAATAATCAAGCACTTTAGAAATGCATATTTTGTAAATAATTATACATAACTGAACATAAAGTAGGGGAAGGGAAACAAATCAGTGGTCTAAAAGAATCTTTTATACTTCATTTTTAAATCATTATTAAATATATGACCTGCTGATTATCAAAATTAACCGTTTTGTTAAACAATTGAATAGGGTAATGGTAATACTGATATTTGGAAGAACTATGAGTAACATGGATTTTTTTTTTTTTTTTTTTTGGGTAGTACATAGGCATTATGCATGGCAGCACCCAACAACTCAAAGCTTCACTCTTCACATGATGCATTCTCAGGCCAATCTTGAAGTTAGGAGAAGGTGCAAAGATCAGCCAATATGTACAATAGGTAATCCTCATAAAGTTTTTAAAGTCTCCTACCTAATGCTTGGACAAGTTTAAGAAAGGAAATAAAGGTACTTAAAACAATGTCCACTCTTCCTTGTCCTTTGGTCATGGCAGGTTGCAGCCCTTGTGTAGCATGTTGTAGGGACTTGTTGGTATGTGTATTTGGGGATGAGGGAGGGTCATTAAATACTTAAATTGAGAACCATTGTTAGGAAGTGCACCGCAGTGTTTGCTGGTGAAATTCACTTTCTCTAACATAACTTTTTCTGCAAGAAAAAAAAGAAGGAAAAGGTGGAAGACTAAAGGAAAAGAAATGAAAAATTAAACCCTTTCCCTTTACTAAGTTGTGGGTATTTAGTGAGAGTCATAGTCACAGAGGACCAGGGCAGGCCCAAACTGGTGAAGGTGAGTATAGCTCTTGGGGCGAGAAGCTGAATACACAAACAAAAGGCCCAGAGAGTGCTCAGAGAGCCTGGCCCTGGCTAGAGTGGGACTCCTCCTACCCCAAACACACACACTCGAATGTCACAGGGCCTGAAAGTATAATTCCTCTGGCTGCTCTAAATAGAGATGGTGAAGCAGAGGGTATGCAATGTCCAACTACTACGTGCAGAATTTCTACCTGATATCATCAAAGTAGATACAGTCCAGTCAATAGTCTGTTTTTCCTTAGTGTTTGTGAAGGCTTAAGATTGGGGAAGGAGTTTGGGATTCTTAACTTGCACAGCCTGTGACATGTCTCTTTTCCTTTAATTGGTGGCAGCATGATGGACTCATCCCATAGTGCTTTTTAGTTCTTTGCAACAAGTTATTTCAGTAGCAAGTTAAAATCCTGAAGTGGATTTTCTTTGGGAATTTAATTTTTGAAGGATATTTAATTATTATACATACTTATTGTAGTAGATTGAATGTTAAGTTCTATAGAAACTACAGAGAGTGATGTGGTATGTGGCTAAAGTGTTTCCAAAGTGCTTGTCTTGTTAATACCAAATAGTAGTTTAGCCCTGGAACAATTTGATTGAAGAGGAGAAAAAAAACAGTCCTTTCATTGAATAATTATTGACCCTTCCTTTGGGCACTGTTTGAGTTGCTGAGCATAAAAGAATGAGAAATCAATAGTTCTTGCCCTCAAGGAGTTTATAGTTGAGTAAAAAAGCTCTTACCTTGTGTTCTCTTACCCATACTTAAAAAGAAAATTTCCTTACTCATGGAACTATTTTAAACATAACTATGAAGACAAGGAGGCAGTGGAGTATAATATCTAATCTCTATAGAAAGCTTCCATATTAGAGCCATGGGACTGAGTACTTCTTATAGATAGTGTATATTGTGTTGCTGTGTAAAACACAATGACAAAATCTTAAAAGTATTCGGAAACTGGCATTTAGCTCATACATCTGAAGAACAGCTGGAGTTGGCTGATGTAGGCTGGTCCACCTGGACAGCTCCCTTACATGCCTTCCATCTTTCTCCTGGGAGCAGGGGCTACCCTAGGCATGTTCTTTCCATAGCAGTGGCATCAGTTGTCACAACATCACTTTTGCCCGATTTTATTGGCCAAAGCAGGTCACATGGCCCAACCCAAGTGATGGGGTAGAAAAATAACCCTTTTAGAGGAGGGAATTAAGAAGTCACATTATAAGGACCACTTAACTAAGAAAAACTAAGGAATGGGGGCCAATAATGCAATCTATTCCAGGTATTAACTTTATTCTGGTGACAACTTCATGAGGTAGATAGTCCTTCATACTTGTTAAAATTTGAAAGCTGAGTGGTGGAAAATATCTGAAGCAAAACTGTATGGAGACTGTTGCTGGCTATGGCTTTCAGCACTTAACTCTTTCATATTTTAGTCTTTTCATATGTGAAATAGAGAAAACAATTTTACTTGCCCTGTAGGAGATCGAGACATTTAACTCAGGGTCAATAATAATCAATAGAACAACTGATATCTTAAATCATACCTGCTGTTGTTCTTGATCTTAAACTCTCTGGCCTTGTTCTTTGCTATTAACAACTAGCTTTTCTTAAAGGTATTGTTACATTTAAAATAAAACAAAAATCTATCCTTATTAGTAAAAGCTATACATTTTAACTTAATAATAATGGCTACTGACAAATTAACTTCATTTTTCATTGAACAGTTTTCTGGAAATGGCATTTAGTTTTAATTAAAAGTGCTATTTGCAAAAAGATAAGCTTTCCATCTAAATGCTAGAGTTTTCTTTTCATTAATTCCTATAAACTTATTATTTCCAAATATATTCTATAATTTCAAAGTTACAGAAAGGCACAAAGATTTAAATCTGAGTAGAATTTTAAATGAAGGGATTGTGTTTAAGAAGAGATGATTTTATTTTGTGACAAAATACAGAGAGATAGTCACAAAATGTAGACCATCTTTTAGGTAAAACTGGTAGATACAGGGAACACTGAAGATGTTGTCTTCAAAGAGTTTACAGTCCAATGAAGATTTTTTTTTTTTTTAGGCGTAATTGATGTACAACAGGAATTTTAGGTGTACAACATAGTGATTTGACATTTGTATACATTGTAAAATGACTACAAGTCTAGGTTACCATTTGTTACAATACAAATTAAAGCATAATTATTGACTATATTCCCCATTCTGTACATTACATTCACATAACTTATTTTAAAACTGGAAGTTTGGAAAAAAAACAAAAAAACTAGAAGTTTGTACTTCTTGGTCCCCTTTGTCCATTTTGCATCATTCCCCGACCACCCCAAAACTCCCTCTGCTCCGGCAACCACCAATCTGTTCTCTGTATCCATGAGTCTGAGTTTTGTTTTCCATATTCCACATATTAATGAAATCATGCAGTATTTATCTTTGTCTTATTTCACTTAGCATAATAACCTCAAGGTCCATTTATGTTACAAATAACAAGATTTCCCTTTTTTTTTGGCTGAGTTGTATTTCATTGTGTATGTATATACCATGTATTCATCATCTTCATTCATTGATGGATACTTCAGTTATTTCTGTATCTTCATTATTGTAAATAACACAGCAAACATGGAGCTGCACATATCTTTTGAAATTAGTTTTTATTTTCTTTGAAAAAATACCCCAGGATATAATTGCCTGATCATATTTTTGAGGAAACATCATAAACAGTTTTCCATAGTGGCTGCTCCTATGCATTCCCACCAACAGTGCAGAAGAATTTCCTTTTTTCCGATTTCCTAGCAAACACTTTTTTTTTTTGATCTTTTTATAATAGCCATCATGACAGGTCTGAGGCAATATCTCAATTTGATTTTGATGTACATTTCCCTGACAGTGATGTTGAACATTTTCTCATGTGCCTGTTGGCCATTTGTAGGTCTGGAAAAATGTCTATTCATATCCTCACCCATTTTTAATTGGTATATCCTATTTCTGCTTTCATTTGTCTCTAGGTATTTTGATTTCTTCTTTGATTTCTTCTGTGACCCAGTAGGTCAGTAAGCTGTTGTTTCATCTCCATATATTGGTAATTTTTCCTTTTTTCTTCTTGTATTAGATTTCTAAGTATACACCGTCATGGTCAGAAAAAGATGCTTGATAGGGTTTTAATTTTCTTAAATTTGTTGAGACTTGTTTTATGATGTGGTCCAACATGTGATCTATCCTGGAGAAGGTTTTGTGTACATTGAAGAATGTGTATTCTGCTTTAGGGTGGAATGTTTTGTATATACCTATTAAATTCATCTTGTTTAATGTGTTTCAGTCTGTTTTGTTATTTTGTGTGGTTTTTGTACCATGGTTTTGGTATTTACCATGAGATTCACATATGTTATCCAGTGCATTTAACAGTCTATTTTAAGTTGATGGCAGCTTAAAGTTAAACACATTCCAAAACGCTGTTTCGACTCTGCCCCCTACATTTTGTTTTTGATGTCACATTTTAAAATTCATGTTATATATCCCTTAACTAATTTTTATGGTTTTAATATTTTTTCTTTTAACCTTCATAATAGCTTAGTAAACTATTGATCCTCTACCTTTACTATATACTTCACTTTTCCAGTGAGATTTTTACTGTCATATGTCTTCTTGTCAAATAGTGCTTTTCTTTCCAGGTCAATGAAATCCCTTTAATATTTCTTGTAAGTACAGTTTAGTAATGATGGACTCTTTTAGTTTATGCTTATCTGGAAAACTCTTCTTTACTATTCTATGATAACCTTGCTAGGTAGAGTATTCTTTTTTTTTTTTTAAGATTTTATTTATTTATTAGAGAGAAAGAGAGACTGAGAGTGAGAGGGGAGAAGGTCAGAGGGAGAAGCAGACTTCCCGCAGAGCCGGGAGTCCGATATGGGACTCGATCCTGGGACTCCGGGATCATGACCCGAGCTGAAGGCAGTCGCTTAACCAACTGAGTCACCCAGGCGCCCCATAGGTAGAGTATTCTTGATTAGAAGTTTTTTTGTTTTTGTTGGGGCTTTGTCCCCCAGCACTTTGAATATATATTAAACCACTCCCTTCTGGCCTCAAAGTTTCTGCTGAGAAATCCATAGAGCCTAATGAGGTTTCCCTTGTATGTAAGAATTTTTCTCTTGTTACACTTAAGATACTCTTTAACTTTTGATGTCTTAATTATAATGTGTCTTGGTATGGATCTCTGTGTTCATCATATTTGGAATCCTCTGGGCTTCCTGAGCTGGATGTCTCTTTCCTTCCCTGAATTAGGGAAGTCTTTCAGCCCATTATTTCTATCCTTGTGGGTCCCTATAATAAGAATGTTGTTTTGCTTGATGTTGTCCTGTTATCTTTTCTTCATGTTTTAAATTTCTTGGGGTGCCTGGGTGGCTCAGTCAGTTAAGCGTCTGCCTTCAGCTCAGGTCATGATTTCAGGAACCTGAGATCGAGCCCCACATTGGGCTCCCTGCTCAGGGAGTCTGCTTCTCCCTCTTCCTCTGCTGCTCCCCCTGCTTGTGCTCTCTCTCACTCTCTGGCTCTCTCTCTTTCTGATATTTAAAATCTTAAAAATTTTTTTTTCTTTCTGTTGCTCTGTCTGGGTGAGTTCCATTTCCTTGCTTTCCAGCTCAAGATCTGTTCTTCTGCTTCATCCAATTACTATTGAAGCTCTGGTATATTTTTCACTTCATGTATACTCTTTAGATATCTGACTTCTGTTTGATACATTCTTGTATTTTCTGTCTCTTTGTTGAAGTTCTCACTGTGTTTATTCTTTCTTCTAGTCTTGATGGGCATCTTTATGATAATTACTTGGAATTCTTTATCAGGATTATAGGTGATAATCTGTAGATTATAATTGTAGATTATAATTATATATAATTAGAATATATAATTACGATTATAGATCATAGATTATTTATCTCTGTATTATTAAGGTCTTCTGCTGTTCTCTCTTGTTTCATTTTGAACTTATTTCCCTGTTCCCTATTTTTCTTGACTGTTAGTTTCTGTATATTAGGTAAGGTAGCTACCTGTCCATCTTGAAGGAGTGGCCTGTTTGGGTGATGAAACTTCTTGTTCACACTTGACTTAGCTCTTGGTTGTCTCTCAAAACTTTGTGATTGTCTAAACTGCCTGACTTATTTTTAATATACCCCATTATTGAAGGTGTGCTAATAAGATCAGTCAGTGTTCTAAGGGGAGGAATTTCATTTAGTACTTACTTTCAGTCTGATTAGAAGCCAGACATTTAGGCAGCATCTTTTAAAATATGCAAGTATATATAGGCCTGTGTGGCTGCAGTCATAATCCTGGCTTGCCTCCAGACCAGATCTGGAGGCATGCCCTCAGTAACAATTAAAAAAATGGGAATCCACATGAGTATATAAGCTTCTTTCTGAGAGATCTTGTCAGGATGTAACAAGGCCAGGGGTATACAAGGATGCTATCTCCCTGAGAGTACCTTAGGGAATTACTTTGGTTTCTAGATATGTAGGAAACCTGAAGTCTGAGTATTAGGCTGAAACTCTAGGCTAGGTAAATGGCACTTTTTTCCCAGGAAGACCATAGTTATGTTGGAGTTTGTGGGTGGTGGCTTGCCAAGAAATGTCTTTCCAATTATATTTTCCCATGAAGCTCAGGAAAATGTTCACCTATTTGGCCCACCAGGGCCAGGCACTCAAGGGCTATCCCTTATATGGCTTGCAAGGGCCAGCTGGCTTTATTTAGGCAGGTGGAAAGTGTAGGGGGTGGGATATGCTCACTGGCTTCTGAAGGAAAATGTCTTGTACATGTCCAGGGGTTATGGGAATGCAACAGGAGAGTGCCCTGTCTGTGAGTGACTTTAGGCTAGAAGTGGGAGAAAGCCATGACTTTTTTGCACTTGCCAACCCCAGCCAGGGAGTGGGTGCCAAGATTGCCTGTGCTTTCTGGCTTCAACAAGATAGTGCTGTGACTTCTCACCCCATCCCACGTCTTAACAGATGGTAAAATAGTGCCATGTTGGAGCTCACCTACTTGTGTTAGCAGGGTAGGTTGAAAGTACAAAATTGGCATTTGCCAGAGCCTCTGTCACAGGGGACAGTTTCACCTGTCCTCTGCCCTTCCAGCATCAAATTAGCAATTGAGTCACCTTCACATATAGTTTAGGCACTTTTTATAACTGCTGCTTTTTTTATGTCTTGGGATGAGTGAGACCATATGTAAGCCTGTTAAAAGGGGGAATCTCACTGTCCTATGCCACTTTGGGTCTCATGGGCACCAGATTTTTTTTTCTAAGCCAGATGTTTTGGGTACTACCTCCTTTTTGTAAATCCCAGGAGAGGGGTGCCTCCCCCTCTTCTGGGAAAGGTACTAGACTGGGGCTATCCTTCCCAATTGTGTGTTGCTGTGGGGGGGGGGGGGCAGGTTTTTGGTGAGGCTATATCTCTGCCTCCTACCCAATACAGGTAGTGTTTCTACAGGTGGTCTTTCTATGCTTTGCTGTGGAGAAACAGCCCATCCAGTTTATAGATATTTTTTAGAGGGAAATGATCTATGTATACTGTAGATTTGGAGTGTCCTTGTGACAAGGTGAATTCGGGATCTGCCTATATTACCATTCTGCTGAAGTCTTCCAAGAAAGTCTTATTTATTATTATTATTTTTTTTGGTAAGTAAATGATTACAATATGAATTATCTACACAGAGTTCTGGATATCTTGCCCAATGACAGAACTGGGTACAGCTAGGAATGAACCAAGCTGAAAAATATATAGAGCAGGGCAAAAAAAAATAGGGACTGTCAGGCAGGCAGAGAAAACAGTAAGTGAAAGTTGAAAGGCTCTAGCATGAACTCATTTGGGATGGATAGAACATTCAGTTGTTGATAATGGGAGTAGGAAGATGATTCTCGAAAAAGTGTCATGGATCAAATCTTGAAGAGCTTTGTATATTGCTGAGGATTGTGGACTCTACTTAAAAACGCCATCTCATTTATGTGATCCTTCTAATAGCTTGTGGGAGAGGAGTTGTCAGAGACTACAAGACGAAATATATGAAGCTGTTTTCTTCTGGTAAGAGCTACTGGGGCTAGACTTAAGACACTGGCAATACAAGTGGGAAGAACAGAAACAATTCCAGAGATGCTAAGGATCTGGGCATAGGGTAATAATGACAATGTACAAGATATTTCCTTTCAGGATTTGTTTTATTAAACGGGAGGATAATGCTTCAGCTTTCCCTACCTTTCATCTTGGTAAAGTAAGTACATGCAAATAGATATCTGTCAATTGCAGCTATGTGCATACCTTAACAACTGTCTTCCCTAGATCTGCAGAGAGTAATCTAAGCACTAGCAATAAGCACTTGTTACCATAAGCCAAGGGTGGAGAGTTAGGCCATTAGAATTCATTGGATGAAGATCCAAATTAGGTGATAAAACTGGCCTGAGGAAAAGTTGCTTTTCTTTTAAATTAAATCTGGTCCCTGAAGGACACTACATCATCCTTAAAGGGTCTATCCTCCAAGAAGATCTAACAATTGTAAACATTTATGCCCCCAATATAGGAGCAGCCAACTACATAAACCAACTGTTAATCAAAATAAAGAGTCATATAGACAGGAATACCTTTATA
>CM052806.1:58551521-58601503 GCA_028533885.1 Nasua narica
AAAATAAATAAATAAATAAATTAAATCTGGTCCCGTCTAGAATCTTAGAACTTTAGCACTAGAAATTAACCACATAAACCCATTGTGCGGATAAGAATAGTGAAGTCAAGAGACATTAAGTTGTCAACGATAAGGTGCTACTAAAATCCAGGTTTGTCTAACTTAGTTTGCAGGACTTTGCACCATACCACACTGTCACTACTAATTTATTTGCAAATTATCCTTGCTTGGATTAAATTGTTTCTCTTGTAATCTTTGAACAGGTTTTTCATCTGTTTTTATTTAGTTTCAGCTTTTTATCCTTATTCAAATTCTTTTTTTCATTTTGTGTTTTTAGTTCCACTTGATTTTCCTTTAATGGAATAAAATTTTAGTTGTACTTTGTACCGCTAAAGAAATGAATGGAAATAAAACTTTTTAAAAGAATAAGTTAAGCCTCAAACGCATCCCCCAGTAATTTTATATTAGAGTACTTTTAAGTAAATTATAATTAATTAAGCATGCAAATATACTAACTGCTTTAAGTACCCAATTAGCTACCTTAACTGAAATTATTGTCCTGAATAGCACATTTTTAAAAGACATTTTTCAAGGTGCTACATAAATCTTTGTCTCTGATGTGAAAATGTAATTACTCTGGGAAGAAAGAGTATGGTAGCAGTTGATTGTTCATGAATACAAATGTTGTAGCATGAATTACTAGACTCTCTAGACCCCACTGTCTTCATCCATTAAAGTGCCTGACCTAGAAATTTACAAAGGTTCTCCACATCTCTAAAGTCTTGCAGTCATTCATCTATGAATCATGATGGGGATCCTATAGATTCTCTAAGTCTGACTTCTTTAATACTATCTGTACCCATGCCACTATTTCAGCCCCACTGTATCTCATTGATCTCCGTGTTCCATGAAATGGCTAACCACTTGGAAATTCTATTTGATTATCTGGAAAAAAAATTCCTGAAGTTCTGACCTGGAGACATATCCTTGAGGGTCTCCATGGCCTGCCTCTCTCCCTCTCTCTCTCTCTTTCTCTTTCTTCTCCTTTTTTTTTTTTTAAGATTTTATTTATTTATTTATTTGACAGAGAGATCACAAGTAGAGAGGAAGGCAGAGAGAGAGGAGGAAGCAGGCTCCCCGCTGAGCAGAGAGCCCGATGCAGGGCTCGATCCCAGGACCCCAAGATCATGACCTGAGCTGAAGGCAGAGGCTTAACCCACTGAGCCACCCAGGCGCCCCTCTTTCTTGTTGTTGTTGTTGTTCTTCTTCTTCTTCTTTTTTATCTATTTTTTTTTGTTTGTTTTCATTTAAATAACCTAACAAAAACTTTGTGGGGTAATTTCACTATTCCCATTTCAACAACTCAGTGCTCTTTCCATCCCAAATGATTTTATTCTAGAATCCCTAAATTTGTATCTGACTCCTTATACCTGGGTGTAGCTTAAAAATTTCTGTGCTTGTGTTATATTTAAAGTCACACCAAAGGAGGTATGAAGAACACATTGTCCCTGTATTCTATACTGTTATTCTTTTCCTTTAATTAGATTTAAAATTTTTTTTAACATACACTGGATTATTAGTTTCAGAGCTATAATTGAGCATCATTGCATACAACACCCAGTACTACCTCAAGTGTCCTCCTTAATGCCCACTACCCAATTACCTCATCCCTCCACTCACCTCCCCTCCAGCAATCCTCAATTTGTTCCCTATAGTTAAGAGTCTCTAAAGGTTTGTCTCCATCTCTGATTTCCTTATTTTATTTTCCTTCCCTTCGCCATGTTCACCTGTTTTGCTTCTTAAATTTCACATGATTGAAATCATATGGTATTTGTCTTTCTCTGACTTATTTAACTTAGCATAATACACTCTAGTTCCATCCACGTTGTTGGAATGGAAAGATTTCATTATTTTTGAAGGCTGAGTAATACTCTGTTACACACATAATAAATACATATATTCCATTATATATATAACATATATAAAATAGGTCCATATATACATATCCATTTATATGTCCCACATCTTTATCTGTTAATCTGTTAATGCAGTTGCATTTCTATTCATTAATAATGAAGCAGAAGGTGAAATCAAGGAATTGAACCCATTTACAATTAGACCAAAAACGATGTTACCTAGAGATAAACCTAAGCAAAGAGGTGAAGGATCTATATTCTGAAAACAATAGAACTGTTATGAAATAAATTGAGGAAGACACAAATTGAAAAACATCTATGCTCATGGATTAAAGGCACAAATATTAAAATGTCTATGCTACCCAAAGCAATATACACATTCAAAGCATCCCTCTCAAAATACCATCAACATTTTTCACAGAACAGGAACAAATAGTCCTAAAATTTGTATGGAACCAGGAAAGACCTGGAATAGCCCAAGAAATGTCAAAAAAGAAACCAAAGCTGGAGGCCTCACAATTCCGGACTTCAAGCTGTATTACAAAGCTGTAGCCATCAAGACAGTATGGTACTAGCACAAAAACAGACGTATAGATCAAGGGAACAGAATAGAGAACCCAGAAATGGACCCTCAAGTCTCCGGTCAACCAATCTTCGAAAAAGCAAGAAAGAATATCCAATGGGAAAAGAGTCTCTTCAACAAATGGTGTTGGGAAAATTGAATGGCCACATGCAGAAGAATGAAATCGGGCCACTTTCTTACACCAGACACAAAAAGAAACTCAAAATGGGTGAAAGACCTAAATGTGAGATGGGAATCCATCAAAATCCTAGAGGAGAAGAAGGGCAGCAACCACTGTGACCTTGGCTGCAGCAACTTCTTGCTAGATGTATTCTTAAAGACAAGGGAAACAAAAGCAAAAATGAACTATTGGGACTTCATCAAGATAAAAAGCAACAAAGAAAACAGTCAACAAAATGAAAAGGCAATCTACAGAATAGGAGGAGATATTTGCAAATGTCTTACCAGACAAAGGGCTAGTATCCAAAATCTATAAAGAACTTATCAAACTCAACACCCAAAGAACAAATAAATCAGTCAAGAAATAGGCAAAAGACATGAAATGACATTTCTCCAAAGAAGATATACAAATCGCCAATAGACAAATGACAAAATGCTCCACATCACTAGCCATCAGGGATATAGAAACCAAAACCCAATGAGATACCTCTTCACACTGGTCAGAATGGCTAAAATTAATAACTCAGGAAACAATAAATACTGGGGAGCATGCAGAGAAAGGGGAACTCTCTTACACTGTTGGTAGGAATGCAAACTGGAACAGTCACTCTGGAAAACAGTATAGAGGTTCCTCAAAAAGTTAAAAATAGAGCTACCCTATGACCCAGCAATTACACGAGTAGGTATTAATCCGAAAGTTACAAACAGTGATTTGAAGGGGTACATGCACCCCAATGTTCATAGCAGCAATGCCCACAATTGCCTTTTTTTAATATTAACTTTAAAAGTTACGCATCCATTCTTGCTTTGGTAAAATGCAAAGTTGGTTGGCATCCCTAGTCTCCTCTAGAACAATATTAATACATTAGAATTCTTAAGTGTTATCTTTACCTAACCAGTTATTATATAGCATTTTAGTTTCATTAGCTTTAAAATTCAACTTCTGGGCTATAATTTACATGAAATAAAAAATACACATGTTAAGTGTACTATTGGGTGAGTTGTGTTTTGACAATGAATACACCTACCTGTTTGATTTTTAACATCCCCAAAGTTAGCCACTATTGTTAAGATGAATTATATGTACTCGCCAATAGGGTTGAATCTAATTTGTATCATTGTTGAATTTAGAATTATTTGTGATGCTTTCAATTCCTTTGTTCCTAATTGCTTCTTTCTTTCTATTCTTTGATTCTGTGTTCAATTTTATTTTTCCAGAACCACAATCTTCAGTCTACTGCATACAGAATTCTAGTTTTGAGTAACTTATCTTGCAGCACATTAAAGATACTTATCTGCTCTCCTTTTCCATTGTTGTTAAGACAGCTGTCAGTCTAATTGTTATGCCTTTTAAGTAATTTATTCTTTCTCTTTGGCTGCTTTTAGATCTCCTGAGATTTCATTTATAATTATGCTGTTGTGAATTTATTTTTATTTACTATTGGGCATCTATTGAGTTTCCTGAATTGGAGAAATTTTTCATCAATTTTTGATCAAATTCTTGTTCGCTGTTGATTTAAGTGATATCCTTCGTTTTATCTTTTTTTCCCCCTTCTGTATTCTATTCAGCTAGGCACTAGGAATTTATTATCTTATTCTTTGTGTCCTCTAATCTTCAAATTGTTAGCTCTCCGTTTCTCCGTGCTGCATTCAGGGTGTCCTCGGGTATATATTGTTACTTATTTGTGTGTGTCTGACATGTTAACCTGCTCATGGAAATTTTAATTGGTAACACGTGTGTGTGATGCTTCAGAACATCTGTTTTTTACACGATGCTTTATTCCTGTGAGGTCTTTACTTTCTTAGATCTCTAGTTATTTTGAGTATTTTGATACCTCTATATTAGTTTCCTAGGGCTTTTATAGTAAAGTACCAGAAATTGAGTGGCTTAAACATGGGGATGTTTTGTCTTGCAGTTCTGGAGACTAGAAATTCCAAATCAACCTAGCAGCAGTGTTGGCTCCTCCTAAGAGCTGTGACTGGAGGCTCTGCCACAGTCCTCTCCTTGGTGCTCATGCTTTGCTGGCAACTTTTGGCATTTGTTGATCTTTGCATTTTTTTCACATGGTGTTACCTTTGTGTTTTGTCTCCGTCCAGAGTTTCCCTTTCATAAGGAAACTAGTCATAAAGGATTAAGAGCCCATTCTTTTCAGTAAGGGTTATTAACTGTTTACTTTTGCAGTAACCATATCCAAATAAGATCACCTTCTGAGGTACTAGGAATTAGGACTTTAATGTATGAATACTGAGGGGTTGGTGGAGGGGATACCGTTCTACCCAAAACAGTCGATAAACATTATGGATCTAAAATTTGAGAATTTGGAGTGTTAATTGGTTTTCATGTCTGTTCAGTAGATTACTTCCTTAGGGTTTCAAAAATTTTGAATGTGTATTGGCTTTTCTCTCTGGGGATAATACAAGGTCTGGGCGGGTAGAAGAGTCCGTCACAGCAGTATTGCTTGAACTTCTGCTACAGGCATGGGAAAGCACAACTTCAGGGATATTTTTGTTGTCACCATTATTTTCTGGCCTTGGGGTTTTCTGCACCACATATCTAGTGTCCATCTGTACTCCAAACTCATAAGAAAACCAAACTAGATGTGAAAATTCTAAATGCTATTTTCTATTAAGGGCCAAGTTAGAGCACCGCTTCCTTTACTTCTTCCTAGCTTTAGACATGGATATTATTTGAAACCTTCCTTAACCAAGATGGCAGCCCTCAGAGGGACTGGGATTTAGATAAGATTTCCAAGCCCACTGCACTTCCGTAAGTGCCCCAGGTCTCAGAATGTGTCCCATGGAGAGTAATAACCAACCTACACCCATTCCTAAGACTCCAGAGATGCTACTTCGGCTCTCAACCTTCTTTCCTCTCCTGCCATCTGGGGATTTTTTTTTCTTACTCTTTTATAAATCTCAGGCATAATTAGTGAGTTGCACTTTACCCTGCACCTGTACGTATTAGTGTTTCCTCAGTGGCCTTTACTTATTTGCTAGAACCAGAAGTTCTAATTCCCTTTTACTGAAGAGTTCAAAATAAATGTTGGAAAGGTTTAAACTACCTTAGCTAAGGTCACATCATTTTTCAGAATTCTATACTTTTGACTACCTGGTTCGTTATCTTTTACCTTTTCTTTCTGATTATTTTATTTCTTTCCTACCATTTTCACCTCACTTGATAAAATAATTCAGAGATCTTTGATTTCATGTCCTTTTCTTCCAGATTCTAGGCTACCTCCAAAGTCTACTGAATATTAGAAACCACAGTAGTGAGCAATGTGAACACGTAGGCAATGAATAATTTTAATACCATTAGTGATGATTATAGAGAAAAATTTTCCTTTTCTCTGAACAAATGGTGATTGACACAATGATCTTGACATTGTCTAATTCTGCATGGGGTCCTTCTAGGCCTTTAATGTTAAATAATCTCATTATTTAAAAATACGAATTCGACATTTCTTCAACTTTGTATGTTACTTGAGTGCAAGACAGATTTAGGAGATTCCTTAATTGGAGTCTCATTTAATTGTTCTTGAGGACATCAGCATAGATTCAGCCACAAGCTGACTTCTGCCACGAGGCTAGCAGTAATGGGATTTTGGTACAGGAAACATTTTGGAGACAAGTATAATTGAGAACTGGGTTTATTAAGGTTTTTGTCTTAGTCTTTTAAAATAGTCTATATTAGTTTAAATTCCATTTCCCATAGGTCAAACTGACTCTTTTTTTTTATGTCAAGACTCCTGTCAATCTCTCCGATACACTTCGCACTTGAGACTCTTGGTCAAAGTTCATGAGTCCCACATAGCAATCAATCAAGGATTTGAGTTGGTGTGTGAAATTAATATTCAGACACTTTATAACATTTTTCCCTCTATTTCTAGATTCATCCTCAAGATAAGAGTCTTTAGTGGGTTTTAGGGTAAGCCCAAACATAATTCTGCTTTGTAAACAGGGATTTGAGGAAAGGAGCATACAAAGAGACAGGAGACTGGACCTTTCCTTAGATGAACTAAGAGTATACTAAAACATGAAATCTCACCAAATTTTACAATGAATGACTTAGGAATCAAACAGTACCTGAAAGTTTCCCTTAGTTATTTTTTTGACTGTCAAGAGCTAGGGAGCAGGGGGTGTGCACACAAGTTCACTCTCCCACCCAAACATATGCCACAAAACTACAATTTTTCTGATTGGCAAGCACTTTAATTTATATTCCTTTTAGATGTGAAAAAGAATCTTGATGTTACATCTACCATACCAAAGAAAGCTAGCATTGATCCATATGCTCTGATTGGTAAATTATGTTCCCAAAGTTTCATCCTTGTTTGAAAAGGAAGTTTTGCCTTGCAAAAGGAACACTAATCATTTTACTTCCTCGAAACATTTGCTATATCATACGAACCTACCAGAAAACTGGAAGTAATTTTGATTAGGATGAACTACTTTCCATTAAGCAGTGAGGCAATGGAAACTTTATGGAAAAATTTGTTCTTACATCCCAGTCCAAAGCACAAAACACTATTGCTTTATTAATAGTGTAAGTATAAAATTGTACCATTGTGTACATTTCAGTTTGCTACCATTTTGAAAAGAAAATAGATATCCTATGGAAAAATCATACCATAGTTAACTAGAGCAACCTCTTAAAAGCCTTCTTAGATCGTTAAGAGTTTCCTTCATGAAGTTTTCAAGAGAATGCTAATGATGAAAAAGAATCAACAAATTCACAAGTGTGCATGATTGCAAATGAGACTCGGTAAATGTTCTTAATAGAGACCTATGTATTGTGAAGGTGTTCTTTTTACTTATAGTATTTTAAAACCTCAGGCACCTGGAAAAAATCCTAAGAAATATGCTTACCAGTAGGCTCTGCATTACATTCAGAGTTCAGTATTTTAATGGATATTTTCCTATTATTCAGCTTTTTTTTCAATTATTGGATAGTTGGCATTTTGCCTTTCCTAAATTAAGGAGTCTTATGCAAATGTAAAGGGAGTAAAAAAGGCTTGATCATCAGAACTCAGAAAGAGAATCACTATGAACTCATTTTTTATTACAGTTCCTATTTTTTCCATCATATTACCTTATATTTCCAAATACAGTATCTAAAAGATACTTTGTAAGATGTATATCTCTTTTATACGAGTATTGTTCTCTTGTATAAGCTAAGTACTGGGAATACTTTGAGTTATTAACAATATTTTAGTTCCTCCTTTGTTATTTGACCCATGATACAGCAAAATGTGCATGATAATATTGCAATAAACTGTATCACATCAGGAGAATATCATCTTGCCTAGTTCATTTAGGGAAGGGTGCAGAAAATATCCTGTCTTGGAAGTTGAAAAACTCCTGGATCTCAGCTCATTCATACTGAAATGAATGTGATTTTTTTTCTATCCATTTTCATTTATGAACCAATTCAACCTATATTTATCATACTCTTGTCTAGAAACAGAACAACAGCAACCCTGACACCTGGTTTCAAAGGGTATATAATTTAGGCATACAGAGGAGTGAACATGCAGATACCCATAATAGATGTGATGTATAGGGGGCTACTGATACCCAAAGGGACAGTTAAGACACTCTGGTGGGATCAGGAAAGTCTTTATGAAGGGGAAAGGCCCTGAGTTGAGTTTAAAAGACAAATGGAGTTAATGAGGAGTAATGAAAGAGTGTTCTAGGTTGAGGGGAGGGAGGTTTGAGGTCACAGAGGCATGAAACTGTGTGGTGTGTTCCGAAGAATCCAGGTAACTATATAGTTTGAACAAGGAAAGTGGGTGGGGAAGAGAGTGACAAGAGATTATGTACTACTAAACCTGTTTACTAGTGGAAGCTGACAAGCAAATTATAAAAGCGTTAGTGTGTACTTTAGAAAGATTGCTCTGGTAGCAGCCTGGAGAGGTTCTTAAGAGGAATTAGAAAAGCATTGGAGGGACCTTAACTAGGTCCTTAGTTAAGGTCCTTAAGTTAAGGTCCTTAGTTAAGGTCCTTAACTTAGGACCTTAACTAATACCACAACAGTAAGACGACAAGGAAGTAGATTATTTAAGGGATATTGAGGAGGTAGATTGGGCAGGTTCATGTGACTGGCAGGATTGATATTGGGGTGAGATGGTAGAATCAGGTTTGATGCCTTAAATTGCAGTCGGGCCAGTTGAGAGAATAATAGAGCCATTCACAAAAAGATTCCAGGTATAGGTGTGGGTTTTATTAAAGTATTACAGTGAATTGGTCTTTAACTTGTAGAGTTCGTGCCTATAGCACAATGAATAGATATGCTCTGTAGCTGTAGAATACAGAGGTCTGGAGTTCATTCTGGACTACAGGTAAAGTTCAGGGAGTCTCTAGCATATTTTATCTGCCCCATGTATCTGACAGATGTGTTTGAGAAACAATAAGATTTTGAGAAAAAAAACATTGCTTCACACAATTGTTTAGAAACTACAATTTATTACTATATACTGGGCTAAGTATTGTATACAAAACCTTGCTACAATCCTGTGATCTAGGTATTTCTTAAGGTTTAAAGTCATTAAGCAACTTGTCTGTTGTCATGCTGCTTGTAAATGGTGGAGAATTTGAACCTGGATCTGACTAAAAGTCTGTGCTGTGACCACCATATCTTGTGACTTCTGATTTCTCTCTACAGTTAATAGAAGTTATTTCTACTGGGCATCTTGACATCTACATTTAATGCAATTGGGTCTTACTTTTTCTTTTAATTTTTAAGATAACAGTAAATATTAGACAAAGTTCTGTGAAAACATGTATTGATTTCTATCCAGACAAAAAAATAGGTAAAGATCTCTCTGAAAATAGCAATTAAAAATATAAAAACTAATGCCTTTCAGTCTAAATATAATGAACTATCTGTACAGAACAGTTGACAAGGAGTGGCATTAATATTTTTATAGAACTCTGTATTACAAAATGTTCTGATATATCATTCACCATTCTTGAAACAGGTAAGTGAAACCGATATTTTCCTCATTTCAAGGTAAAGAGATTAAAACACTTAACCACATCAAATAGTTGCTTCCCCTTTTTTCATATTAATGAAACCCTGGCATTGAAAAATACAATGCCCTTTTATTGATATGTTGGAACAGCTTATCAAAGATATAATACCCAGTCAAATTGTGGCATAAGTTTTAATCTCCTAAAATCTCCCAAGTGATCAATATTTTTTCCTTATAAGAACAGTGATTTTCCCTTCACAGAGACTGAAAAGTTAATTAAAGTTTAGTTGTTATTTAGCCAAACTACAACATAATTTCATTGATTAGAAATGATGAATCATATTCATAAATTCAATAGCATTAGGAAATGAAAATATATAATGTAATACTTTAGGAAAAGTCACTTTATGAAAGGAAAGTCATCTTCCCAAGGATATAACAAAAGGAAAAATTGTAACTTTCATTTGACCATCTTTTTTTTTTTTTTTTTTTTTTTTACTTATGAACAAGTTAATATTATCCTAACAACCCATTTACTAGTGGTTGTTAGTAGGAAGAATGCTTGGTCAAATGGATCATCAATCCTTACAAGCAGCTATAGCCTGAGAGAGTGCTAATAATTTGAACACAGTCTGAATTTACCATAGTAGGTTTGCATAAAAATGCCACGAGTGGAGTGGTATATATGTTTGTTGCTTACACAAGAACCAGGTCACCTAAAGAGTATCCTATAGAAGTAACCTTAAGTTCCTCACTTCTGTTCAGGGAAAGCACTGTTTTAGTAAACGATGCACAGCCCTGTTTTTGAAAAACATTTTAATGTCATGTAAGAGATAGAAGAAAGGGATATTGTAATATACTTCACATAGTTAATTCAGAATTATAGAGATGATAAATGATCTTAAATTGTAAAAAAAAAAAAAAAAAACAACCCACTATTGAGTAGAAGTCAGTGGAAACACTGGCTTACAAGAGAACACAACTATTAAAAAATTATGATGTCCTTTTTCATCAAAGTGAGAACAACCTAAGTAGATCATCAACCTAAGAACAACCAAAGTAGATCATCAACCTAAAAAATAAGCACTTGAAAAATGGTTTCCCTTTGATTTACTAATAGCATTGAAAGTGAGCATGACATGCAATGGCAAAATGACAGTTCAAGGTTATTTGGGGCTTTATATAAAGAGACTTCAGTACATTGGAATAAAAGTGCTAGTACTTTACCCTGTGATGGAGTAACTATTCATTGAGAAAAGGTCTTATTAGGGAAAAAAAATGATAAAAAAAATAGAATCATAGTTGAGATTTAAAGAGATCAGAGAGCACATATGGCATGGAGCACTGGGTATGGTACATGAACAATGAATCTTGGAACTGAAAAAATAAAATTTAAAAAAATAAAGAGGGGCTCCTGGGTGGCTCAGTTGGTTAAGGCCTCTGCCTTCGACTCAGGTCATGATCTCAGGGTCCTGGGATCGAGCCCCGCATCGGGTTCTCTGCTCAGTGGGGAGCTTGCTTCCTCCTCTCTCTCTCTCTGACTCTCTGCCTACTTGCAATCTCTCTGTCGAATAAATAAATAAAATCTTTTAAAAAGAGATTAGAGAATTGTTTTATGAACAAAGGCTAAAACAAAAATCAGGAACCAGCTCCACTGCCCATTTGCTTCAAGATCCTGGAGTCCCTAGGATCTCATTCAATTGAATGGAAATTTCATTGATCATCTGGTGTACAGTTGTGGGGGCTTTGGTCCACGTATTTTGGGCAGCACCCAGATAGGTCAGTGTCTGTCCATGATATCAAGAATTTTACATGTAAATGAAGGATAGGAGAAGGGCAGACATAAAACCATATAAAACACAGGATGAGAAATTTGTCAGGTGTTACAAACCTGATATTGCATGGAGTCAGAGGACAGAGAGATTGAACTCAGAGAACCAGTAAGTGTTTTCTGCAGGAGGGGCTTCTAAATTGGCCTTAAAAGAAGGATACAGTCTGAATAGAGTTCTGTTGCAGAGAATCTAAATAGAGCTTATAGACTGCATTAACCTGGGAGTGCTAGACATGCTGAGAAAGGGTTTGATTGAATTAGAAGCTATTTGGAGGAGAGTAGTAAGTAATAAGGCTGGGAAGGTATGCTGGGATTTGCTGATGGGGACATGAAATGCCAGGTAATAAAAGCAGACAGGGGAGTTCTTGATGGCTTTTGACACACAGATGATTTGAAGCATGGATATGAGTATGTGCTGGACCTTGATGTAAATCCATTGTTCTTTAGACTGTGCGTTTTCTTTACTAAGACTAAATTTTTTAGAACATTTGCTCTCCCCTTTCACAGTGAAAATGAAGATTGTTTTTTTTTTTTTAGTGCCTATGTTTACAAGTTAAGGGCCCCATAAGGAATCTAAGAGAGAAACAATGAGAAGATAGAATTTATAGGACATAGCAACTTTATGCATCATGAAAAGAGTCAAAGGTGACTAACTCCAAAATTTGGACCTACCTGAGAAAGAAAAATTAGAAAGCCATGTAGGCTTAAGTTTTTCTTAGAGTAAATGTATTGGATTTATAACATGTTGGTTTTGTGATTTGGATAAGTCATTTAGGTATGTTCTAAAGACAGAAATGCAGGCCTAATGCTTAGGACGGAGGATGAGGTTATTGAAGTGAGCTTGGGAATCATCTGCTGCGACGATTATAGGACCTGGTAGGGGATGAAGTCAGCGAGGGTTACTATACGGACACAGAAGAAGATAGAGGATGTAATCCTGAAGATCATCTACATATGGGGTGCAGGAAGAGGATGGGGCATCATTAAGGGAGAAGGAGAACATAGGATAATGCTGATAATGCAGTGTCATGAGAACCCATCAGTGAGGTAGGAATTTTTGAGAAGGAGATGGCTACAAAAGATAGGGAATTCAAAGAGAATGAGGATTCTAAAACACTTCTATATTTGCTAAAAAGGAGGCCTTGGAAACAATGGTGAGAAAAAGTATTGGGAGTAGTAGTTAAATCATAAAAGATTTAGGAGTAAATAGGAAAGTGAACATAAACTATTACGAAGGTGACTACCAAGAAATAAAAAAAAGGGGGAGGGGGCTTGAGTGTGAGAAGTTGTAGGGGAAGCGGTACTGGTGTAGGATTTGTGTGCATCTGTGGGCAGAGAGATGAAAGACAGCATAGCTAGAGAAGGGAGAAGAGAAAAATTTTCCTTGCAGGGACTCTGGGATGAGAATGAAGACTCTGAGTAGAACTATGAAGTCTGGCGGCTGGGCTTGAATGATCTCTTGGATTTTTAACTGAGAACATTTGTTCGGTCTCATGCTACTTAAAAGGCCCAATGATAATCTGGCTAAATGAAGGACTCCATGGTTGTAGCAAGCATTTCAAGGACCAAGACCATGGAGCATACAGCAATGTATGCTGTCAAAATGGAAATGAGATGAGGATTGAGACAAGCACAGGTTGAAGTGCTGTCTACTACTTACCAGCTATGGGATCTTAAGCAAGCTTCATGATCTTTGGAAACTTAAGTGTCCTCATCCATAAAAGAAAAAGCATTTATACAGTTCCTTCTATTTTCTGCCAATAGGCACATAGCAGTTTCTAAATTCAATATGAGTTACTTCTCATAAATAAAGTATACTGTTTATATTTTCATTAATGTTGTAATAGTCCTATTAATACTCTTATTCTCTTTTTTCCTGGCCATAAAGTTACTCCTTCATCCACTGAAGTAATAATTTAAAAAATGCTTTCTAGGGGAACTGAGAAAATCACTTCTATTCCCCAAGGTAATTAATTGTCTTCCTTACCGTAATCAGGAATTAATCTAAAATATTGATTTAGCATTTTCTCATATGTATATTCAATAAAATATAACATTAATTCAAAGTGAAAAAACTCTTATTATAGAGATAACATATATGATTATTACCTTTTAATGTCCTGTTCTGTCATCTTAATTTTACATATATGCGGTAGCAATAGCCTCATCTGAGCCCAAGCATCACTCATGGAGCATGGTGGAGAGCAGTTTCCCCCTCTCCTGAATCTGACTTGTTTTCAGGGTTCCAGGAGACTTTACAGACAGCCAGTCAGTGTTCTCATGTAATATTCAGGGTTATATTTTTAAATCTTTTTATCTCAAATAAGAAAAGAACATTCAATAGCCTGTTATGAATATTCACATCATGCTGATTGTTGAATGCCTATCCTTTCCTCTCTTTTCAGTTGCACCTAGAAAAGTAGAGTTCTCAAGCTGAGTCCCTGGATAACAGAGTGGGTCATAATTTTATAGAAGGATCTGAGCTAGGCACAGGCTACAAACAATAGATTCCTAAGAGTGACGACATCCGAAATGCTCTAGATAGGGCCACTTGAAAGCTACAGTGGATGATGAAAAGAGATTTTATTTTCTGATATCTCTAAGTTTCTATATTGCTCCTCTCTCTGACTCATTCACAGAGATAGCATCTTATCCTATAGTTGATACTAACAAGCTGTTCTAATGTCCATTTTAGATAAAATGGATTTAGTGTAAATTAAGCAGGATTTTCAAGAGATGTAATGAAAATCTTCCTAATAAAAAGCAGTTGTGTTCTCTCTCTCTCTCTCTCTCTCTCTCTCTATCTCTCAATGGGCAGAATCTAGACTCTCCATGAAAGCTTAACCCAGAGATGAATCTATAAAAATAATGGAGGTTGTAGTGCTGTGCTAAGGGTTAGGTTTCCCTTGTCTGTTCTTTTACTCTATAAGGGCTGCTAATACTGAGTAATTTATAAACAACAGAAATTTATTTATCAAGTTCTGGAGGCTTCTAAGATAAGGGTACCAACAAGTTCTAGTTAAGTGCCTTCCTCCAGGTTGCAGAACTTCTTGTATCCTCACTCAGGAGAAAGGGGCAAGTGAATTCTCTGCAGCTTCCTTTTTAAGGGCACTCCAGTAGGTTTTTTTTTTCAACACCACCCTCATTCTGTCATTACCCCATTCTGACACAACCTACCTGGAGATAGCATCAAGTACCATGAGCTGAGGGCTGGTGCCACAAGGCTATCTCTACTTCGATTGCCCATTACAAATCTAGGTTTTTACCTATGCTTTTGGCTGACTGGCTATAAATTGACGGTTCCCACAACCCCGTCTCATGTTCAATCAATTTTCTAGAGCAACTCCTACAACTCAGACAAATACTTACGTTTTCTAGTTTATAATAAAGGAAATTATAGTGGACACAGATGAATAGCCAGATGAAGAGGTACATAAGGTTAGGTCCAGAATGGTTGTGAGTCCTAGAGCTTTTGCCCAGTGGGTGCCACTCTCTCATCACATTGTTGAATTTTGAATTTTTGTAGAGCGTAATATGTAGCTTGTCCTTATTACCAGAGGTGGATGGGCATGGTAAAAATTCCAGCCCTCTAATGACTTGGTCATTGTGGTGACCAGCCACATCCTATGGCTATCACTCCAAATCACCTCATTGGGCATAAATACAAGTCCCAAAAAGGGATTCCTTATGAGTAACAAAAGACAATGCTACCAAGAAATTCCAAGGGTTTCACAAGCTTTGTGTCAGGAACTGGACACAAAGACCAAATAAATAGGTCTTATACCCCAAGTACTTATCCTACTCATGAAGGCTCTGGCCTCATGACAATCAGGTTCCCTAGGCCCCACATCCTAATACTACCATCTTGGCAGTTAGGATTTCAACATGCATTTTGAGAGGGACACAAACACTCATAGCACCTGCTTTCTGGACTTTAAACTCTTCAAAACTAAGGACATTGTTTGGGAAGCCAGTAAAACCGAATTTTTCTCTATCTTTTCACTATGCAAAGATCACACACCAGGATTTAGATAGAGTTTTTACAGTAAGTGGAAAACAATAAGATGTAATTTTGGAGTCTGCAGATTTAGGGACAAAGTGAATAGGTAAGGTTTGAGCAGAAAACTTAAGTAACTAGAGGGCAGTAGGAAGCTCTCTTGTCCTTGAGAATTGCACTGAAGGAGTAGGGAAGAAATCAAAATAAAAACCGTTGAAATCATACCGGGTGTCAAGCATACTAGTTATATTTAATCTTTGAAACATTGCTCTGAAATAGATATATGCATTTTCCATAGTGAGAAGTTAATTCTCAGAGTTTAAATGACTTGCCCATTGTTTGTAAGTGGAGAGCTTGGATTTGAAACCAAGTGTGCTTAATTCTTAGTCTAAGATTGCCACTACAATGTGCTAAATTGGAATAGAACAAGGAGCAGAGAGGAGGAGGGATTTGCTGACATTGATGGTCTCTGTTTACATTTTGGTTTATTTGGGGCTGTCTCTAGAAGTTGTGCCTCCTGGAGAGGAAATGCAGGTATTACTCAGTAAGTACCAGGTTGACACTAAGAGTTTGCCTCCTTGCTCCAACCTGACAGGCCTGGGCTGGAGATGGCTCCTCTCGTTGCCTGACTTTGCCCAGGGAGAAGAATGAAGAGCTCCCTGTGCTATTCTTACTACTCATTTAACTGTTAACACATCCTATTCTTTTAATACCCTTGCCTTGACTCAACACCGCCTAGGACTATAAAAATCATTTTTTTAACATAAAAAACATATACTTTATTAACATTTAGGGTCACAGGGTAGAATCTTAGATTTAGAAGTGCCTTAAGAGGTTATCTCATCTCCGCTTGAAACATAGCTTGGATTGAAGGGTTACCTGCTGTGGGCTAGGCAGTCTTGGGATGAAGGGTGTGGAGCGGGGCTCTGATTTCATCCACCGTCTGGTGTGCTTCAGGCAGCAAGTGCACTGATCTGCCTGTAGCATCCAAAGACACTGGGTTGGGATCAGCCAAGGCTGGAAAAGTAGAGCAAATGTAACTCAGTGCTGAAGATTGGTTTTGTTCCCTGATTCTTGGCCATTGGTTTTCAACCATGAAGCAGGGTAAGTTGTTGGTGGGCTCAGTGGCCTGTTAGCAGGAACCTGGCAGGACCTGACCTGTATTCTTAGGGGACAAATGAACAGGGACTTCATTCTAGGAAGCATGACATTCAGATCCAACCTCTTCCATTTAAAATCCACTTGGAGGGTTAGTTAAAATCGCATTCCTCAGTTTCCTTTATGTATGGAGGAGGGATAACAGTACGTTTTTCAGAGCGCTATTGAAGATTAAACTAGATAACTCATGTACAGTGCTTAGAACACATAATTGGTTACTGTTAACTATTGTTACCTAGATCAGCAGCCAGACTGAGATAACTAATAATATTTGTGCATAAAATATGTTAGTAAAGCAAATCTGGTGAAGAAATGGTAAATAACATGTGCCCCACTCCTGGTCTTGTGCATACTTTGCTAAGAAGTCGTGTCATTCTTCCTACCAAACCTAGATGTAGCTTCAGAGATAGTCCCCATAAAGAGATCTAGGCATTCCCTACTAATCAATTAGGGCTAGAAAGTTATTTGATATCTTTGTTCTGATGTGTGAATTTCCCTCATGGTCTCCCTAACAGATGAACATCCAGCTTTTTAATAAACTTTTCACTATCGATGAGCTTACTGTCTCAAAAAGTCACCCATTTCATGGTTAGATACCCTTAATTATTATAGTTGGGGTAGGGAATATACTTATTAATTTATTAAATAACAGTGTTTTAAAAATATAGTTTATCTCAAAAAATATATAGTTTATCTCAAAGAGATTGGCTCTTACAACCGTATCATAGGCACAAATGTATTATCTTCTATATGACTATCCATCCACCTTTAGGTTCACATTTACTGATATTAAAAGAAATTATCAAATATTTCCTTGTAGTTGTCAATTTGCACTTGGCAGCTTGCCTTCAATAAAAGGTACAATGTTCTTGCAGAAATAACTCTGACACTTAGTCTTGGCAAATAGAATTTGAATGCTTTCTTTTACAACATCACACACATAAAAGTAACAGTAGTAGGCAAAGAAATAATTGGAACGTTCCATAAAATATTTTGGTAGACTCCATTGATTCTAAGTATGAATTCTAATCTAATCATGAGATTCAATGCTTTTTTTAAAAAAATGAAATTAAAAAGAAAACCTGAATACCAAACACCAAAACTTGAACAATGCTAGGTCTAAGTAGTTTGTTGGGAAATAAGGGCAAAAATCTTCATTCTAGATTATCTATTTCATTTAGATGAAATTGTTAGTACTTCAGAGGAATAAAAACCAAAAAAAACAGACTTTTTGTAACTTTTGTATTTGCCCCCCTTATATAGACACTAGCTCTGCTCTTAATAATAGTTTCAAGGGAAAGTATGAGTGAAAAGCCTTATTTTTTCCTGCTTTACTTTGTTTTTGTAACCTCCTTGTGGTTACAAAATGGAAAAAACCTCAGTTTCCATATTCGGACCCCAGTCTACTTCTGTTCCTTTGTTCCTAAGCAATGTCCATGTCTATATGAAAATAAAAGGGCAATCTGATTTGACCTTTGCAGAAGAAAAATAGAATATTTTTTACTGACCTATAGATGGGAATGATTTGGGATATTGTATACAATGTTGTTTCCAAACTAATAGGAGGTAAAATGATAAGCATTAATTGAACATCTCTATATCACGTGTTTATTTATCTCTAATTACTTTAATGCCTCTGAAAGGTGATTTATATAATCTTCCTTTTACGGAAGAGGAAACTGGAACTCTGAGATTCAGCCCCTTGACCAATGCTTCTCTAATAAGTAGTAGCACTGGGATTTGAATCCAAGTTTGCCTAGTACTGTCAATCTCCTTCCCCTTCCACTGAACCATCCTGACTCCCACCCAGATTGAAAAACTGTTTATTGAGAGTATGGACCTGGAAGAGGAAAGGCATATCTGGTCCTCAAAGGCTATTTTTTAATCTAGATTTATTTATTTATTTTAGAGAGAAGGGTAGGAGGGGCAGAGGGAGAGAGAATCTTCAGCGGACACTGCACTGAGTGCAGAGTCCAACTTGAGGCTTGATCTCACAACCCTGAGATCATGACCTGAGCCAAAAACCAAGAGTCAAACCTTAACTGACTGTTCAGTTGCCCCTCAAAGGATATTTTATTTTATTTTTTTAAGATTTTATTTATTTGAATGAGAGACTGAGAATGAGAGGGGAGAAGGTCAGAGGGAGAAGCAGACTTCCCGCAGAGCCGGGAGTCCGATATGGGACTCGATCCCGGAACTCCGGGATCATGACCTGAGCCGAAGGCAGTCGCCGAACCAACTGAGCCACCCAGGCGCCCTCAAAGGATATTTTATATGGGAATCACACATGTTGCCCATCTGGGTGCACCTGTCATATACATAAGGGAAAAAAAAATCTTAGAAGAAAATACTCTCAAATGGAAGGAATTTGAACAAAACCATGAAAGTCCTGAGATGCATCATTTTCTCAAAGTGTAAGATCTAAAACAGAGTCATAAGTAACCTTCAGTTTCCAGCCAGACTCCTCAGGAGGATTGTTTTTCTTCTTCTTTTCATTTTACAGCTAGCTATCTGTGGTTTTATTACAACTTTAATTGGCTAGAGCCTTTAATTATGGTTAGGTGAATCCATTTGTGTGAAATAGCAAGCATAAGCTTGCTTGCATTTTCAAAAGTGAACATTTGTGCAAATTCAGATTTTTTGCTCACTGTATTTATCTTTTACTGTAGTCTCCGATTTCTATGTAATTTGTGTCTTTCAGATTTTATGTTGTTAGCTGTGGAATGTGACAGGTAGAAAAAAGGCACAAGGTCATTTCATTATTCTCTGAATCTGTTTCAGGCACATCACTTTCTTGGCTTAAAAATCTGTATGATAACTTGCAATTTAATCTTTTGTTTTAAATGTCTTCTTTCCTGATGACATTTCTTCAGCTGCTTGATTCAGTGTGAATGCTGGAGCAGATATCAAATTTCTCACTGAGTGTTTTATGTTTTACTTAGAGTAGGTTAAAAAATTAAACCCTTACTTAATTCTGGGAGGTGACAACAATGGCAGCCTAATTTGGGGGTCTTTCTGAATCCCTACATAAAAACTGATGCGAAAGCAAAAGCAAAAAGTGATGCTCAACATTTGCCACTGCAAATACTAAATGTTACCACATACTAGATGTTATAATTCCCAGAACCCCAAGGTACATACTGGTGGGGAGTCATCACAAAGAGCCATCAAATGTGTGTGCAATTTGGCTTTGTGCAACTGAAAGTGAAGAGGAGTAATGTGACCAAACAGAGACAAGTCCCTCTGAGTCCTCTTAAACTCTCCTTGCTGGAGGAGTGGTGTTAGCTCTTAACTTTATTCAGATCTGCTTTCTTTTTAACTCACAACTTTTTTTGGGGGGTGGGGGGAGTGACCCTAGCCAATGACCGACCGAGATTGTGATGAATGGTCTAGCCATGTCTACCAGCAAGGAGAACCTCTAATATGAAATGCGGACCACAGATCTGCATCGTGGCTTGATGTTTTTCTTGCCCAATCTTGCTTTATATTCATTCCTTATACTTTTGCATTCCTAACTTAGTTTCAGTGTCTGCTTCTGGGATGTTGCTACTGACATAGCAGAGTCCGTATTGTTCTGAGAAAGCAAGTGATAAGATGAGGTGGTATGGGCGTGATCCCTGGCACAAGATGGTGAACAAATTGCCAAAGCCTTCCCTGCTGGTGATGTGGGAAAACGTTTTGGTAGAGGAAACTTACAGGTGCAATGATTTAGGCTTTGAACATGTGTGGGGAGAACAATCTACACACACACAAAAAGGAAATTGACTTACTAGGTTTTATGGATTCTCTACAAAAGATTCCCGACAATCCAGGGACAGTGAGCAGGCAATTAAAAACTATGTAGTCCAGAAAGCATCTATGGCAGAACTTATAAAGAAGCCCATATCTCTTGCAATGGGAAAGCATAAAACCAACTGGAAACCAAATCTGTTCCCTTAGGGAAAAAATTCTGCCCCTTAAGGCTACAAGAATCCCCCTTGGGATCTCTTATTTCTGCTTCTGGCTACCATATCAATACTGGGGTTAAACTGCAGTTTAACCCAGCTAAGGACATACTGGGCCTGATGAGGCCTCAAAGGGGCTATAAGAATTAACCAACATGTACTAGAAGAAGCTGCCAGAGTACCAGTATCACTCAATTTTGAGGGTACTAGACCAAAGGGACCATGCTAATAAGATTAAAGAAGGGAGATTTAATTCACCTCAGGAAACTATTTGGGGATGTGAGATGTAACACCCTGGCAAGAACCTCAGAAGATGATGCAAACTCATTTCTTGGGTGTCTTCCAGAAACCTGGAAAAAGTGATTGCCCATGCTGAGAGAAACTGAAATGCCTTAATTGTTTTAGCAGAGGTCGGAGCAAAGGGTTTAAAATGTTCATGAAAATGGGTATGCTGCAGTGGCTATAATGTGAGGCCAGAAGACCTGCTGGAGAATTCTTAGAGAATGCACCATTCACCAAAAGCATTAGGAATATGATAGAAGGGAAATGCAGACCACAGCTTCATCAGGAAAGTCAGTGGTGGCTCTTCTCTGGAAAGTAGGGCTGATGATAGGAGATAGTGTTACAGAGGTTGGCTTGTGGGTAGAAGTGGGGACTATGGGACCCTGAAGGAATAGAGGTCAGGTAGTGGCAGTTAACCTCCAGATGCCATTAAGGGGCAATAAAGTGGGCTTAGCCTGCAGAGAATTGTAAAGATGGTTAATAGACATGGTGTTTTCAGGGGTAGAATGGTTGGACAGCCAATGAAGTTACTGCTGAATATACCTAATGGCAAGGAAATAAATAGGAAGGAAGTGAGAATGGATGGGCAGGGCACTGAAACCAGTTTTACCAATAAAATATTGTGATCTCTGTCTAGTTGCCAGATCTGAGCCATCTTTCAGACCTATAATTCACTGACTGAGCTGGTAACTTGGTTGCTAAAAGGAAGGACTCTATAACATCCTGACATGTATGTGCTTTAGTGGTTTTTCTGTGCCTCCCCCCACAGGACCTATGGGCCACTGGTTTCAGTCTAAAAGTGTTAATTTATGTTAGAGCAATTAAAAAGAAAATAATCTCACCGGTGTTTAAAGAGCCATATTGCCCACATAGGTCAAACCTTAACTTTGTAGATGACTTTCAATTTTGGCGTCGGAATGGTTGGTTCTGTGATCAAGATGGCATGGTTCATTGATTGAATGGGCTGTCTGTCATATGACTCAGGTCTCTGCTTTCTTAAAAAAGAACAAAAATTTAATAAATAACTTTTTAAACGTTTTAAAGATTTGTATCTATTTGGCAGAGGGAGAAGCAGGCTCCATGCTGAGCAAGGAGCCCAAGGGGGAACTTGATCCTAGGACCCTGGGATCATGACCTGAACCAAAAGCAGAAGCTTAACCGACTAAGCCACCCAGGCGTCCCAGAATGTAACTTTTTATAAACCAGATATAGTTCTTACTGACTAATGGCAGTTTCTCTCATTCTGCTTTTCCCCCCTCTGCTATTACTCTTCATATTGAATCTTGGAAGTTTCTAGTAGCAGATCCAGAGCCATGGGATTGTTAGAGCAGTTCAGGATAGAGCAAAAATATGTTGGAAGCTTTAGTCTCAAGCCAGTATCTGGTAGCCAGGGATGGCACTGAGGTCTGTGCTGCTTCTGAGTCTCAAATTCCCTGTTTTTCTTGTTTCTCTTTAGCCCAGTCCTATAACAGAAACCCAATTTTTTTTTCTCATTCTATTCCTGTCCAGTAGGCCTGTTGAGTTTTCCAGGGCCTGATCATTTGGATATCTTCTAATATAGTGAAGTTCTTGATGGCCACTCTTCATCCTCCTATTGTGGAAATTGAGACAATAAATGGTTTCTGTCACCCAAACCTGTATGTTACTCAATGGCCATATCTCTTGCTTTGCCAGGAGTCCAGCTGCTCCTCTACCCTTCTGATAATCTGGATTTCTCCAGCCCTGCTAACCATCTTAGCAGGGTTAGCAGTAGTGCTAACCTACTATCCTAGAAGAAAAATGCCTTCCAAGCACTACCAAGCACTATTCACTTCTTATTGCTTTAGTCTGATGTATCTTTAGGATACTATGCCTTGAACTTCCAATTGGAATTTCTGGGCTCCAACCCAGGAGCTGGTGATTTTCTTGATATTTTGGCCCAACTTTAGTATGTCTCATGCAGTAGTCTGGTGTTTTTTGTGACCTAACAATAGAAAATAAAAATTTTTTGTTTATATTTTTATTAGTATTTGTGCGGATAGCAAGAAGTAACTTTATTTTCATTCTGTGGTGAGAGAAAGTCTAGCTTTTTCCCTAATGAATGAGAAATTTTCCTTATGTCAAGAATTGTGTATGTTCTGAGATTTTACCCTAACTGCAAGCTGGCATATTTGTGTGCAACAGCTTCACGGATACTAGCAGAAGACCTGAAACTCCAGGATCAGACATAGAGGACTCTATTTCAGCAAAAATGGAATGAGCACCACAGGGTTATGCATCACAGATGAGGAATCCTGAACTAGGGAACCTGAATCTTTAATAATGGGCAGTAAGCCTGCCTGACTTTTGGCCCAGATGGAGACATTATCTTTATTATATAGGACCATAAAGAAACTTACCCTTTGCTCTGAAAGGAAATGGTATCACTATTTTCAAGTCTGTTCTCTATATAAATATCCCTTTAAAGACAGTTTGGAGCAAAGGTGGTCAATGCTTCTCATAACACCAGATATCCATGGAATATTGCCACCCAACAGCCCATACTTTGGGATGGAATACAGTGTACCAATTCAGAATCTATTAACCTTTGCCCCAAAACATTGTTTTGAGAGTGCTGCCTTTTTTTTTTTTTTTGAGTGCTACTCCTTAATTCATCAGTTATTCACTCTTCTAAGATTTTCCTAACTTATTCTAGGCATTTTTCTTCTAGGATGACAAAGAGCAGAGCATGTAAGAGGAAATCCCACAAATACCTCTTCTTAACCTTGTGGAAGAAGTTAGTACCATCTTCTTTACTCTTAACAATATGGCTGCCTTTCTTCTTCCTTCGTCAAGTACACAAATCTGTTGGGATAAGAACAGTATTGCAGTAGAACTGAATTCATTGCTTTTGACCCCTTCAGATTGACTAGTGGGTATATGAGAAATACAGAGATGAATGGCAAGAATTTGGTGACACCAGTATTTCACTTCAGTGGGTTGTCTCTTTTATATAAACACTCTATGCTTATTTTCTCTGAAGCTAGGATTGTTGACTGGGATGTCTGCATTGAGCTAGTGTCCTATTATTATTTGGGGTATGGTATTTACCTAACTCGGTCATTACACTGCTGTACTATATAATTTTAAGTAAGCCTATCATATATTCGGATTTCTGTTTCCAGATCTGAAAAATGAGAGCTTGGACAAGATCAGAGGTCAAGAGTTCAAATTCCTACAGTCGTGGCCACTGAGTGAGCACAATTCGGGGAGTGATACTCATGTTGTAGCCTATATAAATGGAAAATCCCTAGTTACTGTTGCCTTCTAGAGATGTGCCTCCTCAGGGCTCTGTCTATAGGAAAGCCAGGGTATTAGGGCCATTGTGCTAATTAATAGGGTCAGTATATAATAATATAATGGCACAGTTTATGGCCAAACCAGAAAGGTCATGTCCTTCAAACCTTGACTCATACTGTGGTGTAGAAGGTCTTCGGAACTTCTTCCTAGGTTTTATACATTATGATTTTGTTGGTTTGTTGTGTCTATAGGAACTCCTATTTCTCTCCTGTTTCTCCTTTGAGATATAGGCCTTTTTCTGATGAGTATAATTACATTAAAGTGAAAAGGTATGGAAGAAACGAATGGACAAAAGCAAGTACTTCACTAGTTGAAACATGATTCTGGCTTAGAGAGCCATTATTCTGCTTTCCAAAGACTGGTTCCTGGATTAGTTGCATAAGAATACCCGGAGAACTCAACTAAAAATAATCAAAAAGCTTTCTGGGTTCACACCTACTGAATCTGCATCTCTGGGGTGGAGGCCAGGAAGTTTGTGTGTTGTTAAGTCTCCCCTAAGTGAGTCCAAGAGGCAGGCAGCCAAGGTTGGAATTAAGTGACTTCAGGAGTATCGGAAAGAGCAGACTTTTTTTTTGCGGAGGGTGGGGGGATCAACTCTCCACCTCCAGTGTGAAGCTACTCTGAGTAAAGATTGGGTGCTATGGCAGGAAGCAGTTTGAGTTAAAGACAGTACTTCTTTGTCTGGATAGTTGATTGAAGAAGCCCAGGTACTCACATGAGCACATGCTTATCAAACTATTTTTTTTTTAAGATCTTATTTATTTGACAGAGAGATCACAAGTAGGCAGAGAGGCAGGCAGAGAGAGAGGGGGAAGCAGGCTCCCTTCTGAGCAGCTTATCAAACTCGTTTGAAGTGTTTAGCTTTAATGCGTGACTAGGACGCATCTTCAGAACTGAAGATTGTCTAAGGGTTGGCACAAGTGTTTTAAATGCCCAAGTAATAGTATTTACTTTAATTGAATTCAATTAATTTCCCTTTTGCTGTCAGTTTGTTTTGTTTTGTTTTGTTTTTTGTCTTTTTGGTATCTCAAGTTTATAGTTGGGATTTGATTTTTAATAAGGTATATGCAGAATTGGACTGAAAGAAAAACATTTTTGCTCAGATAAAAAATTAGCAGAATTCATTCTTCAGGTTTCTTATGTCTGGGTCTATAAAGTACAACTTAATTGATTGCAGAACCATAAATTAGCTCCAGAAGATATCCTGGTGGCAGATAAATAGCAACCTATTTCTTCTCCTAACCTCATAGCTTGATTGTGATGACATTGATGGACCCCATTTTGCCAGCTAGCCTGAGGAAAGAATTCACATGGCATTAATGTCTACACCACCTTCCTTGGAGCCTATGGTAGACGTGGAGTATCAATCATCACATCTTTGCACTGGTCCTTGACGGGGCCTCAAAATCCCTCTGAAGAGTGATTCAAGGAGGCGCTACCAGTTGCCCAGAACTGCTTTACCAAATAATCTGTAGTGTGGTGGAGTGAAAAAAGTGGAGGAATAAAAGGGAAAAGACTCATCTCCAACCTAACAAGCCACTTCCTCTATCAGGGTTTCCTGCTCCTCACTTATGAAATGAGATGGCTGGTTCCTTTTCAGTGTTTGTTCTTTTCATTGAGTTCTTGCTAGTGTATTGCTTTGTGATCCCAGTAGTTAGGGACATTAGCTAATGGCTACTGCTCAGTAGTTCTTAAAAATGTTAGTTCATTTCATACCTGTTTTTACTTCTTGAGTTTAACACTCGATGATCTCATAGATTTGTTTCAGCTTTAAGAGAGCAACACCTAGAACCTTATATATTAACTGTCGTAATATTATAGTTTGGCTTCTTCTTTAGGGTAAGATAAATTTTGAGATGAGTAGAAATAAAGTTATGTGAAACTCAGAATTAGATACTTAAAGTAGATTTTCCCTGAGATAAAGAATTCTTTTGCCCTAACCTCCCCTTCTCTTTACCTCTTCAAGTTTCTAAAACCTGAAATATCTGATGTTCTACGTTCTTATTAGGTTGTCATGTTTTTCTGTTATAGTCAGCTCTTAGACTGTTGACCAACTTTCAGACAAAAACTTCCAAAGCTAGAAGTTGACAAAGTACACAAATGTATGAAAAGCCAAAGTTGGCCCAACAATTTATCCAGGAATTCTTCCTGCTTTAATTAACCATTGACCCAGGGCACTCTTCTCTACAGTGGCCCTTAACCATCAGGTAGCTAGCTCCTGTAGGGGAGTGGCATAGTTTCACTGTCTACATGTCTGTTTGTGAATGGAGTAGACATAAAGCAGTAGCTGGGAAAAGCAGGGGTTTTTTGTTTTGTTTTCTGTGTTTTTGGGTTTTTTTTCTTCCCAGAAACCATCAGTTTAAAGGCAAAAACAAGCCATCAGTATACTAAACCTTACCCATCAGTTTCTATTACAGGTGATGATCCTGATCTTAAACTGCTAAAATCTTAAAGTTCTCCCTTTAAATCTAAAGGAGCCATGAATAATCCTTCTTTTTCAAGATGTAGTGCATGAATAAAGTGATGTGCTCTTTGAGGGTGTTATTCAAAATACAAAAGGTGTTATTCATAATACTTCTTTTACTGTAGAAAATGCATGCTTGCTAACTTGAGCTTCAGCTGTTTTTAAAAGAAAATCTGCAGATAGAGCAAGAGGGCAAAAGGGTGACATCTGGCATAACAGACTTTCTAAGATGGTTTTGGCATAAAGCCTGCATTAAAGAGCAGAAGCAGAAAAAAAAATCTATTGAAATAAAAAGAAAAAATAAGGACAATGCAACACTGACTTCTAATTTTTAGCAAACCAGTTTAAAATGAGTGCAACAGTTTTGTTGTTGTTATGACCTGAAATGGGCCATCACCTCTAATATTGGCTCTGAAAGACAGGAGAATATGACTATGTGATATTTTTTCAAGTGGAGGTGGCTGAATCTTTTCACAAATTCCCAGCCAGTGTACACTTGACTTCACCTTTTCACCTGAGTGAGTAATGCAGAAAAATGTCTGCATTATACAGAATTTCCTCCACTTGACTTGTTTGGATACTTGGTAAATGTAATGCATCAAGTGCTCTTTGAAGGAACAAATATATTTCATATTCAAAACAACAGTGGCATGGAAATTATGATCTCTGTAACTTGAAAAGAAAATAAGAGACTATACAAACAAGGCACAAATTAGGATAAAGTTTCTAAATTATGTAATTACTCAAGACACTGAAAGATAAGAATCATTGTAGAGAATTACCTTTGCAGGAAGCACGTTGAAGACTAACAATTTTGTGGACTCCTATTTTTCTTAAAATATATTATTATGCCTGCATCATCTCAGCTTGAAGCTGAGTGGGTAAGTGAGAGGGAGGCAGGAGTGTAACTGTAGATTCTGGATGATCAATAGCCTATTTTTTGACAGCTCCAAGGCAGTGATTCTGCTCAATTTTGAGTGACTGAGTCCTTCGGTTGGTTCTGATCTGAGCCGTTTGAGTTTTCGCCTGTTGCCCTGATATGCATGCACATCTGTGAGGTGACCAAGCCATGGCAACAATTCTGTAAAAAATCAGCCTTTGTGTTTGGCCTTAGACACCATTCGGTTACAGTGGAGCTTGAACTTTACTGATGTAAAGGACTTTTGCTTTCACCCTTGTTTCTCACATGAAGATGAAAGTGAGAATATTAACCATGGTATGACCTTGATCTGCACATGACTAGATATCAGTAGGAGTTTGGCATGGGAATTGGGGACACAATATGGCCTTTGAGAATTGCTTATAAATAGAACCTGTGTTGCCTTACATGATTTATAAAGCCATGTTTTCAGAGACTGAGCAATATTTGTTGGTTGAAAGAGAGTAAACTGTGATGACAAGTAACAGAATGTTACTTTATACAGCAGCTGGATAAAACCTTTCTAGGATAGAGTTTCTTGACCTAGACATTGAATTACATGAATTTTTGTTCCTAATTTCTCCCTAATTCTAATACTAAAAGTGCAAGCTCCACCATTTTGTTTTTTTAAGTTAAGAAGAATTCTAAATAAAAAGATTGAGAAGAAAGTGTTAAATGAAGGAGAATGAGATGCTAAGAGCATTTAGAGGAGATACATGTTGAGCATTAATGAGAAATTTAGTCCTCCTGGATGTTCAGGTTGACCTGAAGATAAAGGATCATGGATTCAATTTTTTTTTTCTCCTTTATCTGTTAGAGTGGGGACTCCTTTAGGAGTTCTCTAGCATTAAAGGGCCTACTCTCTATCAGACTGGGTTTTTTGATATCCAAAGAGTGGACCCAAAATGGAAAGAATCAGTCACACAAAGATGGGTGTGAATATTTAGAACTAAGGACGAAGTAGAGAAGAGTAACTGAGGACATAGGTTCTGAAATCAGATTGTGTTTCTCATCCTATTTCTGCCACTTTGATATCTTCGTGAGTTACTATGCCCAAGTATTCTTCTTTGTATCATGGGGATAATATGGTTGGTTGGTGGATTAGTACTCAAATCATTCTACCTTCTTTGAGACTGCCTTCTCTGTAGTATGGAAGACTAAAAACTATATTTCTGAATTTACTTGCTTCTCCCCATTAAGGATGAACTTACATAGGAATTGTTCTTCTGCCATAAGAACCTTAGATGGCAAAATATTATTTTAAAAAGTATTTTTCAAAGATGAGACAAAAAACACTGCAATACTGTGCTCTTTGAATGAAGAGAAACAAATGACGTGAGCCCAGCAATTAGCTCAGTTTAGTGACCACGAACACTTCCCGGGTTACATCATGGGGAAGGGAAGCCAAAGAAAGCCTAGTAGCTTTGCTGAATCAAGGGCATAGAGATGAGAGGCTAGAAAAGACAAAGAGGCTATAATTTGCAAGACCAAATGATAGAAAGGGGAAAGCTGTAAAGAGCAAAAACTCCACAGATCTGCAGAGGGGTCCTATTTAGTCTTTGAGTACTGATTTGTGTCAACATGAGGTGCAATTTATGAAGCTGGGGAAAGAGAAAACACTAGAGGTCAATAGGCCAAATAATTCCAGGAGAAAAGGCTAGGAATGCATTAGATTATGCTAAGTGAAATAAGTCAAGCAGAAAAAGTCAATTATATGATTTAACTTATTTGTGGAACATAAGATATAGCAAGGAGGACATTAGGAGAAGGAAGGGAAAAATGAAGGGGGAGAAATTGGAGTGGGAGACGAACTATGAGAGACTATGGACTCCAGGAAACAAATGGAGTGTTTTAGAGGGGTGGGGGTGAGCCTGGTGATGGATATTAAGGAGAGCACAGATTGCATAGAGCACTGGGTGTTAATACGCAAATAATGAGTCTTGGAACACTATATCAAAAACTAATGATGTACTGTATAGTGACTACCATTACACTATAAAAAACAAAGATTGACATATATAGTAAATATGTTGGTAAGAACAAAATATATTTTGATCTCATTTAGAAAATCTCTTAAAGATAATGCTAAAAACAAAAAAGCATATTATGGGGTTTATAATACACGTAAAAGTGAAAACAAAGCACGGGGAATGAGAAGAAATAGAAGGATACTACTGTAGTGGTATGAACTATATTGCAAGTATTTTTTTTGAAACTTGATTGTGATAATATAAAGATGTATTATAAACTATAGAGCAATCTCTAAAAAAACAAGCAAATATATGTAGAAAGTCAGCCATTAGTAGAGATAAAGAGAACCATAAATACTCAACCCAAAAGAAGCAGGAAAAGAGAAGAAAAAGGAACGATGAACAACTGGGACAATTAATTAGGAAAACAAACAGCAAAATGGAATGTTTAAAATGTTCATATTTATAATCACAAATGGTTTAAGCACTCAAAAGTAGACAAAGGATTGTCCTACTGGATGAAAAAGCAAGATGCTATATTAAGAGATAAAAAAAAAAGGATAGAGGAAGATGTATTAAGCAAAAAAAAAAAGGATATGCAAACCATAATCAAAAGAAAGCTGGCATGGCTATACTAATATCAGAATAGGCTTGAAAACAAGGGATTTTATGTACGATAAGAAGAAACATTTTATAATTAAAATGAGCCCTTGATAATCAAAGAAGATAAAACAGTTCCAAATAAACACTCATAACAGAGCTTCAAGATACATGACTCCCAATCTGATAAAACTGAAAGATAAGGGAGATCTCTACCTATAGTTAAAAACTTAAATAACTCTCAGAAATTTATATGCAGGTTAACAAAAATCAGGATAGTGCTATAATAAGACTGAACGCTTGTGTTTCCCCTAAATGGATAGGTTGAATCCCTCATTTCCAAGGTGACTCTATTTAGAGGGTGAGGCCTTTGAACAGTAGGTGAGGTTACCTTAGGTCCTGAGGGAGGGGAGTTCTCATGATGGAATACCACTCTTAAGAGCAAAACAAAACACAAGCTCTCTTTCTGTGCATTTGCACCCACCAAGGAAAAGCTGTATGAGCAAATAGCAAGACAGTAGCCATCTACAAGCCAGATGGAGGGCGTACACCAAGAACTGAATCTGTTAATACATTGATCTTGGATTTTCTAGCCTACAAAACTGTGAGGAATAAGTGTTTTTAAACCACCAGTCTGTGAAAATATTCGCCTAATAATCCGTATACTGGGATGCATGCTGGTTTATAATTTTTCCACTGAAGCATTTCCTCTTCTGTTTTTGTAAGAGTTTGTGTGGAATTAGTATTAGTTCTTCCTTAAATGTAGAAATCACCAGCGAAGGAATTGGAGGCTAGAATTTTCTTTGCTTGAACGTTCTTAACCAACTCTCATCTGAAAGCCAGCAAGGAAAAGCTGTCCTAAAACCATAGGAATTGATTACTCTAACCACCTGGCAATAGGAAATGATCTCCCTCCTAGAACTTCCATAGGAAAACATAGCTGTTGTTGGCACACTGATTTTTAGCCCAGAGAGACCTATGTCAGACTTATGATATATAGAACTTGTAAAACAATAAATTTGTGTTGTTTTAAGCCCCTTGTTACAGGAGAAACTAATTCACCAGTATTCTAAAAGAACACATTTGTGAGACTCACAGTATCGGATTTCAAGTCTTACTGTGAAACTAGAGTAATAAGTGTAGTATGGTATTCGCATATGGATAATATCTCAAAAGTTTTGGTGTCAGGACCCATTTACATGCTTAAAAATTGAGGATCCAGAGTGCTCTTTGCTTATATGAGTTATATGGGTTTTCTATGTTGATAGATACTATGTTTTAATTCTATTTAACATAAAAAACTTGAATTGAGCCTAAAAAATATATATTGGAACTACTTTAAATATTAACTGAATCAACAAATTTGAAAACAGCTGAATTCACAATCTCTTTTAGATTAATTAAGTTAGAAGAGTGGCACTCTTTTTCATTTTTGAAAAAATTTTAATATCTGGTTTATTAAAAGACAGGTAGTTTTCATATTTTTATGGCTGAATAATATTCCATTGTTATATATGCCATTTCTTTATCCATTCATCAGTGGATGGACGCTTGGGCTGTTTCCATAATTTGGCTATTGTAGATAATGCTGCTATTAACATCAGGGTACAGTACTCCCTTCAGATTTGCATTTTTGTTTTCTATGGGTAAATACCTAGTAGTGCAACTGCTGGCTCATAGGGTAGTTCTATTTTTAACTTTTTGAGGGACCGCCATACTGTTCTCCAGAGTGGCTGCACCAGCCTGCATTCCCACCAGCAATGTAAGAGGGTGCCCCTATGTCTGCATCCTCACCAACATTTGTTGTTTCTTATGTTGTTGATTAGGATGGAACTAGAGAGTATTGTGCTAATAAGCAAAATAAGTCAGAGAAAGACAAATACCATATGCTTTCACTCATATGTAAAATTTAAGAAATGAAACAATCGCTCAAAGGGGAAAAAAAATAAGAGAAAGGCAAATCGAGAAACAAACTCTTAACTATAGAGAACAAATTGCTGTTTACCAGAGGCGAGCTAGGTGGGGGTTGGGTTAAATAGGTGAGAGGGATTAAGGAGTGCACTTGGGATGGGTGACCACCTACTGTTGTGTAGAAGTATTGAATCACTACATTACGCACCTGAATCTAATCTTAAACTGTATGTTAACTAACTGGAATTTAAAGAAAAACAAAGTTTTACTAAATCTGTAAGTAGAAGGAAAAAAGGGGGGTAGATCCTCATTTCTGTTCTGCATTGAATTTGTTGCAGTATCACACTTAATGTAGCCTCTAGAAAACTCTGTTGAAAACTGAAGGAATGAAAGTGAAAAGGTAAAATGACTTAGTATTATTATGAAACTAATTTTGACCTCAGCAATCTCTGAAAGGATGTCTGAGATCTAGATCACATTTTGAGAACCACTTATATAGATCAATGGAACTGAATAAAGTTTAGAAATAGACCAGTAATATACATTTGGTGGCTTCTGAACAGAAGTACAATAGCAATTCAATGGAAAAAGGATGATCTTTTCAACAAATGGTATATAACAATTGGGCAGGCATATTTGGAAAAATGAACTTTAATCCTTCCCTTACACCACATAGAAGAAGAACACAAAATGGATCATAGACTTAACCACAGGAGCTAAACCATGAACCTGCTAGATAAAAACATAGGTAAAATCCTGTATGTTAGGCTCAGATATTTAGATAGGCCTCAGAAGGTAGCATAAACCATAAAAGAACAATGACCAAAAAAAAAAAAACCAGACATCGTCAAAAATTTTGTTCTTTGAAGGAAATGAAAACACAAGCAACAGACTGGAGAAAAATACTTTCCAATCATTTCTATAACAAAAGACTTGCATCCATAATAAATAATCAACTCTTACAGCCTAATACTAAGAAGACAAAAATATGATTTAAAAAATGAGCATAACATTTGAACAAATACTTTACACAAAAAGATATGTGAAAGGGAAAATACCGTGAAAACTATTCATCATCGTTAGTTATTAAGACAATGCTACATTTCCCACAGTGCACCTACTAAGATGGATAGGAAAAGAATCACGTATCAAGTGTTGTCATTAGGACAATACTAATTTTCCCACAATACACTCACTAGGATAGATAGGAAAATGATAGTAATATCACGTATTGGTGAGAATATAGAATATTCTCGCTTATCCACAGCATGTGGGAATGCAAAAGTATAATCACTTTGGGAAATGGCTTGAAATTTTCTTGTAAAATTGAGCATATCCCATATAACTCAAAAATTCTATTTTGGGAATTTACTCATGAGAAATAGAAACATAATCAGGAACAGACCTATGAGTGAATTGTCTTAGCACTTTATTCATAGTAACTTTGAACTGGAAACAACCTAAATGTCCAGTTAGGTTCATGGATGAAGAAATTGTCTATCCATTCTTGGAATATTAATCAGCAATAGAAAGAAAGGACTGCTGATATGTGCAGCAACATATAAACTCAGCAGCCCTTCTACTAAGTGAAAAAGCCAGATAAAATAGACAATATAATGTATGATTCCATTTATATGAAAGTCTTAAATTTCATAAATTATAATTTAATACAATTTATTACAATTTAATATGTGATATTAAATATGTAACTATATGTAATATGTATTACATAATATATAATATGTATTACATATAATATATATTACATATATGTAGTAATGTATAGTTTATTACAATTTAATACAATGTTTTTATTACAATTAATAAAATTGTAATAATAGAAAGGAGATCCATGGTTGCTTGGGGATTGTGGTAGCAGGACAGTTGACGAGAAAGCGTTATCTGTGGATGTTTTTGGGTAGTGAGAATGTTCTAGATCTTGATTGTGATGGAAGTTACATAATTGTATAATGTCTCAAAACTCATCTCCGCACTTATCACAGGAGAATGTAATTTTTATATAATTTGCATGTCAGTAAAGTCAACTGAAAAATAAACTACATATTCCAGCTTCAGGGGCCCTGGGTATAAATTAACCAGTAAGATAAATTTCTTGAGGGGCTCCTGGGTGGCTCAGTCAGTTAAGTGTCTGCTTTTGGCTCAGGTCATGGTCCCAGGGTCCTGGGATCAAGCCCCCTATCAGGCTCCCTGCTCAGGGGTACCCTGCTTCTCCCTCTCCAGCTCCCCCTGCTTGTGCGCTCTCTGTCAAATAAATATCTTAAAACAAAAAACAAAACAAAACAAAAAAAAACACAGTTCTTACCATTTGAAAGGCTGAAGTAAGGTAGATGACGGGCTCCTGCATCTTCTACCTTTTCTGCTGGCAAAGAGGTAGTGGAGGCATTTAATTTGTTGTGTGTCAGCGTTAAGCAGAGTTCACCACGTCCAGTTACTCGCTTTGTAGATGCCAAGAGGCAGGCAGGGAACGTCTGTTGTGCTAGTGCAGATTGTAGCTCACGGGGAATGATTCCTAAGCTGACAGCTATGGCAGCTTCTGATTTATGGCAGTTCTCTGTGGCAGCCACCTGGCCATTGTGGCTTCCTAACCAGTGTTTTTGGGCCAGTGGTTTTCTAATCTAGAGGAGGCAGCACTGATTTTGTGATGTGGCTTTTGGAAATTTTCTCCTTAAACGTAACCCAGAATCTGCTGCTTCAATTGTTTCAGTGATTCTATAAGCTACCTAATACCTTATAATCAAAATTCTTCATTTAACCTATCTACAATAGAGTTTATTCTTTGAATGTCAATATTTTGACTTGAAGGCATATTCTAAGAAAATGAAATTTTGTATGTAAAAAGCATAATAGTTTGTAACAGTCCTTTAAGTAGTAAAGAACTCAAAAATTATTACTGCTATATGTTGCTAGATAAACATAAAGTGACAAATCCACATAGAAGTATAAAACAGGGTCGACTTTTTACTTACTGTCTTATTTCGGATTGCCGTAACAAATTATCATGGACTGGGTAGCTTGAATAACATGTCTCAGAGTTCTGAAAGCTGGAAGTCCAAGATCCAAGTGCCAGCAGATCCAGTGTCTGTTGAGGGCCCCTTTCCTGGATTCCGATTGCTGTCTTTGTGTAGTTAGCCTCTCGTGGAAGAGAGCAAAGAGCACCAAGTTGTCTGATGGTTGTTATCAGGGCACTATTCCCATTCTTGAGGGTCCTGCCCTTACAACTTCATCTAAACCTAATTATCTCCCAAAGGCCCTACCTTTTACTACAATCACACCAGGGGAAAGGTTTCAACATACGAATTTTTGGAGAATCTAAACGTTCAGTTCTTAACACTCATCTGTTGAGAGAGAACCGAAATTATGTGAAATTAGATTTGGAAAACTGTGGAGTGTGACAGTCCTAATATAAATATCCAGCAAACACATCTAATTGATGTTTTAAATGGGTTTAAGAGGTTGGGGAAAAAAGATAGTATTAACAAAAGGCAGCTTCAGTTTACAGAGAACAAGTTCAGCCAAGTGAAATGTGCTCCTGCTTTTTAACTGGCAGATTAAGGGGATGGCTATAGACGTAATTCAGCAAGGAATATGACCAACTTGTAATATCCTTGGTAATAAGATGGAGAAATGTAAGCTGTCTCATAACACAATACAGTGACCTATCTGACTCAGTACATCTAATGTGGGACCAATTAGTGAGTGCCTACTGGCAAGCTCAACCCCACCTGAGGCTCAGAGACCATTTCTGACCCAGGTCAAGATTTAGGTCAGGAACTCCGTGTCCAAGCATGCAAGTCAGCATCATAACTCGTTCTCCCAGACATGCTGCTGGAAATCTTGATTTGGGATCTTGGAGTCATTTTTGACATCCTTCTCACTTCTTATATTCATTGTCTATTAAATATTGATTAAATTTGTCTTATCCCAGTCATTCCTACTATCATTTGTTTCAGTGTCTGTCTTACCTTCTTTCAACTATTACAACAACCTTCTAACTAGCCTTCCCATCACAGCTGCTGTGCTACTCCCAGCTGGTCCTTCCATTGTTTTCAGTCATCTCCTAAAAGTCAAACATGATCATGTCACTCTCCTGACTAAGTATCCCAAACAAAATCTAAATCTCCTTCATGATCTGACCCAGATCTGTATTTCTAGATTCATTTTCTAAGTCTATCTGCTTGTATACAATGTTTATGTTCAAAACACTTTGTTTTGAGTTGGTGTTCTGGGCCTGGCTATTTCCATGCCTGTTCTCTTCTACATGCTCACTCTCAGATGATTCTTCCTCTTTAAAGGCCACTGAAATTAAATATATGTATATATTACACTGCTGATCATAACCAAGTTGCCCAGGACCCAGGAGCTCCACTCACATTGTAGTTTATGTGAAAGACACTGCACAGTCCCTGTGGGCAAGGCCTTCACTTATCTTTCAAAGTCATATGCTGAAAAAAATTCAAATTATGTGTAACTATAGAGCGCACACTCAAGTCTCAATTTATTGCCCTATACTCTCCTCCCCTTTCCAAAAGTAACAGCTAATACCTGTTGGGTTATGTTATTTTATATTGTATTTTATGTATTTATGTATGTGTGTACATACATTCTTCTGTGAGTAGGATCATAATTAACATTCTGTGCTGTAATTTTTTTATGCTTTTCAGTATACAGATTTACCTCATTTCTTTTTTTTTTCCTCCCCCTCATTGCTTTTTAAGTTGAACTAACTTGTTAGAATTCAGTTCACATTATGTCTGTTTTTGTCAAATTCCTCTTGGAAGGTCAGTTCCCATTTGTGTGCAGTCTCTTAACACTAAACATTCCAACATACTAGCATTTTTACAGTAAGTTATAATTATGTCTCTACAGTTTATTTTCTCCCTAAATGCGATTTGATATCCTCAGGTATAGATTGGGTTTTTGGAACATTTTAGTGGCTCAGTAATAATTTCTGTGAATAACTTGTTATGTTGGAGTTTTCCTAATAAACTCAGTACTAGATAATTAAGGAGATACAAACAAGTGCCATATTCCTTAGACATCTCTTTGGATTGAAATGATTAACTTATAAAAGTCTGAACTCTTAAAGGCATTGATAACCATATTTTCTGGGCATTTTTAAGACTATCTTTAGTAATGTTTTTGGAGTATTCTTTGACTTACTGTGAAATACGAAACGTCATGATGAAATGCAAAATTTAGGGAGAAATTCCTTTTCTTCCAGGTTGTGAGTGCCTCCAGGCCCAAATTCATTTTAAACTGGGACTCAATTGAACCAGAGTGTTTTCCTAGCTTATCTTTTTCTCTTACAGATATAAATTAAACCTCATGTTAAAAGCCTGAACTTTATTACTTTTTTTTTAAATTAGGTATAATTGGCATATAACTTTGTATTGGCTTCAGGTTTACAACATAATAATTCAATCTTTGTGTATATTGCAAAATGATCACCACACTAAGTATAGTTAACATCCATCATGGTACGTAGTTAAATTTGTGTGAGTGTGTGTGTGTGATGAAACTTTGATTTACTTTTAACAACTTTCAAATCTGCAGTATTATTAGTATTTTTTTACATATGCATACAAATGTATAACTGCAGCATGAGATTTGTTTTCACTATATAATTAGTAGGTTTACTTCATGAATAAAAACAAATCAAGTCTATAAGATCAATTTTATAGACTTGTTTTTATATATTTTATTATATTTATTTTCTAAGGTATTTATCTTAAGAACTAGGGAAAAGGATAAATGGAGCTATCTGAGAATGCAGTATTAACTATAGTCACCATACTATCCATTATATGCCCATGACTTATTTATTTCATAAGTAGAAATTTTTACCTTTTGACCCTCTTCAACCATTTCACCCATCCCCCACCCCATTTATGTTCTCTATACCTATGAACTTATTTCTTTAGACTCCATATATAAGTTAATTCAAAGTATTTATCTTTCTCTGACTTATTTCACTAGCATAATGCCCTCAAGATTCATCTCTATTGTTGCAAATGGCAAACTGTCCTTTTTTACGGCAGGATAATACTCAACTGTGTATATGCCACATTTTAATCCAGTCATCCTGTCAGTGGATACTAAGGTTGTTTCTGTATCTGGGCAATTGTAAATAATGCTGTAATGAACATTGGCGGGGGTGCATATATCTTTTCAAGTTAGTGTTTCATTTTCTTTGGATAAATACCCAGAAGGGTAATTTCTAGATCCTATAATAGTTCTAGTTTTAATTTTTAGAGGAGTCTTCCATAGAGACTGCTTTTCCTAGCGGCTGCTCTAATTTATGTTCTCTCCAACAGTGCACAAGGGGTCTCTTTTCTCAACATCCTTGTCAACACTTGTTATTTCTTGTCTTCTTGATGGTAGCCATTCTAACTGGTATGAGTTAAAACAGAATTGTAGTTTTGATTGGCATTTCCCTGGTAATTAGTGATGTTGAGCACCTTTTTTCTCATGTACCTGTTGGCCATCTGTATACCTTCTTTGGAAATGAGAGATAATGGAGATGTATTGGAGCAAACATTTCGTGTCTTATTAAATTGAAGCTGTTATCCATCTAAACTAGATTAGCGTGCTAAGTGTAATAACTAGTGAAGTAAGTAACAAAATAACTAAAAATGTAGTAAAAGAAATGAGAACTAAAATGGTGTACTCCTTTAAAACCAAAGAAAGCAGTAATAGAGGAAGACAAAAAAGACAAAAGACATATAGAAGACTAATAAACAAAACTAATGGCAAAATGGAAGACATAAATCCGACTTTATAAAATTTACATTAAATGTAAATACGCTAAATACTTCAATGCAAAGGCAAAAATTGACAAAATGGATTTGAAAAACATAATTGAATTATATACTATATATGAGTCCTTTTGGGAACTAAGGACAAAAACAGGTTGAAAATAAAATGATGGGAAAAAAGATATGCCATGCACACAGTAACCAAAAGTGGCAGTGCAAACATCAGACAAAATATCAGACAATTTTACGACAGGCAAAAAATGACATTTTATAATATCTCATGCATCTTATATATCTAATAAGAGTCACAAAATACAAGAAGAAAAAATTGCTATGAAGCAAAACCTGACAGAAATATATGAAGCAAAATTTAACAAATGTAGGAGTCAACAATTAGGTGGGAGGTCTATTTACCTTGCTTTCAATAATGAATAAAAAAACTAGATGATAAACAAAATAAAAGACTTGAACAATATTATAAGTCTATTAAACCTAACAGATCTATAGGACATTCAGTCCCCAAATAATAGAACACGTTCCTCTCTAGTACATAAGAAATTTGTACAGGATAGACCATATACCATAAATGGCTCTCCATAAATTTAAGGGGGTTGAAACCAGGTAAAGTTTTCTCCAATTATAATTGAATGAAATTAGAAATAAGTAATTGCAGATTTGTGATCTCTAACCTTGGATGAGCCTTAGCTTCATTTGTATGTTCTGTATATGGCACAATTTCCTCTTTTAATTTCACAGAACAACTTAAAACCTTCACCACTCTTTAATACTTTCAATTGTACCTCCAACTTTATTGAGAAAGTGGAGACCATCAGACAGGAACCATTTGAGCCTCTTCCATTTTGTCATATTTACAGGCTTTGTTGAATCTACCCTCTTCTTCCTCACCTTTTCCTTCTGCTCTCAGAAGGGTACTCCTTTCTACTGATCATGGTCAAACACTACACCTGTTTTCTGGACCCCATGCCTCCCAGTCTCCGTAAGAACCTGCTACAATGACTTTTTTTCTCTTTTTCTGTAAAACTAGTCTCTCCCCACTGTGGGCTCTTTATCCCTAACTATAAATACGTTTAGTTCTCTTCCCACATTAAAAATACTGAACTCATCCTCAGTCGACACTATTGACCAACACCTTGCCTTTCTTTCGTTGTCTAAAATTCTTAAAAGTGCGGTTGGGGAATATCTGGCTAAGACACTAGGCCATAGGAGCTTTAAGAACCTAAAGAATAAAGACTAGAAACTGAGTTATCTCACAACTTTAAGAATTTTTTTTTCTGTAAGGGCAGAATAAAATGTTCCTTTGCTCTGGAAAAAATACTTAATTGGACCCTTTTATTAGATAAATATCAAGCAAGTATTTGCCTATTGTTCTTGTGGAGAATAGAACACTATTAACTCAATTCTGACAGATTTTTTAGAATGAGAAGTTAAATATATTCTTGATGTAAGATAAATTGTTCTATGTTCCTGGAGAAGATAAACATCTCTGAGATGTTTTCTGTGCTTGTTTATGTGGTGGGAAGAGATGAGAATTATTTTTTGGTCTTGAATAAATTGAGAATGCCCAGTACTGCAAAATGTTGCTTGTTCTCGTAGGGGGGAGTTTGGGGCATTCTTATTCAAGAGGTTAAGGAAGGGATAAGTAATTAAGACAGATGTCTGTAGAAAGAACATGGAATCATTATCAGCGGTAGAGAGAAGGAACCAGATTGGTTCCAATACCCAGTGTTAAATAAGTCTGATTGATGCTGAAAGTGCTGATGTCAAATAAATTGTCCATAACGAAAGGCCATATTCCTATGAATGGAGAGAGGGTATTTTCTCTGAAGTTGTTGAATATTACTTCATTAATTATTCCAGAATAAGGTATAATCTGGCAATGGGAGAAATGGGGGCTTTGGGCCTGAGCAGCAGTATTTCAGTCGAAGGTGTCATGATCTGGTTTCTACCTAACATTCTCTAAAAAGAACCAGGGTTCCTGGTGCAAAAGTCTGTTCCAGAGCTAACAGAGAAAATACAAGATGAGCCTGGGAATTTTGTTTTGTTAGAAAGTCAGATTTTGCTAAAAGAAGGGTACAGACACAAAAAAAGGGAATAGAAGCCATCTAGTTCTAACCAGTGGTTTCCAGTGTCAAGTATGGCATAATTTGAGCATCAAAATAATAAATAGCATAAATCATAACCAATTAAATAGTAACCCATGAGTTTATATTACTATAAATAAGTGAATAAATCAAATAGCTATTCATGAATGGGATATTCATATAGCCTTAAAATATCTCCCCACAAAATACTGACTGATTACAAAGAGATAAAGAATAACTACAGTTGCTATCCAGGCAGACACTACCTTAATGAAGAGATAAAATTTACTACTGTCAGTTATGGGAACAATTGAAGTAATGTACCACCTGGTAGGTGCAGAAAGAACACAGTATCACTTCTGTCCTATTCGCACCCAAGATTCATAATCCAAATCTAATCATGAGTAAATACCAGATAAATTCAGATTCATGGATATTTTACAAAATAAATGGCCTGTAATCTTCAAAATTCTTGAATCCTTGAAAACCAAAGAAAGACAAATGGTTTCAGATTGAAGGAAACTAAAGAGAAATGACAACTAAGTGTGGGTCACCCTGAACTGGAGGTCTTTTGTTATAAATAACATTGGGACATTTGTTAAAGTTTGAATGAGGTATAATCACTAGATGGGAGTAATTTATCAATGCTGGCTTCTGGATTTTGATGGTTATTTTGTGATTATATAAGAACCAACAAAAGAGGTTAATATCATCTCCGTGGCTAGTAAGACCTAGGTACTTATGTTAGAAAACAGTAATCTATACCAATTACTTTCCATTCCTTATTTCTTAATCATGCTTTAACATACTGTAATTTTTTTCCCTTTTTTCTTCTCCATGTTAATTGCTCACCAATGACTCCAGCAAAATCTTGACCAAACTTGTGCCATTTAGTGTCTCTGCCCTTAGAAACTTAACTTGTGCCTCAGTTCATCATAATCAATCAGATGGGAAAATAACACAATTGTGGCCAAGATGTAGGTATATACAAAATGTGTAGTCATTCCTGACCCATAATAAGTGTTCAAAAATGTGAGTTATTCATTGATATAATTATTTCCATCCCAGAATTCCTGCCTGTGATTCAGATCTACATATTCAAGGGCCTGGATATTTCCCACAGATACTTAGAACACAAAATGCCAAAAACTGAGCTCTGTTCTGCAGTCCAGGACTTGTTCCCATTCCTTTGTTCCTTAATCTGATGACTACCTAAATCACAAAGTTCAATACCATCCTTCTTGATCTTTTCCTTTTAAATTATCCTATTCAATTGATGTCCAAATAATGTCAATTTCCTTAATGTCTTTTTATTCATTCTCCTCCTCCTCTCCATCATCACTCCTTCAGTTCATCATCATCTTTCCTGTTAATGTGCAGTCTACCTAGTTTTCCCACTTTATTTTTGACTCTCACCATTCATCTTCCTATCTTACCTCAAAAGTGATCTTGGTAAATCCTCTTTCATCCTACCTCAAAACTGATCTAACTAAACTATAAATATGAACAAGTTCATCCCCACCTTTAATGAATTTACATTGTCTTTAGATTAAAATTAATTTCCTTAATATGTCTTACAAAGACTATTTACCTCTTGCTCTTCGTCCTTCACCTTCTCAGTTTAATTTTATGGTTCCTAACTAATGAGGTACCTATAAGTGCCAATAACACTCTTTCCTAGATCTTTTCACAAATGCTGTTCTCTCTGCCTGGGATCCTATTGCCTATAATCTTTGCTTAGCTAACTCCTCGCTTTTAAGAGTTGGCTCATGAACAGTCAGCTTGAGGAAGCTTTGCCTGATCCCTGCAATGGGGTAGATGCTCTCTCCTTTTGTGCTTCTTTCAGAGCACTCATCACATGATTTCAGATTTGCTTGTTTATTCTTTATTTCTGCATTACACTGAAAACAACCTGAAGGCAGGGACTCTGGATGTGGGTAGATATACAAAGTCTATTCATTTCTTGCAGTATACTCGTAGCACCTGCTACATTGTCTGAAATATAGAAAATATTTGTGTATCCAAAAATATTAAAAAATAACAACAGCTACATTAGTCACTTCCCCTAATTCCATATCATTTTAGACTGCCATCTATATTATATTGACAAATAGTTATATAATTACAGTATATTGACCAGTTAGTCAATATTCCTATTCTCAGTGTCTGGCTTTCAATAAGTAGTCAGTAAATATTTTTAAATGAATATACAGTTTTTAATTAATAAAACATTGACTCAGATGCTAAATCTTTAAAATTCTTTATACTTTTTTCCTTTAAATGCATAATTTTAAATACATACTTTTAAATATATACTTTTTAAAATACATACTTTTCTGTCAGGCAGATTTCTTTACCTCTAAGATCTGAAATTTCTAGAGCGTTTAAGATCCTAGCTACTTCTTGATATCTACCAACTCATTAAAGATGAAAACGGTTATTTTATTGTAATTTTTCAAGGGGTCTATTTCTACTGTGTTAGGCAGTGGCATTGGAATAGTTCTCCCACTCCAGCTAAGACCAATGTGTTATTTTCTATATATTTCCTATAGATTTATAATCATCTGAACCTCATGTGGTACCAAAAAGCAACTAGGGCACTTGATACCACAAGAGTTAAGAGTTCATAAAACAACAAAAATAAAAACAATCAATAAATCCTAAAAATGAGTCCCGTAAAAGTCTTTCACAAAAGCTCTGAGGAATACCTCCAGGAAAATGCATACATAGCTTTTATAAAGTTCTAGATTTCTAGAACTTCCTTGGTTGTGAATGAAACTTCAGTAGCTTTACTTCACATGATTGAATCAGATATTACTAGTGAGATTTGTGGTTTATTTTACATATCTTCATGATTCTGGGTTGGTATTTTAAGTATCTAACTTAAAGGGGGAGTAAACTACTAAGCAGGTAAACATCAAGAGCTTCAACAATGGGCCTATGTTTGGCCATTCTCCCCAGTAACATACAAATATCGTACTGATGAAGGTAGCTTTATGTCCAGGATTTTTTTCAGCATGCTTAAAAAGGTTTGACACCATTAGTTGACTCTATGCTGCCACTGAAACACAAGCAGTCAGTCTGCATCCTTGGAAGAATGAATTTCACCAAAAAATGATGGGGACATTGTAGGATAGGCCTTCATTGAGCTCCATACTATGATTCCAATTTACTTGGAAATGATGCCTCTGTTATCTCTTACATATATTGAAGGTTAATGTTTAGTTCAGGCCCTGGTTATCTGGCACACTAGGCTATTGACATAATCAGTAGGTCATTATGAAAGCAGAGCTTATAGAGAGAGAGAAAAAAAGGCAGTTGCCATTGTATCTAGTGATCTTAGTGCAGTGAAATCCCCTGAAATCAGAAAGCCATGCTCCACAGAACAATGACATGGGCTAAGGAAGCCAGAAGCCCACTGACTCTGGAGGTTTCTTCAGTCAGAAATCCCCACATTGGAGCCTGTTGATATGGTCACTAGCCTTCAGCTGGGCCTACAATCCTTGGATATTACCTCCAGAGAGAGATGTTTAAACCATTAGAGTCACCAGGAGGTGAAAGAGCTCATGATTCTATCCCAGGAGTCAGGAAATTGGATCTATAAATTGCAGTCAGTGGATAGCTTAGGTCATCTCTAAAGTTTTTTTTTTTCCAAACTTAATGCACTAGGACAGCCCATGGTGCCCATGAAACCTTCCAAAGAATTTCTACATTTATGTACAAAGCATTAGATAGATGGAACACTTTGCGAGTTCAGGTCACTTACTCAGAGACTTAAAAGCAAAGTGGGATTTATTAGTAAAGTAGAGCTCTTGCTATATATCTCACGGAGCCTGATTATATAATAAGCATTCAGTGAATAATAGCCTACATTATTACTATACATACACAAATGTATGTATTCCTCAGGATCCTTTGGTAATATTTAAAACCTCTTGAACAGTTGGGAGTACTTATTATATGTTAAGATTGTTGAGTAATTATTTCCACTGAATCTCTTATAAAGCTTTGCCATTTATTACAAATAAAACCTAATAGAATAAATAAATGGTCAAAGGAATTGCATATTCTACATCTACCCAGAGTATAACAGACATAAAAATGTAAAAAGATGCAAAATAAAAATCCATTTACTCATTCTAAAACTATTTATTGATATCTGTCTCTGTGCAAAATGTTGTTAATGTCTGTAGAGCAGAGAGGGTGCTCCCTCTGCGAGTTTGCAATCTAGTAAGAAAGATTAGACATTACCGACATAAGTAGAGTAATAGAAGACCTAAGAACACCTTTTTTTCTTGTTGGTGAATGTCACAAACGCCCTTCTGCAATATGACTAAAGTCAGTCATAGAACAAATTATAGCTTGTTTTATGCATTTTGCTGTTTTAAAAAAAATCTAGCAAAAATGGTGACTATAATCTTGAAAGAATAATTGTAAATTTGGTAAACAGTAACCACAGAATACAGTTTGAATCAGGTACCACACTGGGACAAAATACATGGGATTTTGGTTGAAGGCCCTTAGACAACTCATTTATTAGCCTCCAGTTTTCTCATTTGCAAAACAGAAAAGATAAGGAGAACCGTGTCACTGTTTGTCATTTTCACAGGGACCTGTGGAATTAAAGAGATATATAAAGCAAAGAAAGACAATACCTTTGTAACATAGATACTATTATCATATCAGGAGATGAAGATTTAGGAAGATTAAGTACCTTGTAAAAGGTTATACAAGGGAGTGACTGAATTGTGCTAAAGCTCATAAACTGTTATTACCATTTTCATCTTGGAGATATACAAGGAAGATAATTCTTGTATTTGTTTCTTGGCTCTCTTCACAGTTTTATGCAGCAGCTACCATTTAATACCTGGGTACCATATCTGTACAATGCTTCTGATTTTATTGTGCATAGGAATTATCTGGTAAGCTGCTTTAAAATGCAGGATTTGTGATGCCCTTGCCTTTCAAACTGATTCACTGTATCTGGTATGGACTAAGAAATCTGCATTTTAAACAACCATTCCCAGCTGATTTCAGCCCAAGTGATCCACAGATCACATTTTGAGAAACCTCTATCTCAATGAGATGGGGGATTTTTAGTGGAAAAGTTAAGACAACATTAAATATTATCAGAACCTAACATACTGACAGCATCTAGGCCCTATCAACATATGTAGTCACATTAAGCTGAAATGACCTAAAAGTTTAGGATGATTCAATTTTGCTTTATTTGAATGGATGTGAACTGAGTCCAAAAGAAAGATTTAATACATATAATTTTATGTTTATTTGCAAGGTAGATGCTTGCTTTCTGTGGTAGAAGAAAATAGGAAACCATCCCTGATCAAAGAGTAGTATAATTCATAAACTTTCAAGTAGGTTTGATATTAAAATCCTTAAATTTGTTATATCAATTTAGATAAAAAAGAAACAGAGGTATCTCTGGATTTAGGAAAAAAGTCTAAAATTGAATAAAAAAAACAAAACAAAGAATTTTAAAACCATGAGATAATCTTTCCACAAATCTTTGCATAATCCATTCTTAAGAAATTACAGAATAAAGTATTCTTTTGATGATTTTGTAAATCTTCTGTCTCCTTATTAAATTGGCTTTCAGCTTTAAATTGATCTGCTTAGCATACAGCCATTGACTTTATACCTGAAGGCTTCTGGTCTAACCACCCTCTGTCTAATCCCGAGCTAGTATTAAATCAGTGGACAGGAGTGATTCATGGCTTCCTTACGGTTACTAAAACTCCTTGCATTCCTTTCCAATATAGACATCAAAGGGCTAGCGGGTTTTGTTGTTGTTGTTAACTTGTTTTTAATGCTCCAAAATTTTAGTGACAAAATATTTGATATTCTGGTAATGTGTAAGAAGAATATTGAGTTCAAAGGCAAGTAAGAGGCCACACCACAAGCTTTTCTATCTGTAACAGAATTTTTAAGATAAAAATCTGTCTTTGTGGTCAAAAAACAAGACATTTTTTCCAAAGATGTATTTAGTATCATTTATACCTTGTGGTTTGCTGCATGGTTGATGTGTGATGTGATCATCAGGATGCCACCCTCCAAAATGCATTCCAGTAACAAGTATAAACTACTTTTCTGGAGAAAAAAAAAAATCTCCTACCAGTATGTACCAATGTATGTTTGACATCTAATAAACTCAAAGTTAGCAAGGAACTTAAAAACTGCCTAGGTTAATCTTTCATCTAATGATGATGGAACTATGCTATATATTAAAAATTTGGATTGCTGTTGGACTGCTGTGATTAAAAATTTGACCACATTGGAGACTATGGCTTATATTTATAAAAACAGATGGCTGGGCCCCCAAAATATTTTAAGAAAGTTATAGTTTAGGAAAAATCTAGAAAAGGTGATTTTCTTTCTCTGTACCAGTATGTCCATCAATTTCTACTTTACCTTTAATGCTGCTTAGTGGAAGGAAGTTTTTTATAAATGGAAAGAATTAAGAATCATTGGAATATTGGGGTGCCTGGGTGGCTTGGTCACTTAAGCTTCTGACTCTTGATTTTGACTCCGATCCTGATCTCAGAGTTGTGACGTTGAGCCCCACGTTGGGCTCTGGCTGGGTGTGGAGTCGGCTGAAGATTCTCTCCCTCTCCCTCTCCACATCCCACACTCTCTCAAGAAAGAAAAAAAAATCCCACTATTTAACTACAATTAACAAAAAAAGTAGAAATAGTTCATAGTTACTAAACAATTAGTAGTACTAGACATTGTAATAAATGCTTTGTATTTACTCATGTCAACGATGTTATGAGAGACATGGCGTTATCACGTCTTACAGATGAGGAGACAGTGTTGAGAAAGTGTGAGCAGCTTGCCCAACTTAACAAAACCAGTGGGCGGCAGAACAAAACTCCAACTTTGTCCGCTTGACTTGGAAGCCTATGGTTTTACTCTTGAAACCATTTGCTTCTCCTATTTATATTGTTTGAGTGGTTTGTGTGTGGTCGCCTGAAAAGATTGCTGGCAACCACAGTTGCTAGCCACAGTAGCAACCACAGTTCTCAAGTCTTCTCCACCCCTGACATCAATCCTATCACTATGAAGAGTCATACTTTTGTAATGGAAAGAGCATGGGCTTGTGCATAAGATCAGATCTCCTATTTATTCTTTGTGTGACTTTGGAAAAGATTATATTTTGTGGTTCCATTTTCTCATCTGTAAAAAGGTAAAAGATAATCTAACTCCAGAGCAGAAGCTAAGTGTTGTCTTCCTCTTCCTTCAATCTGGAATTAAAGAGTGGTGAGGGTAGGGTAGAGAGACAAAAGCAAGAGAAAATTTATCTTCTCTCCATTGCTATATGACATGAACCACCCCCAACCCTAAACAGCTGCCTTAGAACTATCTGACTGAAACAGTTGAGGCTGCTACATTATAGTCTATTACAAAGACAGATTAATGAGAGTAATGAAGAAAAAAAAAAGATGCTGTAGTTCTGGTTATACAGCTATTAATTTATGTCACTTCTAATATTCCTGGATATTAATTCTGTAGAAACACATTCTCCCAATTCAACCAATGCCCTATATCGCTAATTTTCAAGGGAATATTCCAGACTTGAATATTGAGCATATTTAATGAGAGAACTCTTGGCTTAAGAACTACTTGATTGAATATTAACAATGCATTTTTATTGCATATTTAATGCTAAGGACATAAGCATATTTTTAGTATAATCAAACCATTAATCACCATATTTATTTATTTTGAATAATTTAGGTGAGATTGGTCCTACCCCTCTATTGCATGGTCTAATAGCTAATAAACACACAGTATATGTTTCCAACTCTGTTTTATTCTTTTTCTTTTGGTTGTAGGGTATTTCACCTTTGGAAATGTTTTTTCCACAAAATCTGTTCAAGCCTTTGTTTCTACTTAATTTACCATTACACTGAGTTTCCCTTGTTTTTTTAAGATAGAAATACTCAAAGAATACTCTTCTTCTTGTGCTATTAGTTTTACTTTTACCTATCTTTTAAAGATTAACATAATTGTCACGTTTATAGTTGAATACCAAGACCAACCATGAATTAAAGAGATAGTACATAGTGTAGTACAGAGGACATGGGTACTCAGTTTCCATTCCAGGGAGTAAGCCTCATTTGAGGGCAGTGGGGCATATCAGGAAAAGCCCTACGCTTGAAATATTGTGTGTCCCAATTGTGGTTCTGACTTTGGGTCCATTCCTTTACTTTGTAAGAGCATAATTTCCTTATGAATTCACATAGTTGAATTGGCTTAGTTTCTTTCTACCTGGAAAAATCATGGGATTGTAGGTTTTTTGTTTTTTGGTTTTTTTCTGTGGATCCATGCAACTCTTTAATATCAATAAAACTTGGAAACTATAAATTTATCTTACTGTATACTATGTGTATCCTTTGTCTAGAACTAGATATAGATGAATCCAGCATAATTCAAAAAAAATTCAACCTTACCACACCTCATTGTTTTTGAGTAAAGCTGGTCCCCCCAAATAAAAGGCAGAATCTTGTATGGGTAGTTGAGGATGATTTGTAGAATTCTCACTAACTACTTTGAGAATGCAAAACCAGTTGCTTTCTGTTTATTCCTTTTGTTCCCCCTAAGAGATGTGATTGCCTGAACTAGGCACTAAGCATGCAGTGATTTTACCGATGGACAACTGGGGAGAATATATCAAGGTGCTTCTCTCTATTACACAAGTAGGGAACACTGGACTGAGAAGAACCTAGTAAATAAATCTCTTGGAGGAAGGCCAACCATTATTTACACATCTAGAGTGATATTATTCCTAGGTCCCTGTCTTGCGTTATTTATGGTTGCTTTTAAATTTTTAATATGCATCACTATACATTGAAAAGGCACCAGCAAATACCAGAATAATTAAATACCAGCATTTAATAATATGCTATGCTATTATTTTAAAAAGTTATTATTATTTATATTACTATATATAATTATATATTGTTTATTATATTTTTGATAATAAACAATATATAAATAATGAATAAATATATGATTATTTATATAATTATATTATTATAAAAAGTATTATACTATTATTTT
>CM052806.1:58602003-58643668 GCA_028533885.1 Nasua narica
TTTGGATTTCCAAAAAGAGTTGAACTCTTTTACACTCTTGACTAGCAAAACACAAGAGTTCCAGTTCCTCCAAAGCCTTGCCAACATTTAGTAGTAAAATAGTCTTTTTAATCCTAATGGGAATGTACAGTGGCATAGCCACTTTGTAAAAAGACTTTAGTGGTTCATCAAAATGTTAGACATAGTTATGTGATTCAACAGTTCTGATCCAAGAAAAATGAGAACATATATCTACGAAAATTCATACATGTATATTCACAACAGCATTACTCATAATCAAAAAGTAAAAACAACCTAATATTCATCGGCTAATAAATGTGATGTATTTATACAATGGAGTGTTAGCAATTAAAAAAATGATGTATTGGAGCGCCTGGGTGGCTCAGTTGGTTGAGTGTCTGCCTTTGGCTCAGGTCATGATCTCATGGTCCTGGGATCAAGCCCAGCCTTGTCAGCTTCCGCACTCAGTGGGGAGTCTGCTTCTCCTTCTCCTCTGCCCCTCCCCCAGCTTGTGCTTACTCTCTCTCAAATAAATAATTTTTTTAATGATGTCTTAATACCTATTACAATATGGATAAACCTTCAAAACTATGCTAAGTGAGAGAAGGCAGTAACAAAGACCGTGTATCGTGTGATTCCATCTTACATGAAATGTCCAGAACAGGAAAAAACTATAGAGACAGAAAGATTTATGGTTGTGTAGGGCTTGTGAGGGATAAGGGAAAATGAAGAGTGAGTGTGAATAATTATGAGATGTCTCAGTAGGGACAAAAGGTTCTAAAATTGATAGAGATGATGGTTGCACAAGCTGGCAAATACATTAAAAACATTGAATTTGTACATTCTATATGGTTGAACTATACAGTATGCAAAGTATATCTCAATAAAACTGGGATTTTTTTTGTTTGTTTAAAAAGGACATATACAGAAGGTATAACAAGTGCAGAGACCCTGAGGCAGGAACATGCTGGATGTAACTGAGGAGCGATACTGTGTATGGCTGGAGTGGAGTAAAGAGAGTTGTGGGTCATGAGAATGGATAGGTAGGGAAGGGTCAGGATATACAGGGTAGTACAGCCCATGAAAAGGAGTTTATATTTTATTATGAATGCTTTAGGAAGCCACTGGAGGGTTCTGGACAGAGAAGGAGCATAATCTGATAGGTATTATTTAAAAAAAAAAATCTGCCTATGTGGGCTGGGATCTACAGAATGGACACAGGGAGGGCAATTAGAGGCTCTGGCAGGAGGGGTGAGAAATGGTTGTAAGACAATAATATAAATTGTGAAGGCTGTGAAAATTGTTGGACTTGAGATATATTATGAAGTTGAACTTACTAGACGACTGGATGCTTGTGAGAGAAAGGAAAGCATTAGGGAGAATCATGTGCCTATGTCTGTCTGTGTATTTGGCTGTGCATTCCATCTCATAAAGAAAAAGCTGATTTCATTATATCAATTATTGTAGAGGCTCAGAACATTTTATTTGGAGGAGAAAAGAATGCAGTCACATTTTTGTTTCTCTGAACTTTTTAATAATTTATTCATTGATTATGCATATTCAAATAAACTCAGAGAATATTCTTAATGTCATTGGTGTAAGAAATGAACTACCCATAGAGTTCAAACAAAGTGTTTTACATACATAGTAATGACCTGAGATGCAGTCATAGTAATGTCTTTGTGGAATCACATATTTCTCTGTGACAATTTCATGTTGCAGTGCTGTATTAAATGTTTGCAATTGATTGCATCTCATTAATTTTTTGACTTAGTTTTAGATAAATGTCTGGGCTTCAGGGGGATATTCTGTCGCATGTTTTTAGTCATCATTTCTACCTTTTCACATGGCTTCTTCTTACATCTCTATTTACTAAAGCTGATTCTAAAATCAAAGTCTTAAATTAAGCGCTTTGTTCTCTTTATGTAATCATAGTTGGCCTCTTTGTAGCAATGAGTTTATTTTTTTTATAATTATAATTTACATCTGGAAAGCGTTCAGGATTGTTTAGATTTCGTACTTGGTGATTGTTTATATGCACCTTGTATATATAGTTGCGAAATCAGAACATAGCCACAAAATGCATCAAGTACAGAGTTAACTGCAAGAAATCACAGTGAGATATAAGCCAGTTCATTTGTGTTTTCATTAGAAAACATTGAATTGTTGAATTATGTTATTTGTGTTGAGTAGTGACCTACAATAAAGATGCCTGTAACTATTGCCTAAGGCTGTTAACAAGGTAAATAAATGACTTGAATATTTAAAATAAATTAAATCCCCCAGGGGTGCCTGGCTGCCTCAGTCCATAGAGCACAAGACTCCTTTTTTTTTTTTTTTAAGATTTATTCATTTAATTATTTGACAGATAGAGAGAGAGAGAGAGAGAGAGATCACAAGTAGGCAGACAGAGAGAGAGGGGGAAGCAAGCTCCCTGCTGAGCAGAGAGCCTGATGTGGAGGTGGATTCCAGGACCCCAAGATCGTGACCTGAGCAGAAGGCAGAGGCTTTAACCCACTGAGCTACCCAGGTGCCCCAGAGCACAAGACTCTTGATCTTCGGGTCAGGAGTTCAAGCTTCACTTAGGGCTTAGAGCCTACTTAAGGAAAATAAATGAAAAAAAATAAAATAAATCTGTCACTCTGAAACCCTTTTAGTGTTGTAGATTTGCATTCATTTGAGAAAATTCCTTTATGTTTGACACAGAACCCAGCTTCATATTTCTAGTTTCCTATGTTCCTTGTGGGTGGACCAGGGATTCTTCCAGTAGGGGCTCTTTCTGGTTTTAATGATAGCGAAGAGCTTTCTAATTCCCAGAAGTGGGTGATATTTTTTTTTACTACAATTGTCATCCACAAGAGACTGTGGAAATCCAATAATCTATCTTGTACTCTTTCTTTGTGGGTAGGGTATAACCTTGGCAATCAATCACACAGTATGCCCGACATTAATGCTGCTTGCCAACAAGTCTCCTGGGGCTTCTTTCTCCTGTTCTATTTTTATTTTCACATTGGGAACACCCTCCAAGGATGAGAGTATAGTGAGGCTTGTGACTCCCAGGGTATTGAAGCAAGAGCTGTAAGTGCTCCTGCTCTTGTTCCAGGGATAAACAAAGTCGGGGCCAGTTCGTATTGCCCACGAAGAATTTTAACTGGATCGAAATGTCTGCAGGCTGAATCAGTAGGAGAAGGCAAATGTTGGGATTTTGAGGTGAATGCTAAAAGGAAGAAAAACCCCAGGGAAAGGAGAATGCATAAGGGCAAAGGGGCAGTTCCCTCCGATACCAAGGAAACACTGTGCTGTTCTTCTGTGTGTTGCTTGGGGTTGCAGACCAGACATCAAAAATATGTGACATGTGGGCAAACTGCTTGACTCCAGCAACAATCTGTAACTGCTCGACAATATGAATAGCATTTGTAGTCAACCTGATTTTCCCTCAGAGTAGAGATAGCTTGAATTTTTCTTAATTTTGTACCGTAGTGACCAGTGGTCTGCAGGTGGAATTAGCAGTCCAGGGTACATACTGGTCAGCTGATCTCAGTGAAAACTGGTGCTAAATAATCCACGTAGGCACTAGTCCTGCCCCAACTTGCTCTTAAAACTTTGTATCATTAAGTTAATATGCTTATGTTTCATAAACATGGTGAAGTTAAATCCATAAATAGGTAATATAACTATTAGTTGAGTGTGAATGTAGAGAACAGTTGTGTATTTTCTCAGCAGCTGTATTAATAAACTAAGTGAGAGCTGGCCTTACTAATACTTAATTTTTTAACCCTATGTAACATGTGTGAATCTACATAGCCATGTGTACTTTTGTAGATGGAGTAGCAGTGATGATATAGGACCCCAAAGTACCTTTTTACTACTGCGATTATTGTTTTTCAGCCATCACATAAGTTGAGGGATCAGGGAACTGGGCTATAGACCTTTTAAACAGAGATGGTAGGTAATGTAATCGAGAGTTTATTATCTTCTTGGCCAGTAATTCTAGGCTGCTTGCTTCATAGTTTTTAATAGAAAAACTCCATTATCTGCCTGTGATTCCTCAAGAGAACGGAAAATGGGATAATAATGTGTTAGCTTAGCAAGTAGAGTAAGCAGGTCATAAAACTGTTAGATCCTGCTCTGTGGTACTGAAGGAGAAACATTGAAACAATAAACCTATTCTGGCTGGCTAGTTAGCTTTTTATCCATGGAATACTTTCAGTGAAACACACAAAAATAATTTAACAGTGAAAAGCCTATACCCTGGAGTCAAACATTCTGTAATATATCCACATAAGTTATTGATCTTAAGTGCCAATTTCCTTATCTGCAAAATGGGGTATTAATTGTACCTGATGTGTATGGTTCCAATGAGGAAGTTACATATGACATTTAGTACTAGTTTAGCATGTATCTTCATTATTTGATCACAATGTTTCAATTGTCCAAGGGGAGGAAACAACCGTATTGGTTATAAGAAAATTCTCATACATAAATGAACACTTCTTTCACTCCAATTCCCAGTGTAGAAACAATCTGGTTATTAAGATTACTATCTCATCACAGCCAGAGATCACAAATCTAAAACAGGCGGAATTGGTAAGACAGGGATACTCAAGGATTTATTTTTGCTGATACATAATTCATGTAACATAAAATTCACCATTTTAAGTGTGCAGTTCAGGTTTTTTTTTAGCACATTCACTATGTTGTGCACCATCACCACTGTCTAATTTTCGAATGCATCCATCACCCCAGTAGAAAACCCCATAACCCCGTATCTATTGGTAGTCAGTCTGTATTCTTCTTGCTCCGCTAGCAATCACTAATTGACTTTCTATCTCTGTGAATTCGCCTATTCTGGATATTCCACATAAAGAGAATCTTAAAATGTATGACCTCATGTATCTGCCTTTTTTCATGCAGCATAATTTTTTCACAGTTCATCCATGTTGTAAGATGTAATAGTACTTCATTACTTTTTGTGGTTGAATAATACTCAGTAGTGTGGATATGCCACATTGAGTTTATTCATCAGTTGATGAATATTTGAATTCTTTCCATTTGGGGGCAATTACACTTCTAAGAATATTCATGTATGAATTGTTGTGAAAATGTTTTCACTTCTCTTAGATACATACCTAGGTTTGAATTGCTGTTTCGATTTTATGGTAATGGTTTTACTTTTAGAAATTCCCAAACTGTTTGCCACAGTGACTTTACCATTTTACATTTCTACCAGCAAAATATGAAGATTTCTATATTTTCTGATACTTGCCAAATCTCTTTTCCTTTATTTTTGATAATAGCTATCCCAATAGGCACACAGTGCTAGCTCATTTTAGTTTTAATTTGCATTTCTCTGATAATTACTGATGTTGAGAATTTTTGCAAATGCCAATTCGTGATTTGTATGTCTTTATTGGAAAAAAAAGGTCTCTTGTTTAGTTGATGAACACTTTAAAATTGGATTATGTCTTTCTTATTGTTGAGTTAGGAGAGTCCTTTATATATGCTGACTACCAGACCCTTATTAGATAAATAATTTGCAAATATAGTTGACTTTTCAACAATGTGGTGGTTGGGGTGCTGATACCCCTCACAGTTGAAAATCCCCATATAACTTTTGACCCCCCCAAATCTTAACTATTAATAGCATAATGTTGACTGGAAGCCTTACCAATAACAGTCAATTAGCACATATTTTGTTTATTACCTTTATTTTATAATCTTACAGTAAAGTAAGCTAGAGAAAAGATGATATTAAGAAAATCATTAGGAAGAGGAAATATACTAACAGTAGTATGAAAAATCTGCGTTATGTATGGACCCATGTGGTTTAAATCCATATTGTTCAAAGGTCACTATTTTCTCTCCTTCAGTGGGCTTTTTATTTTCTTAACAGTGTCCTTTGACACCCAAGTTCTTAATTTTGATAAAATTTATGTTTTCTTTGGTTGCTTATGTTTTGAGTTTATTCTAAGAAACTGTTACCTAATCCAAGTTCATGGAAATTTACACCATTGTTTCCTTCTAAGAGTTTTATAGTTTTAGCTTTTTGTCTTTTAACATTTCAGTCTTTGTTCCATTTTGAGTTAATTTTTATGTTGTGTGAAGTAGAAGTCCAATGTGGCTCTCTAATTGTCTTGGTCATGGATTTTTGATAGTGCAGATTCTTAGTAGTTTGAATAGCTTGTGACACCTAGATTGATTCTGTGTCTTACCAGTCATGCGTAATAGTCAAAACTCTTGAAAGATACAGGTAACAATCATTTTAAAAACACTTTCAATTAAACAGAAGGTTGTAAGGACAGGAGCAATATAAAGAATAAATAAAAACCACTTCTGTACCTAAATCTTAAGGCCATCCAGTTTAAATATTCGTAACATATTTTTCTATCCTTTATGTGTTTGTCACAATTGTGCATTATTTTGTAAATTTCTTTTCAATTAATATGAACATTTTACTGTGGCAATATTTTAAAAATTTTAAAAACCTACAGTACTAAACCATGTGACTGTGCAATCAATTTCATTCCGTATTGTTACTCATTTTCATTTAATGGTGTTACTATAAATTTTCTTATACTTTAGTGTACATAAATGACTCTGGTTACTTCTCTAGGTAAAATATTAGGATTTGAATTTCATTATCAGAGGATTTTGATATTGCCAACTTTCTAGAAATATTTTGAGTGTCGATTTTGTCTCTAGCATTTCTTTTTGATTCTTAGGATTTCCATATCTCTGCCTACATAGCTCTTCAGTTCTTCGATGCTATCTACTTGACCCATTAGAGCCCTTAGCATTTTATTATAGCTTTTGGTTTCCAGTCTGATAATTCCAACATCCTGCCATGTCTGCTTCTGATGTTTGCTCTGTCTCTTTAATTTGCATTTTTTTGTTTTTTGGAATGCTGTATAATTTTTTCTTGATAGCCAGACAGGAGATAGTGGAACCGTTATAAACAGGCCTTTAGTAATGTTGTGGTGAGGTGTGGGGGAAGAGAAGCATTCTATAGTCCTGTGATTAGGTGTCAGTCTTTCAGGGAGCCTCAGCTTCTGGACTGTGAACTTTTTGTGTGTTTCTCAGGCTTTTCATCCCCACTTAGGTGGAGCAGGTTGGCTACAAGGGGCTGAGCTGGATATTTTACTACCCCCAGGTCAGCTACGCTCTAGTAATACCCTTGCAGGTTAGGCTCTGATTAACTAATTGCCCTAAAGATAGGCCTTGTTAAGAACAAAGTGTATTTCTAAATTGTTCCTTTTCCCCTCTTCCTGCTGGAAGCGCAAAGTGATTTTTCTCTGATACTCACTGTGGGAATTTGTCAAGCTCTTATAAGTAAATCTCAAAATATTGTGGGTCTCTCCTATGACTACTCCTCCCCCGAGTTTTTAACTCTTGGACTTACCACACCAAGCCTTCAGGAATTTATTGATGACAGTGCAAGTTTTCTTGCCCTCGCACTGGTTTCAAGGTTGTTTTGTTTGTGTGTTTCAGCCTCTACTCCTTCTGTAGGCTGTCTTTCCAGCTTTGAGACCAACAGTTGGTTCTGTTTCCTCCCGTCTCTTAAGGTTCCAAAAAGAGTTGTTGATATTTCAGTTTGTTCAGCTTTTTACTTGTTATTAGGACAGAGTGGCAACTTAAAAGATCCTTACATGTAGAACCAAAAACCAATGATCAACTTTGAATTCTTTTAATAGAAATGTAGCAGTTAGAAAGCATAGGGAAGCCTAACTACTGCTTGCTTGAATGGAAAGAAGTTTAAAGAAGTTCAGAGAAGATGGAAATCAATTACATTTTTACTCTAAAGATAAGAAAATAAGGATTAGTGGCACCTCGGTGACTTAGTAGGTTGACCGTCTGCCTTTGGTTCTGGTCATGATCCCAGGGCCCTGGGGTCCAGCCCTGCATCGGGCTCACTGCTGAATGGGGAGTCTGCTTCTCCCTCTGCATCTCCCCCTGCTTATGCTCTCTGTTTTGCTCAAATAAATAATACTAAAAAAAATAGCTATTGATAAAAATGTGCCATAAAATCCTCTAAACCAGAGAGCTCAATGAGTCACCATTGTAAGTTTTCTGAGAGCAGGACCTAGATACCAATTCTTTTGTAAATTCTTCTAACATACAGTAAACATACATTAGTAAATGGTGATCGGCAATCTGGAAGAAATGTAATTTCTTACAATCATGGATTAGTTTCTTCAAAGGACCTAAAAAGAGTACAGCATCCTCTAACCATAGCTTGTGGGGATGGGTAGTCTTATGCAGCTATGTTTTCTACACTATAACTCTTTGCCTATCTCCTGACATGGATAAGTAAAGCAGTGGTGAGCAGTCAATTGGCTGCTCAAAAACCCATGATGTGGCCTCATCCAAATAGACAAATGGGTCATTTAGATTCTAAGTCTTAGAAATTTGACCTGGGAAATTTTGTGAAGCTAATGTCATGAGGAGGAAGGAGATTAAGCAGAATGAGTTTGTCGTCAAGGACATAAAGTAGAAAAGAACATAGGAATGATAACAAACCACAGGCATGAGAGAGAAAATGAAGCTGAAACTATGAGAAGATAAAGAGATAGAGGACTGAGTGCAGGTGTTCATAAGTAGTAAGAAGAGACTGGAAGAGTTATCAAAAGAAGTTAAGATCATCTGTATATTTCTACTGTATTGCTTGATTTGTTTTCAATCCAGAATACCATTCTACACAAGGCCCAATACAACTCTGACTCCTGATACATGAAATTCCATTCCACTCACTATTCCACATGCATCCATGGATACCCTACCCAACCAGCATTTACTTAGCTACCTTATTACAAAGGGTCTAAATAAAGCAACATATATTAATTTTTCTTTTTATTGATGTAGATAAAACTTAATTTCCAATAACACACACACACACACACATACACAAACACACTGAATGATTTTCCACAAACTCCATAAAGCGGAAAGCTCCTCTAATTCATAATAGTTGAATGAAATGTGACCTTTATTCAAGCTGATTTTATTACCTAGTTATCCACTTAATTCATATTGCTTATATTTAAGTAAAAAATTATGTGATGTAAAGGAATGTATCTAATAATTAAAGAAGGACAAAATAGTTTCTACTTACATACTTGACACTATAAGCAGCTTACCGGTTGAGATTTAAGAGTGTTTCCCAAAGGCATTTTCTAAAAATTAGTAAGTTGGCTTAGATACACCAATATAGGTCTCTTTGGAAGTATAATAGTGATTTGAAATTGGTATTTTTAGCTCAACACCAAAATTATTGAATTCTTATAGAAACCAGTATAAATTATACACAGTAAATTTGCTTTGTTTTTGCTCTTAAATACAAAAATTGCACAAAAAATTTTTTTACCAAAAACTTTTCTTTATAATTAAAATTCCATATAGGGGCCCCTGGGTGGCTCAGTTGGTTAAGTATTTGTCTTCAGCTCAGGTCATGATCTCAGGGTCCTGGCATGGAGACCCACACACTGGGTTCTCTGCTCAGTGGGGAATCTGCTTGTCCCTCTCCCTCTGCCCCTCCCCCCATGTTTTCTCTTTCTCCAATAAATAAAATATTTAAAAAAATTAAAATCCCATGTAGTACCTTAATATTTCAATATGGTCATTTGGAAAACAAGATCCCTTTAGCAGTGGACATTGATGTTTGACTAGAAGTCTTAACTATATTATACAAAGTCAGTATTATAAGAACAAAAAAAATTCTGAGAAATTTTGATGCATTTTATATGCTGGTTGGCTCACTGCCAAAAACACCTGAAATAGTGATGCTTAGTAGATGCTTATGGGGTTGGTAACTTGACAGAATAGATAGAAGAAAAGAAATTTTACTTGTTTGTAACACAGAAGATTTGGGTAAAAACAGAGTAGGGGAAAGTAGTATAAGGGGAAGCTGAAAGATTTGGAAACAATTGGAGAAACTGGAGAGAATCTTAGACAGAATCAATACACTTGAGGAAAATTATAGGCTATGTCCACAAGTCTACCCCACAAACAAAGAAGGGAAGAGTATGATTCATAAGGCAGTATTAAATTTCTTACCCTATGATTTTTTAAGTACTTATGAATGTAAATTAAAGGAGAGGTGGGCATGTCCAACTAGCTCTAAAAGAGACTATAGACATCTGTTTATGTACAATTAAACACTGAGAAAATTTGGTTGGAATACTATAGTAGTTCTTTTGTTACCATTGTATAAAGGAAAAAGTGACTTTTTTTTGCAGTATCATTACAAAATAGATATTCTAAGAACAGTTTCCCCTACAAAGCACCATGTTCTTGAAAATCAATCATATACTTTGGAATATGGCAGATTAGAATACTCCAGAGTACCCATCATAAACAAAAGCAAAGTACTGTCATGAAATGTAGTCTATAACATGTCCTTAAGATAACTATTTAATCAGCCAAGCAAATGATTTTAATAAAAAATAGGAAAAAAAAACTACCATGAGAGAAAATCAGAGGAAAATCTTAATGGTATAATTAGAACTCAAAAAATACTGTATATTGAAATAATCAGAAAAATACATTTTAAAACTGAGTAAGAGATAAAAAAAAGTTGAAAACATAAACAAGAGAAAAGAGATTATTATAAGTAACCAGAGAATTTTGAAAAACAATACCTATGACATTTAAGATAAATACATAAATATTGATATTTAATGCTAAAATAACCCCAAAACATTAAATTGTAGAACACAGTTAAAGGGAAAATTCATGAACAGGAAAATGTGAGGAAATCCTGCAGACTTGAACTTAGAGAGATGAAGAGATTAAAGTTATAAAAAAGAATTTAATAATCAAGGAAAACAGAATAAGAAGTTCTTGGATTTGTCTCAGTTTATTTCTAGGTACAGTATAGAGAATGAGCGCCAGTCAACATTAGGGTGCAAATACTTGAGAACTTTTCAGAATAGATAAAAGACATGAATATTAAAAGCAAATTCCAAATAGTATGATTAAAAAGAAAATCCTATCTAGGCTTTAGTAAAAATGCAGAATCCAAAGACACACTAAAGGGAATAACTTAAAAGAAGTAAGAATGAAACAAAAGATTCCTAGCAGGTAAGAGCAATGATTGAATGGGAAATTTCTCAGTAATAATGGGAGCAAGAAAATAATGAAATATTTACTTTGAAATATTGAGAGAAATAAAAGGGTCAACATAATATGTACCTATAAACAATTATTGAAGGAGAGAACCAGATTAAACCAGTTTTAGAAAAATAAAAATGAGAGAATGTACTAGCAATAGGGTCTATAGAATACACTTCAGAAAAAGAAAAATCCCCGAAAGATAGGAGGTTCAATCAAGAAGGAATAAAAATTAATGATGTGGAATGAAATTAATAAAATAGTGAAATTACTCTTAACAATAAAATTTGTGTTGTTAAAAATATGAAAATAAAATAAACATTGTTTCATATAACATTTTGGAGTCTTGGACATTGTCCAAAAAATGGCATGTTAAGATGAGAAGGGTTAATTGGAGTCAGAGTGTTTGGTTTCTTCCAAACCTTGTATTGTTGAGAGGAAATCGAAAGTGTTGATTAAGTTTTGATTTCACATTAAGCATGCAAATTAAAGTTTTAAATATACACACAAAAAAATAATAGAACAGGGGACAGCCAGCTTTTTCTATAAAAACAATAAATAATCCAAACCTTGCCGTCTTTGGTCTTTGTAATAACTACTTAATTCTGTCACGGTATCATGAAGGCAGTCATAGACAATATGTAGAGAAATGAGCATTGGTTTGTTCCAATAAAACTTTTTTTTTAAATATTTACTTATTTATTCATCAGAGAGAGAGGGAACACAAGCAGGGGGAGTGGGAGAGGGAAAAGCAGGCTTCCCGCCAAGCAGGGAGCCCGATGTGCGGATCGATCCCAGGACTCTGGGATCATGACCTGAGTCAAAGGCAGGCAGATGCTTAACCGCCTGAGCCACGCAGGTGCCCCTTCCAATGAAACTTTTTAAAGACAGACAGTAGGCCAAATATGACCTAGGAGATGCAGTTTGTTACCCTCAGTTTAGAGGGACAGCCATCAAACACAAGGAAGGCTAAAACATTTAAGAGTAACAGATTTAGTAAACTCTATCAGACTAAATGTAGGAAAGAAAATAAACAAGATTGAAAAAATCAAATGGATCCAAAATTATATAGATGTAGGTAGAACAAACTAAAACTATCAACTATATTAGTACAAACAAATATAAATGAATTAAACTACTTAGTTGAGAAAGATTGCCAGAAAAGGTACAAAAGAAAATCTAAATTCCTACTCCTTGTAAGAAGCAAAACTAAAATCTTAGGCCACCAAAGGTTGAAAGTAAGTATATAGATAAAGATACACCAGAAAAATGCAAATAAGTAGAAAGCTATTCTAGCTGCATAAATTTTATATGAAATAGACTTGAAGACAAGGAAAGAAAAACATTATTAATTATAAAGAAGATGCTATAGAGTAATAAATGATAAATTCAGTAAGGTATAACACTACTAATATATAATCTAAACAATGACAAGATTAGGAGAAATAAGGACAAATGTCACTATAGTGGGAACTTATATCTCAGGAATTGATAGAAAAAAACAGGGAAATATGAGCAAGGATACAGAAAATTTAAATAACACAATAATGGAATGGGTCTAATTAATAATTACAGAATTCTATTTTCTGAAGTGGGTGAACACCAGTCCATACAAGTCTAAATAAAAAAATTTTTTTTTTGCCTGGGAAATTTCTTTCTTTTATTTAAATTTTGATTCTACTATAATTAAATACAGTATTATATTAGTTTCAGGTGTACAATACAGTGATTCAACAATTCTACACATTACTTAGTGCTTATCATAAGTGTACTCTTAATCCACTTCACTTGTTTCACCCAACACACTTACCCACCTCCCCTCTTGTAACCATTAGTTTGTTCTCTAAGAGTGTTTTTTCTTTTTTGTCTTTTTTTTCCTTTGTTCCTAAATAAATTTTAGAGACTATCATTTTAGGCCACATTCACCTACTTTAAGACAGCTATGTTAAGAATCAACCTAATTGGATAGCCTTGATAATAAACTAGGGAATAATTAAGTCTCCCACAACAATTTATATATTCAAGTCATTGCCAATAAAAGTTCTGCTAGTGGTTTTCTTGAAACATGCAAAATCTAAATATAAAATGTATATGGAAGAATATGACCAATAATGACAATTTTGAGAGAAAACAAAACAAAACTCCAGGAGCTTACTCTAGCAGAATTTAAGACTTAAAAGTCTATGGTATTCAAGACAAATTGACCAAGTAGAACAGAGCAAAAAACCTAGAGATAAATCTATACATACTGGAAATTCAATATATGATGTGTTATTATTGCAGATGATTGGAGAGAAATGTACTGTTCAAGAAATGATGCTGAGGGGCATCTGGGTGGCTCAGTGGGTTAAAGCCTCTGCCTTCGGCTCAGGTCATGATCTCGGGGTCCTGGGATCGAGCCCCGCATGGGGCTCTCTGCTCAGTGGGGAGCCTGCTTTCCCCCTTCTCTCTGCCTGCCTCTCTGCCTACTTGTGGTCTCTCTCTGTCAAATAAATAAAATCTTTAAAAAAAAATGATGCTGAGAAAATAGCTCAACATATGAAAAAATAACATTGCATTCCTACTTCACAACACGTGTGTGCACACACAAACATATACACATAATAATTCCAAATGGATAAATGACCTAAACGTGACGGTTATACCTTGAGACTTAGAAAAAACATAAAGGAAAAGAACTTTATGTTCTAAAGTCATTGAAGTATTTTTTGAAATATTTGTCCTCTGAACATTCAACTGATCTTATTATTTGCTAGAACTAAGCAACTAAAGTTGCTTTACTGCTGCATATAGTAAATGCCTAAAGCAGAAGCCTAGGATTATATTTACATGAATGCTTCACAGGACAACAATTGGGCTACTCCATGATATGACCTAAAGCACATTGAAAACAGAATTTTTTTTAAAGATTTTATTTATTTATTTGACAGAGAGGGGAGAGATTATAAGCAGGCAGAGAGAGAGGGGGAGGGAAGCAGGCTCCCCGCCGAGCAGAGAGCCCTGATGCGGGGCTCGATCCCAGGACCCCGAGATCATGACCTGAGCTAAAGGCAGAGGCTTTAACCCACTGAGCCACTCAGGCGCCCCAAAAACAGAATTTTTTATTTCTAAGCTAACATAAGACTGCCCTGTGACAGTTCTGAGTGACAGTAATGGCATTTGAAAATTAGACACCACATTCTTGGGCTGGATATATGAATGAGTTGAAATAACTCAGAACTGTGAGTATTAAAAATACGTACCCTCCAAATTATTTTACAATGCTGATGACATATTGTGGGTGGCAGCATAGATCTTAGGTAGTGTACGTAAATTGGAAATTAGAGTTTAGGTGCTTAATTTTTCCTTTTGCTAATTTTTCGTGAGACTATAACATGATTTCAAGGTAGGGAAAAACTTTTTTTTTTCTCCCCAAATATGTTTATTTTAATTTTTCAGTGTTACAAGATTGATTTTTCATGCACCACACCCAGTGCTCCATGCAATACGTGTCCTTCTCAATACCCACCACCAGGCTCGCCCACCCTCCAACCCCTCCCTCCAAAACCCTCACTTTGTTGCTCAGAGTCCACAGTCTCTCATGGTTCATCACCCCCTCCGATTTCCCCCCATTCACCCTTCTCTTCCTTCTCACGATGCCCTCCATGATTTTCTTTATACTCCACACGTAAGTGAGACCATAAGATAATTGACTGTCTCCGCTTGGCTTATTTCACTCCGCATAATCTCTTCTAGTCCTGTCCATGTTGATACAAAAGTTGGATATTCATCCTTTCTGATGGAGGCATAATATTCCATTGTATAGATGTACCACATCTTCCTTATCCATTCATCTGTTGAAGGGCATCTTGGTTCTTTCCACAGTTTGGCTATTGTGGCCATTGCAGCTATGAACATTGGGGTACATGTGGCCCTTCTTTGTACTGCATCTGCTTCTTTGGGGTAAACACCGAGTAGTGCAATTACAGGGTCATAGGGTAGCTGTATGTTTAATTTCTTGAGGAATCTCCATACTGTGGGAAAAACTTTCTACTGGGACTTTAGTTGTTGTCATATTTTGTTTGAATATCAACATTCAAACAAAATACGGAAGAAAGAAAGCACAAGTGGTAGAGCGACTTTTATTTGTAGAGAGCTAAAAGGTTTCCACATATTTGACAGAAGATACACTAGTTTCAATCTTAATAGAAGCTAAGCAGTAGAACTGGATGTTGAATTGGACTTCTGGACACTATGCAAAAATGAAGTACTAAACAATTGACTGCATATATCCCTTCAAAGCTTATAATGGAACCAAATAATCTTTATTAGCCTCAAATATGATTCCTACCCCTAGCATCTATAAATAGAAAAGAACTAGGAGACATTAATCAGTAGTGTGATAAATGGTTGATTTAGGAGGTTTTCCCTGTCCTTCCCCATAGATGTGGTCCACTCAGTAACTCTTTCCCATCAAACTAAGTGATGGAGGCCACGAGATTAGAAATGCCTATGAGAAGAAGAGCCTGGCAGCTCATTTTTTGATTGGATGTCTGCTTATCCAGCAGGCTTTGTTTTCCTATGGAAGTGGGGAATGGGATTGGGAAAGAAAATTAAAGACAGCAGGTCCAGACTGGGGTCAGTTGCTGAACAGGCTTCTTTCATATTGCTTGGTTTGGTAGGAATATAGGAATTCTCCATGAGTCAAGTAGATACTACAGAAGGAAGCTCAGTTTGATTTATCTCAGAGGTATGTCACTTATGAGAGCTGACTGCTAGGCTGGATGAAGATAATCCCCTAAGGGGATGGCTAGGTCATGGACATTGGAGAGGCTGTGTGCTGTGGTGAGTGCTGTGAAGTTTGTACTATTATGGGGTGAGGTGTACCACCAACTGCAGGAGAAGTGGTCAGACGAGCTTATCTCCCCCTTCATGGAAGAGGACAATGGAAAGGACCTTCCAACAAGATCACAAAAAAGGTCATTACAATGCCTGAAAGCCAATTTCCAGTGAGAGTCATACTTTTCCATCTTTCCCATCCCTTCATTCCTATCCCAATCCATTGAGGAGGGAAGAGACTGAAAGATATGGTGAAGATGTGTTTTATAAAGAAAGTATTTCCAAGAAAATGTCAGGTAAAATTTAAGAAAGAAGGAAGTCATGTCCATGTGACCAATACCAGATTCAAAAAGCCTGGTGGTGGGTATTAAGGGCATGTATTGCATGGAACATTGTTTATATTGCGTGTAAACAATGAATCTTGGAACACTACATCAAAAACTAATGATGTACTATATGGTGACTAACATAACATAATAAAAAAACAATAAAAATTAAAAATTAAAAAAAGGAAGAGGGAGGGAAGGGTAATAACAACCCAAATAATTAAAGAAAAAAATTCATCTGCTAAAGAAGAACCCATATATAATACTGATAGTATTATTGAGGAGTTTACCAGACATAATCACAGTAAAATTTCAGAATTTGAAGACTAAAAAGAAAATGTTTTAATATGTAATATGTTACCTACAAAGAGAATCAAACCTATAATTTGCACATTAGAATTTAGACTATGGAATAGCAACTACTAGATTCTTTTTTTTTTTTTTTAACATAAAATGTATTTTTTGCCCCAGGGTACATGTCTGTGAATCATCAAGCTTACACATTTCACAGCACTTACCATAGCACATACCCTCTCAATGTCCATAACCCAGCCACCTTATCCCGGGCCCCCCTACACCCCAGCCACTGCGACTACTAGATTCTTAAATGAGAAAGTCTGAAACATGAGAATCCATTGTTTTAGTTAACTTAGCATTTATCTGTTGATACTTATTATCTTAATAAGAAAGATACTTATTACTGCACAGTATTAAAAAATTATACCAACTACATATCCTATATAAAGAAAATAATTGGGAAGAGTTTCTAACCAAGTGACAAACCCCAAGGAGGACATCAGGAAAGGGGATAATGAAGAAGAAACATTAGTGAGCAATGAAACCATGTCTCCGGTTGTAGACACATAGATGGATAATGTTAAATAATGATATAGAAATGAAAAATTTACAAATAATCTAGGACAAAAAGGACCAGAGGTTTAATTTTGGTGAAATCTATAAACTGAGGTGAGAGCAATGATGAACTAAAGACATTTAGTCAAGGTAATTTTAGAGTGGAAAAAGTAAAGGTGTTTTACAAGTTTGATATTTGGGCCATGGAGAAGGCACATTGTTGGAGGGGAAACAGTGACTGCCTTATTTGCATATGATTGTTAAAAACAAGTGCTCACTCTGTGGTTCATAAATACCCGTTTGTGAAGGAGAAAATTAAAGATGAACCTTAAAATTACAAAAAGGAATAAATGGAATGAATAGTGACTGATAATACCAGTTAAAATGTAGAGTGGTAAAATAAGAAACCATGAAAGATGACAGCCAAAGCAAAATGGAAGAATTAAAATACTAGATTACTAATTGCAAATGCCTTTAAATCCCCTTAGATCAGAGATTCAGATTGCACTAGAACACAAAACCCTGAAGTAGATACTTCACAAGAAATACACTTAAAAATAAAAGTGGTAAAGGCTGATGAAAATGGACAGAGATACTAGGAAACTGCAAATAAAAAGCAATTGGTCATAACAATATTAGACAATGTGGGATTTAAATTAGGAAGACTCTACAATATAAAGAGGATATTGGGTAATAACAAAAATGATTCATGAAGACGATATAACACACAATTGTGTATTTCTAATCATTACAGCAGACAGAATAAAACTCATTTCACTGAAAGGCTATCTTGCTAAGTAAAATTGATAGATTTTAATACACTCCTTTATACCGGGAAATACTTAGTATAGAAAAATCAGTAAAGATGTTGGATGAATGAAAAAAAACACATATATATAACATTAGGATGCAAAGTTTAGATATATTTATATAAGAAAAGGTAAAATGTATTTGTATATATCCATGAACATTTACAAATTAGATTCTGTACTTAGAAAAATAAAAATTATGCTATAATTTCTATTCAAAATCTAATTAAATTTAAAATAATGAATTTAACTGGTTATAAAATGTTAATACCTTGGAAATGAAACATACCTGTAAATAATCTTTGGAACAGAGAAGGTAAAAAATGAAATTACAAGCACAAAAGCATTAAGGAAAATATTTTATCACAAATTAGGGAGCAAAAAATCCTTTAACCAATAGAAAATGAAGTTTATGTACCTTCATTAGACTAAAAATAAATAATATTACTATTTATCTGAAGCAGTTGGAAATTACATAACAAACAGGAAAAGGTAATTACTAAATACAAAAGTTAAAATTAATAAGATACAAACCAAAAATAGTAGTACATTGAATAACTAAATCTCAGATTGGATCCTTGGGAAGAAAAATTAAAGTGTCAAATACCATATTTGGCTAATTAAGGAAGAATTAAAAACAAGATAATTTGATATCAAAACTGTTCACAACTGTTTATAAAACTGAACATTAGTAGATTCTAAGGCACTATGCAATTTTATGGCAAAATTTTTAAAAACTAAAGGAAATTAACAAATATAATTCCCTAAAGAAAAAAAAAATGACTGAACATAAAAGATTATAAAGATGATAATAAAGCTTACCATTAAAATGAAGCAGTAAGACAGGGTGATTTGTGCCTAATCTGTGTCTAAATTTTAAAGATAAAATCTGTTACTTAAAATATGTTGGACTATTGAAAATGGTAAATGGTTGGCAATTACTTTTCCTTTTTTTTTATTAACATACAATATATTATTTGCCTCATGGGTACAGTTCTGTGAATCATCAGTCTTACAAACTTCACAGCACTCACCATAGCACATACCCTCTCCAATGTCCATGACCTAGCCACCCTATCCCTCCCCCCATTCCAATCCCAGTAACCCTCAGTTTGTTTCCTGAGATTGAGTCTCTCGTGGCTTGTCTCCCTCCCGGTTAGTTCTTGTCTCATTTTTCCCTCCCTACCCCACACGAATTCCTGCCCTGCCTCTCAAATTCCTCATATCAGAAATACCATATGATAACTATCTTTCTCTGATTGACTTATTTCACTTAGCATAGTATCTTCCAGTTCTCTCCACATCATTGCAAATGGCAAGGTTTCAGGTTTTTTGATGGCTGCGTAGTATTCCATATATATATATATGTATAGTATTTCCATATATATATATAGTATTCCATACACACACACACACACACACACACACACACACACACACCACTTTCCAGCTTTCCTCTTGTGGTTGAGAAAAAGAAAAAAATATATATATATATATATTAGAAAAGAGCCGCACACTTGATTTGGGTGTATTTTGGTCTGTTAGAAGAAACTGCCTCCCAAAATTTTAAAGAGAAAAACATATACACACACACACACACAAATAAGGGCAAAAACAATGAAAGGATAGAATATGATTGTTAAGATGAAAATTAAAAAAGATTCTAAAAAAGGAATTCATAAGATTAAAAAAGTTGGTTGAAGAAAAAAAAGGAAAGAAAGTGATCAGGCTGGAAACAGAACAAAGCCTTGCCCTAGATTGAGGGTATATTTTGTTCTGTTAGAAGAAACTATATCCCAAAATTTTAAAGAAAGAAAAACCTATATGTATGCAAAAAATAAGGTTAAATACAATGAAGGGATAGAATATGACTATAACAATTTTAAAAAGATTTTTAAAAAGGTACTGATAAGATAAAATAATTAAAATAGCTTAAAATAGGAAAGAGGAAAAATTTTAAAAAATAGAATAAGAAAAAATATTAAAAAATTAACTTTGAAAGACTAATAATCATGGGGGAAAAGCCATGAATTCTATATGCTGTATTCCTGTAGCCCTGAAGTTTTTCAATTCTCATTGATCAGTGAACTTGGTCTTGGCTGGATGTTCTTGCTAATCTTCTTGGGGGGGTTATTGCAGTGATTCTCAAATGTCTTTACCTGGGGCGGAATTGCACTGACCTTGCCAAGGGCCAGGCTAAGTAATCTGCTTGGATTTGCTCTCGGTAGCTTTTGTTCTGTGAATGCTTTCCATCTAGTTTTGGAGAAAAAGAATGAAAATGGCAGCCTCCCAATATCTGACCCCATAGGAACCGAGAGCTCAGGATCCCACTCCTCAGTGCACCATGAGAGAAAAGCAGTCAATCATACCCATCTCTCTGGTCTACTGGTCTCTGGCTGCACTCTGTCCTCTCCCCGCCTGTGACCGAGCTTTCCTATCTCTGGCAAAGGGTCCCATTTGGAGTCTAAACCCAGCATATTCCTGCAGCAAACACATGTCCTGCTCTTCCCAGAGGAGGAAGAAAGGAGTCCCCCAGATCTGCCACTTGTGGGGTCCTGCTTGAAGAGCAGCACCCTGACTGTGCCTCAGATCACAGTTTAAGGTAACCTCAAGCTGAGAGCCCACTCCTTGGCTCGGTCTCTGCAGTCACCTTCTCTGCTCTGATACCCAGGAGCTCTGTCGCTCTCAGGCACCTCTGGCCTTTTTGTGACCCCCAGGTTCCTGAGAGTACAATATCCCATCAAGGGCTTCACACCCCACTTTGCCTCTGGAGTGACTTCCCTCAGTAGAGCACTTGTAGAAGTTACGATTTTGTGCTCTGCTGCTCTACCACTTGCCAGGAGCCAGCCCCTCCCCCCCATGGTCTGTCTTCCGTCTATCTTCCCATACATCCCCTCGAATTCACTTCTCTGCATGCCCTACCTTCCAGAAAGTGGTCGCTTTTCCATTGCTATAATTGCTACTCTTCTTTTCTTTGATCTCCTGTTGAGTTTGTAGGTGTTCAGAATGGTTTGATAACTAGCTGAACTCCTGGGACCCAATGATTTTTAAGTCCCCTACTCCTCCGCCATCTTGCTCTGAGACTTGGCAATTACTTTTCAAGACTACATAACTTTAATAGAAAAGAATATTATAGGTAATGTCCCAAAGACAATGATACACAAAACTGTCTGATGAATATAGTTATAAAAAATTTTATTAAAGAAATCCCAGTAATGCTTGGGTGCTTCAGTAAGAGGAAATCTGTTAACATAATTCAAAATGCCACTACCACTGTTGGAGAAAAGTAGTGTGTTGATACCAACAGATTCTGAAAAATCCTTTGATAAGTCAGCAGTGATGCCTAATAAGAATTCAATTAAGAAAAATAGAATTAAGCTATTTAAATATCATAAAAGTTTTTCAAACACAAGTTACATCATATAATGAAAATGTCATTCTTACTGAATTAATATGTAAGTTTAATGAAATTACATGTAGAATTTCATTTGATAATGATTGGAGCATAGCATTTTAAAATTTATATAAATATAAACAAATACAAATTTCTGAGGATAACTAATGGAAGGCTTGGTTTTCCAAAAAGCAGAACTATAATGCTACTATAATCAAATCAACGTGGTGTTGGGACAAGAACAGCCAAATTAAGAAGTACAACTGTATAATATTATCCAGAAATTGTTAACAGTATATATGATTTTGTAAATCATAGCAAAAATATCATTTAAATTCAATGTTGGGGGGAAACATCATATTCAGTAAATGAGGTTGGCACAGTGGATATACATTTTGAAGAAAAGTGAACTGTCTCATAAATTAAAAATTTCTAGAAAATTTTTTAATCACATAAAATATATTTTTTAAAGATTTTATTCATTTACTTGTCAGATAGACACAGAGAGAGGACAAGCAGGGGAGCTACAGGTAGAGGGAGAGCAGGCTCACTGCTGAGCAAGGAGCTCCGTGCAGGGCTCAATCCCAGAACCCTGGGCTCTTGACTGGAGGCAAAGGCAGATACTTAACTGGCTGTGCCAATCAGGCATCCCTAAATAAAGGATTTTTTAAATAAAGATTTTATTTATTTGTTTATTTTAGAGACAGAGAGTTTAGGGGGATAAGTAAACTTAGCACTGAGCCCCACATGGGGCTGGATCTCAGGACCCTGAGATCATGCCTTGAACTGAAATGAAGAGTCAGATGTTGAAGTGACTGAGCCACCCAACCACCCCTCAAATAAAGGATTTTAATGTACATGAAAAGAAACACAAAATAAATTGAAAAAAGTAATATTAAACGAATAGGAAATGTCACTATCGGCTTATGATTTCCTTTTACTTTGTTATTTTAATTACACTGTACTTATCACTACAAGTGCACTCCTTAATCCCAATCACCTGTTTCATTCATTTTCTCACCTACCTCCCTTCTGATAACCATCATTCTGACTATTGCTTGGGCATGCTTGGGTGGCTCAGCTGGTTAAGTGTCCCACTTGATTTTGGCTCAGGTCCCACATTGGACTCTATACTGAGTGTGGAGCCTGCTTGGGATTCTCTCTGCTTCTTCTAACATCTCTTGTCCTGTTCATGCTCTCTAAAAAATGAAGAAAAAAATTTTAAGAATTTTAAGAATTAAAAAGTCTTGCTTTGTCTTTTTTCCCCTTTGCTTATCTTTTTTGTTTGTTTGTTTCTTAAGTTCCACATAGGAGAAGGTACTTGTCTTTCTCTGATTTCATTTAGCATCACATTTTCTAGATCCATCTATGTTGTTGCAAATGGCAAGGTTTCATTTATTTTTATGGCTGAGCATGTATGTGTATATATATATACACACATACATACCATTTCTTTATGTATAGATTGATAGACACTTGGGCCACTACCATATCTTGACTACTGTAAATAGTGCTGCTATAAACATAGGGGTACATGTATCCCTTTGAATTAATGTTTTTGTATTCTTTGGGTAAATAACTAGTAGTGTGCTTGTTGGCTTGCAGGGTAGTTCTATTTTAAACTTATTTTGGTTTAGTGGTCATGAACTCCTTTAGTTTTTGTTTGAATGTTTAACTCTTTATCTCTCCTCTTATTATGAATGGTAGGCATGCTGAATAGAGCATTCTTGGCCGCAGGCTTTTCCCATTGAGCACTTTGAATATATCATGCTACTTCTTTCTGGCTTGCAAAGTTTCTCCTGAAAAATCCACTGAGAGCCTTATGGGGTTTCCTTTGTATGTAGCTACTTTTCCCCCTTTGTCACTATATTTTGCTATTTTATTACAGTATGCCTTGGTGTGGCTTTGCTTTTGTTGAATTGGGAGTGGGTATTCTATGTGCCTCCTCGATTTGTGTATCTGTTTCCTTCACACAGTAGGGAAATTTTCAGCTATTTTTTTCTTCAAATTAATTTCTTCTTCAAGCTCTTTTCTTCTTCTGGGACTCTTAGATTATGAATGATTACTACATTTGATGGAGTCACTGAGTTCCCTAAGTCTGTTAATATTTTGCATAATGTTTTTTTCTCCCTTTTATTCAGCTTGATTACTTTACATCACTCTGAGTTCTCGGACATTAATTCAGTTCTCTACTTCTTCCAGCCCACTATTCATTCCATCAAGCATGTTTCTCATTTTGTATATTGAGCCCTTTATGTCTGTTATGTTATTCCTTGTCTTTGTGTGAATGTTCTCACTGATGTCCTCTACTCTTTCTTCAAGTCCAGTGAGTATCTTTATGATCATCACTTTAAATTGTCCATCAGGCTTGTTACTTAGATCTGTTTTGCTTAGATCTCTAGCCATGGCCTTGTCCTGTTCTTTCATTTGGGATAAATTCCTCTGTCTCCTTATTTTGTCTAAGTCTTTGTGCCTCTTTCTCTGTGTTAGGAAAGTCAGATATGTCTCCTGTTCTTGAAGTAATGGCTTTGTGTGTGTGTGTGTGCACGTGCGATTTGTGCTTATGTTTGTTTAGTATTTATTTAGTATTCATTTTACTTGGGGCTTTATTTGGTGCTTGCCATTAATTTTTGGAAAATTATCAGCCATTATTACTTCAAATATTTCTTGTCTGCTTATTTCAATTATATATGCATGTTATGTCTTTTGACAGTTTGTGGATGCTCTGTTCTTTTTCGTTTTTCTTCCCTAACCTTTTTGGATTTCAGTTTGGGAAATTCCTTTTGACCTTTCTTCAGAGTTGATATCTAGTCTATTGAGGAAGTCATTGAAGGCACACTTCGTTTCTGCTAAAGTGGTTTTGATTTCTAGCATTTCCATTTACTTTGTTAGAATTTTTATCTCTCTGCTTACCTTACTCATCTGTTCTTGCGTAGTTTCTCTTTATTCCATTAGTCCTTAAAATGTTAATTAAAATTATTTTTAACTTTCTAATAATTCTCACATCTATATCATACCCAAGTCTGGTTGCGATTCTTTGTCTTTTCAGACCTTTTTTTTTTTTTTTTGGCTTTGTTATGCTTTGTAATTTTTTGTTGAAAGCTGAACATGTTGAATACAGTAATGGGAAATGAAGTAACTAGGCCATTAGTATAAGGATTTATGTGTTAACATACTATTCTATTAATATAATACATTAAATTAAGCAGTTATTAATAAATTAACATATATTAACAGCTAGGAGTTGGGCTAATATAGCTTTATAGAGCTTTCCAGAAGCTTCAGATTCCTCTAGTGTCCTTGTTTTTTGACTTCAGGCTTTCCTAAGTACTCCTCTTCAGAGAATCTGTGTGTTTAGCTCTTTAGCTGTCATCCACTGGTTTAAACTGGAATCCTGTGGTATGGTGTTAAGGTGTATGGAAGGGTGAGTGTTCTATGATCTTTGACTTGAATCTCTGTCCTTTTGTGGGCCTGTGTTTCAAACCTGATACACGCGTGTTTCTGTAGTGGTATAGTTCTTTTTGTTCCTCCTTCCCGCCTATTTCTTGAATTTGTGACCATTGATTACTATATATCCCTCCCAATTGGGTGAGACAGGAAGGCTGCAGAATTCTCTTTCTCCAGTAGGGAGAAAAAGAGGTGAAAGGTGGGAGGAATTCTCTTTCTCCAGCAGGGCATTGGCAAAGGACTTTATTCTGGAAAGTAGCCATTTGTTATGGAGAAGGCTCTTGGCTTGTTTTGCAGTGGTTGCTCTTTTGTTCCCTCTATCAGAGACACTAGGAGATCTTCCTAGAAAACAGGATAAGAACTTGGTGAGATGCTGGAAGAAAAAGTCCCTTCAGAGTATGGTCACCCTCTAGCTTCTTATTCTCTACTTGTTCATAATCAGTCTCCAGAAATGCATCAAATTACACTAAAGCACTTCTACTGCTTTATTGTTCCATGTAGGTAGATATCACTTGATATTTCTTCATTGAGGCACCTTTCCAAATTTTGGGGTGATGGTTTGTCAGCGACTCCAGTTCCTTAAGAGAATCAAGAAAAATTCTTAATTTTCAATTTGTGTAGCTTTTTGTTGTTGTTGTAAGGATTGGAGTCATTTTTAATATCTTCACATGCAGGAGCTGAAATTGGAAGCTGTATGATTGAAAAAATAGAGTGTATAAGAATAGAAAACTTAGCATAACAAAAGACAGCATAGAAAAAATAGATTTTAGTAAGACCTAGTTTTTAGAAAAATCTATTTGCAACCTAGATAACGGCTATAGAATGTATTGCTATGCAATAGAAGAAATCTTACTGATACACAAGATAAAAATGAGTTAGAAATGTGATCAGTTAACAAAGAGCAAACCAAATGGCCAATAAATACATGAAAAATTAAATTAATAGTTAAGTAACAAAATGAAAAAATTAATATTAAATAATTGTGGCACTCATATTTTGGAAGAAATACAAAATGTTGCAACTTCTTTTGGAAAATAAACCTGCAGCAATCATTAAAATAAAAGGTCCAAAACCCTTAACCCTAGACTACTCAATGTTCTATAACCATTTCATATAAATAAAAATAGATGAAGGCATGCACATGGAAATGGATAGCCTATAACTATTAATATAGTGAATACTCAGTACTAGGAAAATGCTTAAATAAATTGTGGAATAGCCAAATTGTGGAATATTTTGAACTCATTGAAATGACCAATGTGAATTGGAGCTATATCACTTGACTTGGAGGAATTGCCATAAAAGTATTTATGAATGCAAAAAGCAGAATGTAAAAAGTATGTTTGATTCTAATGTTGAAAAATAGTAAAAAAAAAAAAATCTATCTACGTAAAGGTTTTATTAAAGTTATAGATTATTTTTATGATTTTTTTATATGGCAAAACAATAGAGCATAGGAAATTTTTAAAAATTCCTTTATATGCATGGGAATGCTTGTATAATTTTGAATAAGCAAATTGAAACATTTAAAAAACACATAAAACAATTGACATGGGTTGTCTCAGAAGATGGGATAGTGAAGGACATATGGAACAAATGATGAATTTTTCTTCATACGTTTTTGCATTCACTGTTCCAAAGCTTATATTAAAATATAAATTTGACAAAAGTCAAATATACAAGCTATGAAGAATAAAAAAATATAGTAATATACTTCCATAGAGATTTTACTGACAATATCAGCCTGGATTTCGTGAACATAATAGTTACAAGTATAGGAATATAAGGGACTTAATATAGGAATCAAGTGTTACACGGCTTTATTTTTTTAATTTATTTTTTTATTATATGAATTTATTTATTAAGAGTAATACTATAAAAAATCCTTTCAAGGAAATTATTACATGTTTTCCTTCGTGTTGTTTCTGATATATGCCTTTTTAAAAACAATTTAAAAACAATTTATTTAAATCTAGTTGATGAGCATACAGTGTCGTATTGGTTTCAGGAGTAGAATTCAGAGGTTCATCACTTACATACAGCACCCAGTGCTTATCATAAAAAAGTGCCTTCCTTAATACTCATCATCCATCCAGCCCATCCCCCAACCACCTCCCACCATCAGCCCTCAGTTTGTTCTCTATTGTTAAGAGTCTCTCTCTCTCCCTCTCTGTCTCTTTCTCTGTCTCCCTTTTTTTCAGTGTTACATGGCTTTAAGAGGAGCTGAGGGAATGATACTCTGTAAGGCTATATCTGGATTATCAGAGAAGGTTTTTAGCCACTTTAGCAGAGCCACTGAGTCAGATGGCCCAGATCTCTCTAGAAAAAAATGTTTTTCACTTCCTCAACAGACTGGAAAACCTTAACAGAAGATTGTCTTACCAATCTTCTCAACATAGGCTTGGTCAGTCATAGTTCCAAACTTAACCAAGTTGATGCAACACAGTCTAGTACAGCCTACTTTTTTGTCAACTTGGCATTCATATACTTCTTTTAAACTTTCAAAATAAGCAGCACATCATGCTTCTTGGGCTAACATAATGTAAATACACCTAATCATAAAGTGGCATCACATCTTGTGAGGAACTAAATTCATTGCTGTATTATGTTGGTTATAAGCACATCACTAACGTCAGCCCACATTCAAAAGAAGTGAATGGGGCACCTGGTGGCTCAGTGAGTTAAAGCTTCTGCCTTCGGCTCTGGTCATGATCTCAGGGTTCTGGGATCAAGCCCCGCATCTAACTTTCTGCTCAACAGGGAGCCTGCTTGCCCCTCTCTGCCTGCCTCTCTGCCTGCTTGCGGTCTCTCTCTCTGTCAAATAAATAAATAAAATCTTAAAAAAAAAAGTGGATTGCATAAGAACATAAATATCCAAGCATAGACATCATTGGGGGTCATCTTAGAAGTCTGCCTGCCATATTGGGCATACTTCTTTCTGCCACGATTGTGTATTAGCAGACCAGTTGTACCAGTCACCATTTTTTTTTAATTCCATGGCATAAGGAGCTCAAGGTGACCCTAACATTCTCTGCTCTTAGTTCAATGGAACCATTGCTTTATCTCTTTGTGGATTCATTCCATTGGGAACTAAGATTTCTAACCCCACAGAACCCTTTTGAGCAGGAAAGATAAATTCAAATCCAGCTCAAGTGTCTATTCCAGTAAGAAACAATCACTACTCCTTCCATGAAAATGAAATTAACTTGCCAATCTACAGCTCTCTGGTCACTCTGGAGTATTGTTATATCAGGGACTCATGGTTTATCTCTACCACTGGCAAATTGGGCACTCAGCATTGAGAGAACCAGATTAGCCTTGTTAAGTGGATGCCCACATTGATGATTGTATCTGTTCCCACTCTTCACTTTAAAACTAGGAGCATGGCAAGAGTGTTGCTTGAGATAACTGCTGTAGGTGTTAAAACAGCATTAATCACTTGGCTTTCACAAGCCCCCTTTTAGAAAAGTGGATCACTGTGCTGTTTTGTGTCCCTAAGAATTTGTGTTAGCTCAGAGCTAGTGTCCAGTAATACCTAAGATGTTTGGTTATTTCTTTCCCTAAAACAGAAATCCCCTGGTAAATGGCCACAGATGCATGTTCTTTTGGAAAGAACTAAATGAATAATTTACAAAATATACTTTTGGCAGTGTAGCAATATCCTTCCTCAAGGAGATAAAGCATCCTTCCTCTTCATTTAAGGTGCTCTGAGTCTGCAAACCACTCAAGTCTGAGAAGTGGATAAGGGCCTCAGCTCTTGTAGCAATGCAAGTCCAGCCTCTATTTACCAGTCCTAAGGTTTTTGCTTATACAAATCAAATAGACTTGATTTAGGAGGCTGTTCATCTCTACCCATCCTAAGGATATAATTATTTAGCCACAAAGATCTCTACATGTCAAACTATGTGCCTACTGCTCCATCCCTGCTACCCAGTATGGTAACTATGCCGACTTAACCCAGGTAATTAAGTGCCAGTAACAAATGCATCACGTAGCTCCTGTCACTTTAGAATCCCACCATCCCCATTGTTCTTTTGGGAATCTGTTCCACTGATAGCCTCCCCCCACAGTCATTTTTGATATGGAAAGAATAGTCATAAATAGCCTTTTAAGGTTGAATATTTCTCCCTTACCAATGTTTTCTGAAAAGCTTAAGGTAGAGGGTGGATGTGAGCATTGGAACACAAAACAATCCTATCTCTGTAAGCCTTTGGGCACTGCCTTCTTCAGTAAATTTTGGCCACCACAGAGACCAATTACAGTCAACCAAGCAAACAAGCTGTCCCAGTTATTCCCAGTTGTTCAGGGTAGCACACTGAATCCCGAATCACTCAGTGATTCCTATAAGCCCAGCTGAATCCAATAGTGTATTCCTTCCTCCTTGTTCTAACGTCCTTAGCGTTCATTCTCAAAAGTATTCCCCCAGTTTGCACAGATTGTGAATTTGTGAAAAGATTGTATTTCTGTTGATGTCTATGATGTTGACTCCAAATTCAGACTTGGTATTTTTTTTGTTCAAGATTTGAGTCCAGTTAAAAGTTAATAATCAATGAATGCTGATAGAGTAGGTCTTGTGAAAATGAGCATTCTCCTACAAGGCTACAGATTGTTTCGAGGAGTAAGAGGAGGTTTCAACTATGTGGAAATTGTGGATTCAAAGTCTTCAGGTCCATTGGGATCTGTCTGGATGTCTCAGTCATTAGGGTTACATTCCTTCCCATTAATTGTCACACACACACACACACACACACACACACACACACTTGTAAGAGACCCTGAGAATTTATGGATTTGATTAACATTTCAACTTAGTCACTTACAGTCTCAGATTTTGTATTTGGTTTTCAGAAGTTTCAAACCTGTAACTAAAAACAATAGGTAATCTTTCAGGATAGTCATGGATGTTTCTGGTTTCTTACCCAGGACTTGAGATGGGAATTTCCAGCCTTGACTTAATCATTTCTTTTTTCCATTTTTTCCATTGTAGGTACAATAGCCAAACATCCCCTCCACTCAATACACTCCATCCCTATATTCCATATTATGATGATAACTTTGTTTTTAGGTTGGTACTTAGTCACCCAAAGCTAAAGGTGACTCCACATGACAATTTAAGAAACTATTTTACAACTCTGTATCATGGTCGATATCTAATTTGCCATTCACAGGTTATTAATGCTTTTAAATCCAGTTACATTATAGAACCAATTCTAGGTTCCTATGTTCAAGATTCTGTTCCCCTGGATCCACCTTTGTACCAAAAACTGTATAAGTCTGAGTTCAGGAAAACTGAGACAAGTATTACAGGAATGAATGGTTTAATATGGGAATTCAAGTTCATATACATACATAGCTGGTAGTGATCTGTCTGGAAGGCTGTAGTTAGCGTGTCAGAGAAATTCGTTAATCATTTCATCCTGAAGCAGTAATACTGAGTAAAAAAATCTCAGAATATTCATGAAGTTAAGCATGTGAAATCTCAAAATGGGAATTAATGAAGAGGTCTGAGGAATCACCACAGTGAATGAAATCTTCATGTTTGAATCTCATGGCCTCCCAAGAATAGCAGCTTCTGTTTCACCTCTGCCTTCCAAATAATGTGTGTGAGCCCCTCATTGGCAAGTTCCAACTTGAAATAATACAGGGAGGGGGACTCTGTGAAACACATTTCCTAGATTTGAATGGAAATAGTAGCAGTATATCAGATTGTCAATAGATGATCTAGAATCACCTAGTTCTTCCCTGTCTATACTATGATTTTCTAAATGTCCAAACTCTAAAAAGTCGAGGTATCTTTTAAAACATTCTGTATTAGGGTGTTGAGTTCAACCACCATTTATTGAGAGCTCTGTTTTAGATACTATACTAAAATACGGAATACAAAGACAAAGTCAAATTTCTTCATTATTTCGTAGGCTAGCAAGAAAGAAAAATATAGCAACAAAAAAGTGATATTTATTTGAAGGATACTACAGCAATGGTATATATCAAGGTACAGTGAAATAAAATGTGTTAAGTAAAAAGAACAAAATGTGAAAAAGCATATATTCCAAAAGATGAAATATTTAGAAGAAATGCAAATAGTTTTATATGGCTGGAAATTAAAAGAGTTCAAAAACACAATAAGAGAGCTTAAGTTGGAAAAGCAGGAGGGCTTAAAGTCAGGAGGAATATATACAAGAGGTTTAATTGTTTTTGTAGGAAATTGGAACCAAATATATTTAGGCCCTGGAGATATGTTTTGTATGAAAATAACTTTTATAGCAATATAGTGGTGGAACTGGAGTGGATTAAGGATAGAGGTAGAAAGGTATGTTAGAAAGCAATTGCTATAGTCTAGGTAAAAATTAAGTAAATACTGTGGTAGTTGTAGTAGAGAGATGTTTTTAAAGGGAAGTTCTTAATTTAGTGAGTGTTTGGTGGGATATAGAGATGTGCATGGAGAGATAATCTGGCATAACCTTTCTAGTTCTGGCTTTGTTGACCAAAAAAATACATAAAAGCCATTAGCTAAAATAGGAGCTCAAGATAATGTGTTCTTTTAAAGAAATAAACGATGGAGAAATATCTTGATCCTTTTTATTACTTTGAAATGGAACTATTTTTAATATTATAAAATGGACAAAATGTTCCTGTGTTCCATGGTACATAAAGACAATATACTTTAATAACATTCAAATGAGAAATGTAATGTACGTACAAATTTAGCTACTTAACATGACCTTTCATATCTATCAATTAGAAACCTGTGTAAATAGTATGCTTTGATTGTCAGAAAACGTAGGCAAGGTATAAGAAACTTAAAGAATTAAACCTGAGCTATTCACTTTATGCAAGCCAAGACATGTTACATCATTTCCTTTTTTTCTTCTCTCCCACTCTTCTTTATTAATTTGTAAATTCTGAGTTCACTACTTACACCCTTGTCATAGTTTTCTTTCCACAATAACTCACATAATTCTGTTCCTAAGTACACTTCCTGAACAAACAAAGGAATAATTTAATTAACCAAATGAGAAGTACTACATTATCACAAAGTACTGATAGCAGCGTTAGATTAGGGTCAGGAGATCTGAGTCCTTGAATCTGTTCTGTCATTTCAGCGGGTGACTTAAATCTCTTCAAGCTTCAGTTACATTATGTGAATGATTTATTACTTCTATTTTTGCACTTATAAGACTACAGTTTGATGTATTTATTTTCTGGAATGCCCTACTGGGTAGAAAAACAATGTATCCTAGTCATTTTGTATTCCTAACAATTGGTCTAGTACCAAGCATATGGTAGAGGCCTAATGGATAATAGTTCAAAGTTTAGATAATTACCAAGAGTGTGAAGGAAGTTTAGAATATGGAAGGTGGGAGCAAAACTGTATCTTGAGAATCTGTAAGACCTAAGATGAAGAGAAAATCAAAAATTGAGGCTAGAACAATCATAAATCCTGGGGGGAGTTGGGAATATCTCAACTCCAGTAGAGCAAGTCTGCTCATGGGATCAAAAGGCAAAAGTAGGCTTAATTCTGAGCAAGAGTCATTTGCATCTGGTCTGTTTGGACCAACTGTGGGAAGTACTAGGTTTGAGACTGTAATGTAAGAAATAATTAGTTGGGGACTTGCCACTTCTGGATTGTTACCACTTGTTTGGTAGTAGTGGTGGTGATGGTCGTAGTGTAGCATAGTTAATAAACTAGATTATACGGTTGTTCTTTACACTTCAAGTACGTTCTTCAGAGTCAGAACCATTATGTGGTTAAAAATCTACCTAGGCTGCCACGAATACTTGTTCAGATCATGTCTTCATAAGGGTGCCTGGCTGAGGTATAAGAATCTACATGGGGCTCTGATTGCCAAGTCATGACCCTGGGAAGAGGAGAGGCAGAAAGTAGACACAGGAAGAGCTATGCTTCTTAGTTGATCTGTCTGACAGAAACCTTTTTATAATTTTCATTTGTTTTGAAACAATATGAGTCTTGAGTTGGATTTTTGATTTCCTGAGCTATCATTTTAAATCCCTTCTCACCTCCTTTCTGCTACCCTGAAGTGCTCAACAAAATATTTTCACAACTAATATCTTGTTAGGTGAAAATAGTTCTAACTTGAGTTTTGTGTTTTCCAGACTGAGTAGTTCCAAGTTTTCTAAGCATTTTCTATGCCATTGAATTTCCTAGAAATTCATGCTTATTTTTCTTTCTCCTGCTAGTCCTTAGTTTTGCAGAGATCTCCTTAAAAAACTTATGTTTGAATTCCAGCTCCACTCTTTACTAGCTTTATGACTTTGGACAGTTATGTAATCTCTCTTTGCCTTAGTTCAGTTATTACCTTAAAACATTAATTATTTCACAAATATTTATTGAGCACCTACTATGTACTCCACAAGCTTATAGGTGGTTGAGAAACAGTAGTGTATAATACAAAGTTCCTTGGTTTAATGGGAATTATATTAATTTTTATGATATTTCTTGGCACATAGTAGATGATAGTTATACGTGTATGTTATATGAAATATGGTATATGTGTATGGTATAGAAGTGATAAATGCTATAATTTATGTGTGTATATATTTGTGTGTATCTGTGTAGGAGGGTGATGTCCCAAGTAGTCAAAATATATCAGATATACTCTCATACTGTTGAATGCATGAATTTTAAAACCTTCTTAAATTTGAACAGATATTACTTCTTTAAAGGTAGCATAAAATCGTTTTAGTAGCTGGGTTAATCACTGCTCTTGTTAAGGCTAAAGACAGCTTATACCTTCGGTTACTATTTGTACAAGATAACACTGAATGCTGTTACTAGTTAATGAGACTAGTGTGTAAAGTACAAGTCTTTGGGAAACACCAGAACTTACTCTGTGCATGTAGGGCTGTTTCCTTGACATTGCCTCTGCCTTACTGTGAATTCTGCTTTCACTCTTCTTGCCTTTGATCCGCCCACTCTCCCCAGCCAAACGGTGTGCTGGAGCCAACTTGTACCTGCTGTTCAGCTGATAGTTAAAAATTCAGGAATTAAAAAAAAAAAACAGGAATTTTACAAGCTGGTTGAAAGCTGCTGTTGTTGGCTTAAAAATGGCTATGAAAGGGGTATTTACACAGGAATCACCAAATCCTACATCTCAAAACTTTTTTTTTTTTTCTAGGACAATGTAGTAGAACATTGTTCAGATGATACTTGATCAGTGTCTTATTACTGTGTTTATAGTTGCCAATTGAGCTTTTCTTGAGTATTTACTAAAAATTAGTCTTTTGGCTGGTACATGTTCATCTGTGTCCTCCATCTAGGATATTGACATTTTAAAAAATTTTAATTCTGATACAGTTAACACAGTGTTATATTAGTTTCAGGTGTACGGTATAGAGATTCAATAATTCTATATATTACTCAGTACTTACTTAACATGGCAAGTATATTATAAATCCCCTTAACCTGTTTCATCCCCCCACCCACCTCCCCTCTGGTAACCATCAGTTTGTACTCTTTACTTAACACTTTGTTTATTCAGTTTGTTTCCTTTTTAGTTTGTTCATTTGTTTTGTGAATTAAATTCCACATAGGAGTGAAATCATGTTGTTTTTCTCTGACTTATTTCACCTAGCTTTATACTCTCTAGCTTCATCCATGTAGTTGCAAATGGCAAGATTTTATTTTTTATGACTGGGTAATGTTACATTATAGTCCCTGTGTGTGTGTGTGTGTGTGTGTGTATACATACATATACATATACATATCTTCTTTATGTATCAATGTACAATTGCTTTCATAATTAGACTATTATAAATAATGTTGCAGTAAACATAGGGGTGCATGTATCTTTTTAATTAGTGTTTTCATATCCTTTGGATAAATACACAGTAGTGGAATTACTGGATCATGTGGCAATTTTATTTTTAAGTTTTTGTGGAAACTTCATACTGTTTTCCACAGTAGCTACACCAGTTTGCATTCCCACCAACAGTACATTTGGGTTCCTTTTTGTCTGCATTCTCACCAACACTTACTGTATCTTATGTTTTTTATGTTAGCCATCCTCACAGGTATGAGGTGATATTTCACTGTGGTTTTGATTTGCATTTCTTTGATGATGAGTAATGTTGAGCATCTTTTCATGTGTCTGTTGGCTGGCTGTATATCTTCTTAGGAAAAATGTCTATTCATATCTTCTCCCTTTTTAATTGAATTATTTGGGGGTTTTGGTATTCATGTTTATCGGTTCTCTGTATATTTGGGATATTAACCCCTTATCAGATATGTCATTTTCAAATATCTTCTCCCATTCAGTAGGTTGTCTTTGGTTTATTACTCCCTTTTATGTGCAGAAGTTTTTTATTTTGATAGAGTCCCTGTAGTTTATTTTTGCTTGTTTCCCTAACCTCAAGAGACCTATTTAGAAAAATGTCCCTAAGGTTAATGTCAGGGAAATTACTGCCTGTCCTCTTTCATAGGGTTCTCAAGGTTTCAGGTGTCAAATTTAGGTCTTTAATCCATTTTGAGTTTAGTTTTGTGTATGGTGTAAGAAAGTGGCCCGGTTTCATTCTTTTACATGTAACTGTCCTATTTGTTTAAAAGATTGTCTTTTTCCTGTTGCATATTCTTGGCTTCTTTGTAGAAGATTACTTTACCATATAATAGGTTATCAGTATTTTAAGACATTATTTTTTTAAGATGAAATATGATAGCGGGAGTTCCTAAAAACTTTCATGACCATAAGAGTCTTTGTTTTTGTCACTGATATCTTAGCCACCTTGAAGATAGCATGATGCATAGTAGGTATTCAGTAAGTATTTGTAGACAAATGAATGTTTTACTTGTAGTTACTAAACTGAAACAATATAGTTAAGTAACTGAGGTCATGCAGGTAGTATGGAGCAGAGCTAGAATTCAAATATAGGCAGTGTTTTGTTAAGGTTTTGTTTGTTTTCCAAAACTAAAGGAGTTAACAGAGCTGGACTGTGATTTAGTCACATTTCACCCAGGTGATACCCTGAGGAAGAGAAAAGAAAGCAGGCGCCCCCATCAAATCTTCTTGTCAACTGGAACGTTGACTATACAGAGTAATACTGTTATTCAAGAGGAAGGAGACTATGTGTGTAGTGTTCCTAAAAGAATTCTCTTTGCAGGGCTGCCTACCTCCACCATTCTTGGGTACTAAAGCCCATAGGCAGCACCACAGTGAGGACGTAGGTGAGAACTGACACATGGCACAAACAGCTCAAATCATTGATAGACTTTCAGTAATCCATATCCCTGAACTTGTCTTATGTTTGACATGAATGGAAATCACACACAAAATTGTGTGTAAGCACAATTCTGGTGTTCATATCTTATGATATTTGATGAAAGAAACATCATGCTGGCCAGTGGGAACCATCTGCTTGTAAGACTGTTCTCCTGGAACTGGATCCCAGTCCTTGGACTGAGGAACATTAAAGACAAATAGTGCTCTAAAGAAAGGAAAAAAGAAACGGGTCGCCTGGGTGGCTCAGTGGGTTAAGCCTCTGCCTTCAGCTCAGATCTCAGGTCCTGGGATCAAGCCCCATATCGGGCTCTTTGCTCAGGAGGGAGCCTGCTTCCCCCCTCTCTCTTTGCCTGCTTCTCTGCCTACTTGTGATTTCTTTCTCTGTAAAATAAGTAAATAAAATCTTAAAAAAAAAAAAAAAAAAAAGGCAGTCCCAGCCACTGGAGGGGGACTTGTAGAAGACATTTGTAGCAAAGAGACCCACATAGGGTCTGGTCCTGGCCAGGTTCCAGGTCTTAGCCAGTCCCAGTCATTGGAGTGAGACCAAGATTTTGATGTATGTGTTTGTGGTGACCAGTATCTGTTTAAGACCAGGTTTGAGTTTAGGGTTTTTTGCCAAAATGGCCAACTCCAGATAGTCCCAGACACTTGAGTGAGACTTAGAAAATTTCAGTGAAGGAAATCCAAAGCCCAGAGTTCTTTGAGCAAACTGTTATAGGGGACAGGCTCTGCTTTGTGGGTCTGAAGATGGTAATATTTCCTAGATAACGAATTATTATATTATTATTATTATTATTATTATTAAAGATTTCATGTATTCATGCAAGACAGAGAGGCAGAGGCAGAGGGAGAAGCAGGCTCCTCACAGAGCAGGGAGCCCAACATGGGGCTCAATCCCAGGACCTTAGGATCATGACCTGAGTGGAAGGCAGATGATTAACCAAATGAGCCACCCAGGGTCCCTGGGTAATGAATTATTTAATAAACAAAATCTATGAGGCAGCACTTCCTAGAACATATTATGTAAGTGCTATAGTTCTGGGGTATTAAATGGAGATGTCTCACAATTTAGCCTCCTTTATGATGAAAATAAGAAGTATATATGCTATGTGAAGTGACCCTGTGGACTTGTAGAGATTTCATTTATTATTCCATGCCAATGTTTCACATGTGAAGATAGGACTAGGGGAACTATCCTTGATATCCTAGGCATCTTCTGCTTTGTCTGAAACTCTTGTCTCTTTTCCTTAAAATTATTAGTGCAATATAACACTTGGTAATATCTCTGGTTCATTTGTGTCTGATTTCCTAGCTGACTTTGTTACTCAAATGATGAATATGGTTGAAGTTTGGGAGAATGAACCATGAGCATGATGTCAAATTAGTTCCTTCCTCTTCTGCTTAACTCAGAAACAGCAGGTATCAAAGCAACAACTTTAATCTTTTCCTTCAGTAGGGGGTGAAGGGAAGATTGAAGAAGAGCAATTTAGTTTTTTAATTTAATTTTTTAATCAATACTGTATATATTGCAAAACAAGCACCACAATAAATCTACTTAACATCCATCACCATCCATACATAGTCATATGACATTTATTTTATAACTGTAAATTTGTTATTTTTGACCTCCTTCATCCATTTTATCCACCTCCCAACCTCTGCCCCGGCAACCACCAATCTATTCTGTTTATCTATGAGCTCAGGGATTTTTTTTCCTTAGATGGCAAATAAAAGTGAAGTCATATGATACATGCCTTTCTCTGACTTATTTCATTTAGCATCATTCCCTCAAGGCGCATCCATGTCATTGCACATGCCCAGATTTCCTTCTTTTTTGTGGCTGTGTGATACTCCATTGCGTATGTGTATGTGGTAAGCATATATATATATATATATATACACACCACTTTTTAAAAAAATTAAGTATAGTTTACACACAATGTTACATTAGTTTCAGGTGTACAACTTAGTGATTGGACAAGTTTATACATTATGCTAGTTTCACAAGTATAGCTACCATCTGACCCATTTCAACACTATTACATTACTATTTTTATTTCCTCATGCTTTGCTTCTTAGTCCTATGACTTACTCATTCTATGACTGGAGGGCTGTATCTCCCTCTCTCCTTAACCTATTTTGCCTAACCCCCCAAACTCCCTCCCTTCTGGCAACCATCAGTTTGTTTTCTATATTTATAGTTCTGATTCTGCTTTTTGTTCATTTTTAAAGAATTCATTTATGAATACTTTTTGTCTTAGTCTAAATTATTTCACTTAGCATAAAAATCTCTAGGTCCATCCATGTTGTCTCAAATGGCATAATCTCATCCTTTTACGAATGTGTGATATTCCATTATATATATACCATATCTTTATTCCTTCATCTTATAATTGGCACTTAGGTTGCTGCCATGTCTTGTCTATTATAAATAATGCTGCAATAAACATAAGGATGCTTGTATCTTTTTGAGTTAGTGTTTTCATTTTGCCTTGGTAAATACCTAATATTGGAATTATTGGATCATATGGTTATTTCTGTTTTTAATTTTTGAGGAAACTCCCTACTGTGTTCCACAGTAGATGTACTACTTTACGTTCCCACCAACAGCACACAAAGGTTCCTTTTTCTCCCCAATCCTTGCCAATACATGTTTCTTTTTTTTCTTTTTTTAGCCATTCTGAGAGATATAAGATGATATCTCACTGTAGTTTTGATTTGCATTTCCCTGATAATGATGGATGTTGAGCATCATTTCATGTATCTGTTAGTCATCCGTACGTCATCTTTGGAAAAATGTCTATTCAGGTCCTTTGCCCATTTTTAAATCAGATTGTTCTTTTGGTGTTCAGTTGTATCAATTCTTTATATGTTTGGGATATTAACTCCTTATTGGACATATCATTTGCAAGTTTATCTTCTGCCATTCATTCATTGTTTCCTTTGCTGTGCAGAAGCTTTTTATTTTGATATAGTCCCAAGAATTTATTTATACTTTGTTTTCCCTTGCCCTATGGGACATAACTAGAAAAATGTTGCTATAGATGATGTCAGAGAAATTATTGCCAGTACTCTCTTCTACGATTTTTTTTTTTTGGTTTCAGGTCTCACATTTAGGTCTTTAATACATTTTGTTTTGTGTATGGTTTTAGTCCAGTTTCATGTTTTTACATGTAGCTGTCCAGTTTTCCCAGCATAATTTAAAAGACTGTCTTTTCCCCATTGTATATTCTTGCCTCTTTTGTCATAGATTACTTGACCATAGAAATGTGGGTTTAGTTCTGGAGTCTCTGTTCTTTTCCATCAATCCGTATGTCTGATTTTGTGCCAGTACCATACTGTTTTGATTACTATAGCTCTGTAGTATATCTTGAAATCTGGAATTGTGGTACTTCCTGCTCTATTGTTCTTTCTCCCAATTGCTCTGGTTATTTGGGGTCTCCTGTGTTTCCAAACAAATTTTGGTATTATTTGTTCTAGTTCTATTAAAAATGCTATTAGTATCTCTATAGGAATTGCAATGAATCTGTAGATTGTTGTGTGTTATATGGACATTTTGACAATATTCTAAACCACCAGCATGGAATATCTTTCCATTTGTGTCATTTTTCATCAGTGTTTTGTAGTTTGCATAGTACAGATTATTCACCTCTGGTTAACTTTATCTCTAGGTATCATTTTTGGTGCATTTGTAAATGGTATTGTTTCTTTAATTTCTCTTTCTGTGATTTCATTGTTAGTGTACAGAAACAATACTGATTTCTGGGTATTAATTTTGTACCCTGCCACATTACTGAATTTGTTTATCCTCATAGTTTCCTTTTAGGATTTTCTATGTATATGATCATGTTGTCTGCAAATAGTGACAATTTAACTAATTTACCAATATGAATGTCTTATTTCTTTTTATTGTCTGATTGCTGTGGCTAGGACTTCCAGCACTGTGTTGAATAGTTGTGGCTTTTGTGGATATCCTTATTTTGTTCCTCACCTCAGAAGAAAAGCTCTCAGTTTTTCACATCATTGAGGATGATCTTATGTATGGGTTTTTCATATATTGCCTTTATTGAGCTATGTTCCCTCTAACCCCATTTTGTTGAGAGTTCTTATCATGAATGGATGTTTAATCTTGTCAAATGCTTTTTCTGCATCTGTTAAGATGGTCATATGATTTTTACCCTTCATTTTGTTGATGTGACATTGATTCCTTTGCAAATATTGAACCATTCTTGCATCCTGAGAATCAATTCCACTGGATTGTGGTGAGTGATCTTCTTAATGTATTTTTGTATGCAGTTTGATAATATTTTGTTGAGGATTTTTGCATCTATCATCATAAGGGATATTTGCCTATAGTTTTCTTTTTTGGGGATGTATTTGTCTAATTTTGGTATCGGGGTAAGCCTGACCTCATAGAATGTATTTGGAAACTTACCTTCTTCTTCCATTTTTGGAATAGTTTGAGAAGAATAGATACTAAAACTTACTTAAATGTTTGGTAGAACTCACCAGTGAATCCATTTCGTCCTGGATTATTTCGTGGTAGTTTTTTGATTAACAATTCAGTTTTGTTATTCATAACTTGTTCAGATTTTCTGTTTCTTCCTGGTTCAGTTTGAAAGATTTATTATTTCTAGGAATTTTCCATTTCTTCTAGATTGTATGGTTTGTCCACATATAATTTTTCAGAATATTCTCTATTAATCTCTTGTATTTCTGTAGTGTTAGTTGTTACTTCTCCTTTCTCAATTTTGTTTATATTTTCAAAGAACCAGCTCTTGATTTCACTAAATTTTTTTTTAGTCTTTACATCATTTATTTCTGCTCTAATTGTTTACTATCACGTTGTTTAATCTCAACATGTTACTGTTTTTTGTTTGTTTTGTTGTTGTTTTTTTACAGTTTTTTTTCTTGTGATTTATTTCTAGTTCCATTCCATTGTGATTGGAAAAGATGTATGATTTCAGTCTTCTCAAATTTATTAAAACTTGTTTTTTAATGTCCTAATATATGACCAATTTTGGAGAATGTTCCATGTGCATTTTTAAATAATATATAGTAGGTTTTTGGATGAAATATTCTGTATTTACCTGTTATGTCTATCTGGACCAATGTGTCATTCAAAGACATTGTTTCCTTACTGATTTTTCTGTCTGGAGGATCTATCCATTGATGTAAGTGGAATGTTAAAGTTCCCTGCTATTATTGTATTACTATGAATTTCTCTTTTTATATTTGTTAATGTTTGCTATATGTATTTAGGTGTCCCACTGTTGGGCATGTAGATATTTACAATGTTTTTTATATCCTCTTGTAGGATTGATCACTTTGTCAATACGTAATGTCTTTTGTCTCTTGTTACAGTCTTTGTTTTAACATCTGTATTCCTGATTAAAGTATTGCTACCCAGGCTTTTTTTGCCGGGGAGGGGGCACTTGCTTTTGCATGGTTACTGTTTTTCTATTCCTTCATTTGCAGTTTTAATATGTCTTTAGGTCTGAGATGAATCTCTTGTAGGTTGTATGTAGATGGATCTTGTTGTTTTTTTTGTTGGTTTTTTTAATCCATTTGATTTATATTATATATTTATATTTTATATATAAATAAATATATATTATATATATATTTTATATTATATTATATATTTATATAACAATCCAATTGTTTTATACAAACAAT
>CM052806.1:58643768-58685203 GCA_028533885.1 Nasua narica
TTCATGATTTTATTAATTTGGGTCCTTTCTCTTTTCTTTTTGATAAGTCTGGCCAAGGGTTTATCAATTTTATTAATTCTTTCAAAGAACCAGCTCCTAGTTTCGTTGATTTGTTCTACTGTTCTTTTGGTTTCTATTTCATTGATTTCTGCTCTGATCTTTATTATTTCTCTTCTTCTGCTGGGTTTAGGTTTTATCTTTTGTTCTTTCTCCAGCTCCTTGAGGTGTAGGGTTAGGTTATGTATTTGAGATCTTTCTTGTTTCTTGAGAAAGGCTTGTATTGCTATATATTTTCCTCTCAGGACTGCCTTTGCTGTGTCCCAGAGATTCTGAACAGTTGTATGTAGATGGATCTTGTTGTTTTTTTGTTGGTTTTTTTAATCCATTCTACCACTCTGTGTCTTTATTGGAGCCCTTGGGACCTTAACATTTAAAGTAATTATTAATAGGTATGTACTTATTTCTATTTTAAAAAGTTGTTTTCTAGTTGTTTTTATTGTTTGTCTTTGTTGCTTCTTCTCTTGCTCTCTTTCTTTGTGATAGTTGACTATCTGTAGTCTTTTGTTGGCTTTCTTTCTCTAAATTTTTTGTGTATCCTAGGTTTTAGGTTTGTGGTTGCCATGAGGTTCATATAGAACATCCCAAGTAAGTAGTAGTCCATATTAATTTGGTGGATTTAAATTCAAACACATTATTAAAAAAAGAAAAAATCTTTTTCTTTTTCACATTCTCTTCCATTTTGCTCCCTTCTCCACATCTTATGTATATGTTGCCATATTGTACATTTTTTATTCATATTTTTCTTATGTATAATTATGACCATTTCTTTTCTACTTAAAAAAGTCATTTTGACATTTCTTATAAAGCTGGTTTAGTAGCAATAAACTCCATGGTGTAAACCTCTTTGGTTCATCTCATTTGTAATTCTGTGCTTCCTGGACTTTGATATCTATTTCCTTCGCTAGATTCGGGAGGTTCAGTTCTTTCTTCAAGTAAATTTTCTCTTCCTTACTTTCTTTGTTCTTCTGGAACCCCTATAATGCAAGTATTTTGTTGCTTGATGTCCATGAGATTGCTTAATTGCTCCTCATTTAAAAAAATTTATTTTCTTTTTGCTTTTCAGCTTTATGCTATCCATTACCCTGTCTTCCAGATGGCTGATCCATTTTTCTGCATCCATTAATCTATTTTTGGTTTCCTCTAGTGTGTTTTTTATTTCAGTTATTGTGTTCTTCAGTTCTGATTGGTTCTTTTTAATATTTTCTATTTCTTCATTGAAGGTCTCACTGAGTTCTTCCACCCTTTTCTCTAGCTCCACGAGAGTCTTTTATGATTATTACTTTAAATTCTTAATCAGGCATATTGCTTATTTCTGTTTCATTTGTTCTTTTTGAGTTTTTTTCTTGTTCTCTTTTTTGGAGCACATTCCTATCTCCCCATTTTGCTTTACTTTCTATGTTTCTATGGATTAAGCAAAATGGCTACTTCTACTAAACTCCAAGTAGTAGTTTTGTGTATGGTGTCCTCTATGTAGAGAGTATGCTGGTTGGCGAGGATTATGGCTCCGTATACTAACTACCCTTTTAAACAGCGGTGTGTCTCTCTCTGTTGCTGTTCTCTTGACAAACTATCTTCTGTTGTGGAGAAGTTCAGTCAGTTCTTCATCAGGAGGAATTATTCTATTAATAGGTAGATTTTGGTGTTTTCTGTGGAGGAGATGGGTTCAGAGTCCTCATCTGTCACTATCTTGAATAGGAAATACACCTATATCAGTTTCTTCATTCATTCATCCATGGACACTTACATTATTTCCTTATCTCGGCTATTACAAATAATTCTGCACTGAACATTGGATTGCATATACATTTTTGTTAGGATTTTCATTTTCTTCAGATAAATACCCAGACGTGGAATTGCTGGATCATATGGTAGTTAAATTTTTTAATGTTTTTAGGAACCTCCACATTTTCCATAGTGGCTGTACCAATTTACATTCCCACCAGTAATGAACAAGGTTTCTCTTTTCTCCACATTCTCATCAGCACTTCTTGGGTTTTTATTTTTTCTTTTTGAGAATAGCTATTCTAACAGTTGTGAGGTGATAGCTCATTGTGGTTTTGATTTGCTTTTTTTCTGATGATTGGTGACGTCGAAAACATTTTCATGGACCTGGTGGCCATCTGTATGTCTTTGGAAAAATGTGTATTCAGATCCTTTGTTCTTTTTTTAAACAAGATCTATCTATCTTTCTTTCTTTCTTTCTTTTTTCTTTCTTTCTTTTTTCTTTCTTTCTTTTTCTTTCTTTCTTTCTTTCTTTCTTTCTTTCTTTCTTTCTCTTTCTTTCTTTCTTTGCTATTGAGTCGTATGAGGGTTTTTTTTAAGATTTTGTTTTATTTTTTGATGGAGTGTGCACAAGTGGTAGAGGTGGGGGGAGAGGGAGAAGCTGACACCCCACTGAGCAGAGAGCCTGATGCAGGGCTTGATCCCAGGATCCTGAACCGAAGGAGATGTTAACTGAGCCACTCAGGTTGTATGAGTTTTTTTTTTTTAAAGATTTTATTTATTTATTTGACAGAGAGAGAGAGATCACAGGTAGGCAGAGAGGCAGGCAGAGAGAAAGGGGGAAGGAGGCTCCCTGGTGAGGAGAGAGCCCGATGTGGGGCTTGATCCCAGGACCCTGAGATCATGACCTGAGCTGAAGGCAGAGGCTTTAACCCACTGAGCCACCCAAGTGCCCCTATGAGTTATTAATATATCTTACATACTCATTCCTTATCAGATACATGATTTGCATATGGGTTCTCGCATTCACTAGGTTGCCTTTTATTTTGTGGATGGGTTCCTTTGCTTTGAAGAAAGTTTGTAATTTTTTTCTTTTGTTACCTTTGCTTCCAAAAAATAAGTGCCATGACCACTGTCAAGGAGATGACCACCTTTGTTCTTTGATAGTTTTATGGTTTCAAGCCTTACATTCATGTCTTTAATCCACTTTAGTTAATTTTTGTGTATAGTGTAAGATAGTGATCTAGTTTTATTCTTTTGCATTTGGCTAATTTTCTCAGTACCATTTCCTTTCCCTATTGTACATTCTTGGCTCATTTGTCATAAGTTAACTGCCCATACATGAATTTGTTTCTGGACTCTGTATTCTATTCTCTCTGGTTTTGTGGCAATGCCATATGATCTTGATTACTATAGCAATGTAATATGGTTTGAAATCAGGGAGTGTGAAACCCCCAGCTTTGTTCTTCTTTCTGAGGATTGCTTTGACTATTTGAGATACAATCCATCTAATTTGTAAATTCAGTATTCTGAGTTATAGGCTATTTCTATTTACATGGCTAGCTGGCAAATAAATTTAGAGACACCTATCAATTGTCAATGTTAAGAATAGAGGCAAAGCATTCACAATTCAAAGCATGCATCACTCTATCAAAATAAGCTATGTATTCCTTCTATCCTAACCTTTGCTCTATAAAAAAAGAATTATCATAACAAATATCATAACAAAGCCCCATGTTTCCTACATATTTTTGTGACTACACATTTCAAGGACAAGTTTTCCAAACAGAGGTGTTGATTTATATCCATAAACGTACTACCAGAATCTGAGTTTCTTTGACTTCAAGTGACTTCAAGAAGTCAAGGTTATCATTTTTTAACACTTGTACAAACTTAAAGTGGTAGGGTTTCTTTTTGAATCCTGGAGAATAATTTATTAATTACATTCAACTGATGTGTCATGTCTTTTTTGAAGAACTGGCCTGAAGCATAGTTATTAAGCATAGTTATTAACCATAGTTATTAAATACATACATAGTAATGTATTTACTGTAAATTTATTGAAAACTTACTATATGCTAGGCATTGCTCCAAGAACTTTCTGTTGAATATCTCCTTTTATCCTCCCACTAACACCTGAGGGATAAATACTATTATCCCCACTTTACAGATACATAGGTACAGAGAAATTACATAGTTTGCCCATGGTTACATAATTGGTAATTGCTTTGAGTCAAACAGTTCAGAATGATTTCAACCTGGAACGAAACTTGAAGATAGGAATGGATATAAAACCCCAGATATAATAGTCCAGTAATTGTAGATGATTCATCACTAGCTATATGTAGGTCCTAAGCTGAAGGACTGGATCCAAAAATCCAGAAGTGCTAGAAGATTGTCACCAGGCCGTTCTCCATAGCTGTTCATTTTAGGGATATGGAACCAATTATAAATGATGTATATATATTTTTTCTTTTAGGCATACTACTATGTCCATTCTCATTTTCACACTACAGTTTAAGGAACAATCTAGAGTGGAGATATGATGGAGTGGTAGGAAGGTGATGGTTGCATTGAGTTGATGAGTTTTGTCTTCCTCTATCATTCATTAGTCAATTGCACTTATTAATAAATACCTATACTAGACAATACAGGAAATTTTTGATATTTGGTAGGAAATATGCTCTCCAACCTTTTACATTAAAAAAAAAGTTTAGAGTATGAGAGGAAATGGATATGGATTACTTTCATTATAATTATACAAACCACATTATGGAAAAGATTGACATGTGCAAAGCTGTACATTATTTAATGTATACATCTCAATGAGTTTGGAATTATCACACCATGGAATTATCACCACCATCAAGTCCATAACATATCCATCACCTCCCACAAACCCTATTGTTATTATTATTTTTGTGTTGTGGACACTTAAGATTTATCATCTTAGCAACTTCTAGCTGCACGTACATAATTGTTAACTCTAGGCACTATGCTATATAGTAGATCTTTAGAAATTATTTATCTTACATAATTGAAATTTTATATACTTGTGGCCATCACCTCTCCATTTCCTCCTCCTCTAAGTAACCACCATTCTGCTCTCACCTTCTATGAGTTGGACTATTTTAAATTCACATATAAGTGAAGTCATTAATAATGTTCCATTGTATGCACATATTATATTTTATTTTCAGTTATGAGTGGACACTTAGGTTCTTTCCATATTTTGGCTATTGTGAATAATCCTGTAAGGGACATGGGAGTGCCATGAAATATCTTTGACATTCTGACTTCAGTTGTTTGGATAAATCCTCCAGAAGTGGAAGCTCTGGATCATAAGATGTAATTTTTTAATGGAATCTGCATACTTTTTTCCATAATGCCTGAACCAATTAAATCATCCCAAACAATGTACCAGAATTATTTTTTTCCACATCCTCACCAACATTTATATCTTGTTTTTGAGATAATAGCCATCCTAACAAGTTTAAGGTGTTATCTCTTGGTGGTTTTGATTTGCATTTGCCTGATAGTTAGTGATAAATTCTACTATACATCTTAGCGAAATTTTCCTTTATGTGTAACGTACATTTTTATATTATTTGTAATTCACATATTATACATTTACTTGTATAAATATACACATTACAAACTTAAACTTCAGTACTTAGTTTTATGGTCACTTTTATGATCATTACTTAAAATTATGTATACTGTTTTATACTGTTGTAGTAGCAATGATTTTATCTTTCATCCCTTCTAAGTAATGTGCCTTTATTTATTCAAAAGCAGAAGTAGTTTCCCATCAGTTTATAGTGGGTGGATGCTTTGCATTACATTTTAAATGCTGCTCTGGAAATAGGCAATTAGTTATAAACCAGGCCTGCCATTGTCATTTATTGATGAAGAAACACTGATACTGAGTTCCTTCTTTTGTAATTTCGAGATAAGCTGTCCTCCCAAAGACATCAAGATAAGAGGAATCAATGTACATTGTCATTTTGACAGGCCATACTCTCCTGTTAGTTTACAATCTGCTCAAGGAGAGAAAACTATCAGATAATTTTGCTGACAGTGATGACCAAGAGAGTGAGTCTGGGGTTGGTTGGTATCGAGGACAGCCTGTCAAGGCTGAGTGGAAACACAGTCACTTGTTCTAACAATGCCATTGCCCTACAGGGGGAGCCCTGATGACAGCTGATCCCTCCCTGCAGTTTGAAGTCCTTGCTAATGACCTAACTGTAATTCTCTGACCTCTCAACAAGGATCCTAAATGCTTCCTCAGGCCGGCAAGGTACTGTGAGCTATTTTCATTATATGTGTTTTTAGAACATTAGTCCTGTTTTGAAATCACGCTGTTCTGTGGGGTAGAAACACCAAGGACAATTCATTTGCTCCTAGATGATGTGGAGAAAGGACTGGTTCATCTTTGAAGTTGAGTGAAAAGTGATAATTTTTACTATAGATAGTGAAAAACTCAACCATCTTATTGGGGTGGAAGAGCGGTATTAAAATAAATATTACTTAATTAACTATAAATGTATATCCACCATGAATTTCAGCTTTCATAAGGACCCATGAAGCCCAACTCATGGCCTCAGTCTCATGAAATAGCTGTTATTCACGAATCTTTCTTTTTAGGAAGTCAACTCTGAGATCAAATGAAAAGCAAACCACTCTATTCTCTGTTTTCTTAACTCTTCGCCTTCTTATGCTAGAAAAATATCTAATGTTTTTAATTACTACATTAAACAACTACAGATATATTTTTATAGACTCAATCATCAGAACCAATGTGTTAGAATCAAGGGTACTAATTATTTTATTCTGAAGTCTGAATTTTTTTTATTCTTAAAAGATAATTTTAATAATCGTTAAAACCAGTAAAACAAATGTAAATACTAACCCAAACATTATAATACGGGAATTTTAGGTGAATCACAGACTATTTTTACATACGTGAAATAAAGAGCTAGATGGAAAGGAACTATTAGAATAATTAAAGAATTACAAAAGAATAACAAAAAATGACATAATTACTTGAAATTTTTCTGCTTTTAAGCCTGCATGGGAAAATGTGATAGGATGATTTTAAGCCTACATGAGAGAATGCGCTAGGATGAAGTAGTAAGTGAAAGTGCCTTGCCCAGGTTCTGAAACTTAGTGCTAAATATATGAATGGTGGTCTCTGACTTCTGTTTTGCTAAAGATAAAAATATGGGATATGTGTACTGCCTGATTTTTCTCTTAATACTATTTTTATGATGTTAAAGGACAAAAAGGACATGGATATTGAAAACCCAAAATTATTTTCATTGCTGTTACGGTTTTTTAGGGTAATAGGCATTACTGTATCACCAATAGAACTAATGGCATCCACAACAATTGTGAATGCTGACTCCCTAGATCTTGTCACAATCAATTTTGCATCCCATGGCCTGTCGGGCTGAGTTAGTCTAGACATGGCCCATGGAGTGTAAAGTGTTTGAGAATCTGAGGTAAGGCTAAAGAAACCCATGCCAAAAAAATCTTTGATATAAATGTGCTAAAATTGCTTTTGTTCTTCTATATTATTCCCCTTCTCAGTTGTGTTAATTCTGTTCAAGAGCAAAATAATATATAAAGAAGTAGCCAAGGATTGGTTTTCATAGTCTTTTGGGAAATTATTACTAAACGTGATTATTAGTTCAACCAGCAAATCCCACTAGATGGGTTCTAATAAGGATGTGCTTTGTACAGAGATTCAACTTACTAAAAAATAAAAAATAAAAAATAAAATCATCCTGACAAGGAGTGACTTGATCTTTTTTCTTTAGATTATTAATATAAATTGATGTATGGCTTCCTGAACCTGAATTTTACTTGGTTTTAATTCATTTTTGATAGCATAAAGAAAGAAAACAACTCTTGCTAAATTATTCCTCATGTTGTTTAATAAGAGTGAGCATTGCACTACATTATGGCTCCTGAAAATCCATTAGTCTATTGTGAAATATATAATTATAGACTATTATGAAAATAAGAAATTTTTATTACACATATGCATTTGACAGCCTGCAATTAGTTTAGACTCTCTAATTAACATATGTTTTACTTAATGGTGAGTGATTAGGGATTATCATTTAATTATGGATAATTTCAAATGCTCCTCTATTTTTGTGAATCTTAGAAATAAAAATAAGCATTTGTTAAGAGCAAGGAGAGTGTGCTTTCCTGCTTTGTTTTGTCCAGTACCAAGAATTATTATGAAATAAGTAGTAATAAAATTGCTTTCCTCTGAGTAAATTGCTGAATATTTTTTGCCATATACTATCACATTTATGAATGCTGCTATTCTTTTATATGAGTTATTCATGAGTAACTTTGCACATAAAGAAGAATCAATAGTACAGAGAACTATAGAAGTGGTTGTGATTTGCATTAATTGAATATCATTTTTTCCCCAAGTAGTTGTTCTAAACACTTAGATTCATCAATCTACCCTAATTAGAAGAATATATAATCAGGTTACAGACAAATTATACTTTGTCATGTCATAGTATCTGACCATCTTTGAATAGTTCTTTTGTTTTTGTATAATGTTTGATGAGCTCACAAAAGTTTTTCTACTTGGTGGTTTTGCTTTATCTCATAGATAAATTTCTATGTTTAGAAAACATGAAGTATAATAATCCATTTCTTCCTCTGTATACCAAATGAAACTGCCATCAAAATATAAGGTTTTTGAAATGTTAATTGTTTTCTGTTTCTATAAATCTGGAATTAATGGGATGAATTAATATTTCTAAAATCAGAATATCTTTATTGAGGTTTATAAGCAAGGGAAAGATATTTACTAATTTCTTGTAATATCTTTCTCAGTATTTATGGTTTAATTTGCATTTTTGACAGAATACATTGCTTAAAAAAAAACCAAATCCATATATTAAAAATATAAGTAGAGAGACTCTAATTAAGTTGGGCTGTGTAGATGTTTGCTGAAAGTAACTAATGCCCTAAAGCATATTTTTAAAAAGTTGGGGGAGGAAGTGAGAATGGTCTTCTGTGGTTGTATTTAAAATATAAGTGGCCTAGATAACCTAGATTTTTTTTTTAAGCAGTTCACACAGTTTATTCTGCAATGTAATAGGAGAGAACTTCCATTGCAGTGGACATAAGGCAGACACAGGGTAGATCTCTGGGGTACATCCTTTATACAGATGAACAAATAACTTTAGGTTTCACAACATGTGGCAGGCATGATTTGTTGCATACCAACAGCCATTCAGTCCTTCCTTCTCCCTTCCTAAAAGAGCCATGATTTTATTAGAGGAGACTATGTGCCTACCCACCCAGGCACTGCTAACCCCATTCCCCTTTGCCAGGTTTCCCAGGCTTGTGAACCAGTACCTTCTTATGAAATATAAGAAATCTCTGAGGGACTTTTGAGAAAGACTTTTTTCCCCAAATAAAAGACACAGACTTGAAATGCAAAAGCTTTTGCCTTTCTACTTCCAGCCTTTGATTGGGAATCAAATGTCTGGAACAGCAACAGCCACACTATATTCACTGAGGAAACAACTATGAAGACAAAAAGCCACCATGATAAGGATCCCAGTGTGGAAGAACAGAAAGAGCCTGGGACCTTAGGCTGTATTGCTTCTCTGTTTTGAAACAAACCTCAGTTGAGAATGCCAGATGAATGGCATGTACTGAGTAACTTACTGTGGGGGGCAGAGTAATGATCCCAAAGATGTTCGTACTCTAATCCCTGAGACCTGTGAATATGCTACTTTTTAGGCAAAAGGGACTTTGTCAGTGTGATTAAGTTAAGCTACCTTGAGATGAGGAGATTGTCCTGGATTTTCTTGGTGGGCCCAGTGAAATCCTAAGAGTCCTTATAGGTGGAAGAGGGAGGCGCAAGAGTCAGAGGGAGATGTGACTAAGGAAAACCAGTCAAGGGATACATGTGGTTGCCTTTGAAGATATGTTGGAGCAGGGGCATGTTTCTAGGTGCTAGAAGGTGTGAGAAAACAGATTTAGCCCAGAATCTCCAAAAAGGAGCATACCTCTGTCAACACCTTGATTTTAGCCCTGCAAAACCCATGTTAGACTTTTGACCTACTCTCATGGTTTTCTACTTGGTAAGCTAGAACCATAAGATAATACATGGTGGTGTTTTAAGCTACTAATTTCGTGGCAATTTATTATAACAGCAGTATACTGCTAGTATCTAGCAGTATAGAAAACTAACAAACATTAACTACAACTGCAATATTACGACAACTACTAGCAATAATAAAACAGTTAATATTTATTGACCTCTTACCATGCTCCTGCGCATAAGAATTTTGCAAAAATCTAATTTAAATCTCCAAACAGATTTATTAGCTCCATTTGAGAGATGTAAAAATTGAGCCTTCAATTAAAATGTAAGCAGGTTCTGCCTAAGCATACAGGAAGTCTGACTTGAGCAAATTCTCTCCTGATGACTTTCTTTGTGTTTCCTGTTGGAATTACTATGGGTTAAACAGAATCTCCTTTTGGTTCAGTTCTGGTTATTGGAAAGGTTTCTAAAAGGTTTTCTAAGTTTAATATTTATCTCAACAGTAGAATATAAATTATTTTTTAGAAGTTCCTTATAGTATATCAAGATTATAATTCAAACCACTAATTCTTAGTAAGTGTAAATGTAGGGGGCAAATGTCAGGCCTGGGTCAATTTTAAACAGATCCTAGGATATAGAATTGAATCTGAAGCCTTGAACAAATTACCCTTTTCTTGTCCCAGATTAATAAAATGTATGCCTTAATCAAGTTTTATATTATTTAGATTTCTGTCATCCAGGACTCCAAATATTTTGATTGAGATAAAGATGTTTTCATTGTATGCCTTACTCCATCCACCTACTTTTATCCCCTTACTAAAAGAAACATAATTTGTAACATTATTTATTTGAGAATAAAGCCGTATTATATTTAAAGTATAGCAGGTATAAGGTATTTCTAGTAAACTTGTCTGCACAGTAATTTTTCCTTAACTTCCCCTGTGTTTTTCTTAAAATCTCTGTATTTTTAATCCTACCAGAGTTTGCTATTTTTCACGTGCTTATTGGCCTTCTGAATCTGATGAATCAAATCCACATACTTTTCCTGAATAGATCTTTTTTCCTTGGTTTATATGGTTTATAATTGTGGGCTGATATTATTTTTCTTAGACACATTTCTCATTTTCTTGACACCTTTTAATATGTTAATAGACTTCAACTCCTGTTTTTCCTTTAGATAATATCTGATGATGACAGCCATTGCAGTATAAATTGTATACTAGGTAGTAGGGAATGCATTTTGACAAGTGCTTCTCCACACAAGGCGGGGTATTACGGCTTGTTCATCTTGGCTGAAATCTTTGTCCACCTACCTTAAGGGGTTACTGATTCCAGCTTCCTGACGTTGATGGGAAAGACAATAAAGCAACCAATTTCAGGTGTCATTCTTAGAGACTACATAATAATGCTAATGAAAATAATCATGATTATCATGGGGGGAACCATGAGACCCACAGTTTATCATCAGGCACGTCTCCAAGGCTGAAAGATACACAGACATATTTAGAACTTCTACGTATTTCCTCAGTCGGCATCCTGTAACCACTACAGATTCATAAGAGAATTACAAAGGACAAGGCCAGGCCAAAAACCAAATCAAAGAGAAAAAAAAAACCACTTAGAAATATTGGGGATTCGAACCCAAATTTCTCTGTGGAATTCTCACCTCAAGGAGTTGATTTATTACTGGTTTATAAATCATGGACTCCAGACCAGCAAAATTACTATCACCTGGGAACTTGTAGCATTCTACTTCAGACTTAGTCAGATTCATGAAGAGGCTCAGGAATCTGTGTTTTCACATTCCCTCTAGGTGACTGTGAGGCATGCCAACATCTGAGACCAATGGATTAGATCCTGGGAAAGCTAGGATTAGAGTCTAGTTTAAGCGGTTTTTCTGGTGCCTCCTTTTCTGTAGGCTGTACCCCAGCTCTCTGGTACCCTTCTGAAAGTCGAGTGACCTCCCAGGGCAGAGAAGCAGCCACAGAACAGGCAAAACAAAAACAAAAGCTTAAACTATTAGAGAGAGAGAGAGAGAGAGAGAGAGGGCGCGCGCCTGGGTTGCTCTGTGGGTTAAAGCCTCTGCCTTCAGCTCAGGTCATGATCTCAGGGTCCTGGGATCAAGCCCCGCATCAGGCTCTCTGCTCGGCAGGGAGCCTGCTTCTTCCTCTCTCTCTCTGCCTGCCTCTCTGCCTACTGTGATCTCTCTCTCTCTCTCTCAAATAAATAAAATCTTTAAAAGAGAGAGAGAGAGAGAGAGAGAGATTAACAAGAAAAACCCACATAGGCAGAAGCTCTTTTACCTTCTTCTCTCATTGAGAACTCGATCCCCAAAAGAATGAGTGAAAATGGTCCTCAGAGCTGGACCAGCTGGACATAGGATGGGATCAAGGTGCTTTTTTATGAAATGTATTAAAATATCAGAGAAGTAAGTTAGAAAAGCTGTCAGTTAATTCAGGTTTCTGCAGATGACTGGATGTATTCCTAAGACAGTTGCCACCTTTGAGTGAACAAACAGCTTCTGCCCTTACTGTTGCCAAGTTATGTTTAAGGAGAACTTTTGTGGCTCTCCACACAAGATGTGCTGTGCAAAAACACCTACCAAACCCAGCTACTTATACTTTCAGACAACTAATAGTTTGAAACTGAGTAGTGCACGATGTGTGGTGTTTCCTAGGATTGAGTACACTTTTATTCATTAAATACTTTTGTTATGGTTTGGAACATTGTCGTTTTCTGGTTTGGGAACATCGCAGTTTGATGACAATATATTTAAAATCCTGTTTTATTCACCGCATCTGATTCCTTATTTCAGACTTAAATAGAGCTGTACCACTTGAATTAATAAAAAACTTGTTTCTGGGGCACCTGGGTGGCTCAGTGAATTAAGTGTCTGCCTTCTGCTTGGGTCATGATCCCAGGGTCCTGGCATGAAGCCCTGTCAGGCTCCCTGTTTGGCGGGGAGCCTGCTTCTCCCTCCCCCTCTGCTGCTCCCCTTGCTTGTGCTATCTTTTGTTCTCTGTCTCTGTCAAATGAATAAATAAAATCTAAAAAAATAAAAAATAAAAAACTTGTTTCTTAAAGAAAAAAACTCGTTTCTTGTTACTACTACTAAAGACTAAACATAGATATATTTATATAAAAATGCCGGAAAAGTGTGTCAGATTCTTAGCTTTTCATGTCTCCATTTGTCCTTCTCCACACTTCCTGTGAACATTCCTCTTAACGGAATGAAAACAGACTTTCACAGCTTCTGGTTGCAACCCTTGCCTATAGCTAACAATAATACATGTGCATCTTTGCTCGGTAGGTTTACCATTTGGCAGAAGACTTTTCCAAGTTTTCAAGAGTAATACTAGTTGAGGGACTCTCCCTTTTTTGTATAAAGTATTGTAGTAGCTTCCCTAGTTGATATCGCTTGTCCCAGTTTTTCCCTTCTAATCCACCTTGTTATTAGCTAAATGTGTCTAAAATTTCTTTAACTGTCATCAAAACTTTCATAGGTTTTCATTACCTGTGGACTGTCATTTCTATTTCATCTCTTTAAAAAAAAAAACTTTTGATTCTTTTAAAGATTTTTATTTGACAGAAAGGAGCACAATTGGGGGTGAGGGGGGGAGCAGCAGGCAGAGGGGGAGGGAGAAGCAGGATCCCCGTAGAGGACGGAGCCTGACAGGGCACTCTATCCCAAGATCCCTGGATTGTGACCCAAGCTGAAGGCAGATGCTTAACTCACTGAGCCACCCAGGCGCCCTAACTATTTCATCTCTTACGTTGTTATATCTAGATTTTTGAAAACACACAAGTATAGGTTTGCATGCTCATGTTAAATTGAGAGAGTGTCCTTTTCTTCGTGGTTTGCTAAATTTATTTAAGTGCTGTTCAGTCTGGAAAAGCACATCTGTTGAAATAATCATATTTCCCTGTTTATTCTCTTAAGATGGGGAACACTTGTTTTCAGTTGTTAAAGAGTCCTTGGATTCCTAAAATAAATGCCGCTTGCTCAAGGTATCTTTTTAAAATATATGTTGTGGACCCAGATATTTTGTTGAAAATTTTTGTGTTTCTGTTCATAAAGCATATTGGCTGGTTTTTAGGTATCTTATCTTTCTTTGTGTAATGCTTTTGTCTGCTTTGCACCAGTTTCATCCTGATCTAGTTCCGACTTCATAAAATGATTTAAAAAGTGTTCCCCTTCTATATTGAAATAATTTGTGTGTAAAATGTTACTGTGTTTTCTTTTAATGTTGTAGATTACAACAAAGAAGATATTTGAGCCTAAAATTTCCCTGTGGAAAGATTTTAATTGTACTTTAAATTTTTAATAGATACATGGCTACTCATATTTTCTATAAGTTCTTGTTTCACTTTTGGTCATTTGTATCTTTCAAGGAATTTATTCATTTTGTCTAAACCGACATAAAATTTTTCAAAATGTTTCCTTATCACCCTTTCAATGACTGTAGAATTTGTAGCGATATGCCATCTTTTATTCCCGATATAGATCTTTTTTTCTTTGTTAATCAAGCTAGGGATTTATCAATGTAAATGATTTTTCTAAAAAATCACTTGATTTCATTAAGTTTCTCTTTTTCCTTGGTTGATTTACTTTGTTTCCTTAATTTTGCCCTTTGCAAGCTTTCTTGATTGAAGCTTAGATAATTTTAGACTTTCCTTACTTTCTAATATAAATGTTTAAAGCTATAAATTTCCCTCTAACTACTGCTTTATTTACATCTCACAATGGTTTACATGTTTTCTTTCATTGTCATTTGCATAAAATATTTCATAATATGCTTTGTGACTTTTCTGAACTTCAGGTTATTTGAGGTAGTGCTGTTAAATTTCAAAATATTTGTCAGTATTCCATGGAACTCCAAAAAAAAAATTGAATTGCTAACTTAATTATGTTGTAGTTAGCTTAGTCAATTTGAGTTCAATATTTTTGTATTTATTGAAACTGTTTTCATGGTCCAACAGATTATTTATGTATTTTTGGTAAATGTCCCATTTGCACATAAAATAGCAGATTTAGTATTCAGTGAATATTCAGTGAATATTGTTTATATCAAGTAAGTTGATAGTGTGATTCAATTTTACTTTGTACTTAAATTTTTACAATTATTTCTAACAATTACTGAACAAAAAGTATTGAAGTCATCATTCAGGAATGGTACCAACACATTTATATTATTGTTTTCTTAATGGATTTTTCCTTTTATTATTAAGAAATTTCTATTCTCGATAATTTCTTTTCTAAGATTTTATTTTTTTTATTTATTTGACAGAGAGAGAGAGATCACAAGTAGAGAGGAAGGCAGAGAGAGGAGAGGGAAGCAGGCTCCCTGCTGAGCAGAGAGCCTGATGCAGGGCTTCATCCCAGGACCCTGAGAGCATGATCTGACCCTAAGGCAGAGGCTTTAACCCACTGAGCCACCCAGGCACCCCTATCCTTGATAATTTCTTGTCCTGAAATCTGCTTTGTCTGATACTAATACACTCACTTCCACCTTCCTTGATTATCATTTTTGTAGCACGTCTTTGTTCATCCTTTTACTTTTAAGCTATGTGTGTCTTTATATTAAAGAACATTTCTGTAAAAAAAAATTTCTTATAGACAGATATTTTGGTTATGCTTTTGGTCTAGTCTAATAATTTCTACCTTTTAATCAATTTGTTTCGTCTATTTATATTTAATGTGAAATGTGATCTAATTGAATTTAAATGCAAAACTATATTTGTTTTCTCTTCATACCATTGTGGGTTTTGTTATTGTTGTTCCTTTGTCTCTCTTTTCCTGCTTTCGCTTAAATTGAATATTTTTTTATCTTTCATTTTAAATGTATTATTGAAGTATAATTTATAACTCTATTTGATCTATATTAGTTGTTGTAGGGTTTATAGTAACCTTCTTTATCTTATCAGATTCTACTCAAAAATATAACACTTCGCATATACTGTAAAAACTTTAAGAGAGTTTGTTTCTAATTCCTCCTATTCTTTACACTTTCTTGTAATACATTTTATTTCTACATAGGGAATAATCCTGTAATACGTTGTTATTCCTTCATCTTTTATCTTTCAAAGAAATTTTAAAATGTGAACAAAAGGGCACCTGGGTGGCTCATTCAGTTGCCAATTTTTTTTTTAAATTTTAATTAACATATGATGTATTATTTGTTTCAGGGGTACAGGTCTGTGATTCATCAGTTTTACACAATTCACAGCAATCCCAATAGCACATAACCTCCCCAATGTCCATCACCCATCCCTCCCACTCTCTTCCCCTCCCCTCCCCTCCCCTCCAGCAACCCTCAGTTTGTGTCCTAAGATTAAGTCTTCTATGATTTGTCTCCCTCTCTGGTTTCATCTTGTTTTATCTTTCCCTCCCTTGCCCTATGATCCTCTGTCTTGTTTCTCAAATTCCTCACATTAGTGAGATCATATAATTGTCTTTCTCTGATTGATTTATTTCACTTAGCATAATACCCTCTAGTTCCATCCATGTCATTGCAAATGGCAATATTTCGGATTTTTTGATGGCTGCATAGTATTCCATTGTATGTATGTATGTATGTGTATATATACACATATATATATACACACACACGCCACTTCTTTATCCAATCATCTGTTGATGGACATCTAGGCTCTTTCCATAGTTTGGCTATTGTGGACATTGCTGCTATAAATATTTGGATGCACATGCCCCTTCAGATCACTACATTTGTATCTTTAGGGGAAATACCCCCTAGTGCAAACACTGAGTCATAGGTTAGCTCTATTTTCAACTTTCTGAGGAAACTCTATACTGTTTTCCAGAGTGGCTGCACCAGCTTGCATTCCCACCATCAGCGTGGGTGGATTCCTCTTTTTGCACATCCTTGCCAACATTTCCTGACTGGTTAATTTTAGTCATTCTGACTGGTGTGAGGTGTATCTCACTGTGGTTTTGATTTGTATTTCCCTGATGGCAAGTGATGTTGAGGAGTTTTTCGTGTGTCTGTTGGCCATTTGGATGTCTTCTTTGCAGAAATGTCTGTTCATGTCTTCTGCCCATTTCTTGATTGGATTATTTGTTCTTTGGGTATTGAGTTTGATAAGGACTTTATAGATTTTGACTACTAGACCTTTATCTGATACATCATTTGCACATATCTTCTCCCATTCTGTCAGTTGTCTTTTGGTTTTGATGGCTGTTTCCTTTGCTGTGCAAAAGCTTTTTACCTTGATGAAGTCCCAATAGTTCATTTTTGCCCATGTTTCCCTTGCCTTTTGTGATGTTTCTAGGAAGAAGTTGCTGCAGCTGAGGTCGAAGAGGTTGCTGCATGTGTTCTACTCAATGATTTTGATGGATTCCTATCTCATATTGAGGTCTTTCATCCATTTTGCATCTATTTTTGCGTGTGGTGTAAGGAAATGGTCCAGTTTCTTCATGTGGCTGTCCAATTTTCCCAACACCATTTGTTGAAGAGACTGTCTTTTTTCCATTGGACATTCTTTCCTGCTTTGTTGAAGATTAGTTGACCATAGAGTTGAGGATTCATTCCTGGGCTCTCTATTCTGTTCCAATGATCTATGTATCTGTTTTTTTTTTTCCAGTGCCATAATGACTTCATGATTACACCTTTGTAATAGAGCTTGAAGTCTGGAATTGTGATGCCACCAACTTTGGTTTTCTTTTTCAACATTCCTCTGGCTATTTGGTGTCTTTTCTGGTTCCATATAAATTTTGGGATGATTTGTTCCATTTCTTTGACAAAAAAAATTGATGGTATTTTGATAAGGCTTGCATTAAATATGTAGATTGCTCTAGGTAGCATAGACATTTTCACAATATTTGTTCTTCCAATCCATGAGCATGGAACATTTTTCCATTTCTTTGTCTTTCTCAATTTATTTCATGAGTACTCTATAGCTTTCTGAGTACAGGTTCTTTGTCTCTATGATGAGATTTATTCCTAGGTATCTTATAGTTTGAGGTAAAATTATAAATGGAATCGACTCCTTAATTTCTTTCTTCTGTCTTGTGCAGTGATTTCTGTGCAGTGATTTTATGTCCTGACACCTTAATTCCTGTATGAGTTTTGGCATTATTGGATTGGAGTCTTTTGGGTTTTCTGCATAAAGTATCATATCATCTGCAGAGAGTGAGAGTTCGACTTCTTTGCCAATTCGGATGCCTTTTATTTCTTTTTGTTGTCTGATTGCTGAGACTAGGACCTCTAGTACTATGTTGAATAGCAGTGGTGATAGTGAACAGCCTGCTGTGTTCCTGCACCTAGGGGAAAACTCTCAGTTTTCCCCATTAAGAATGATATTTGCTGTGGGTTTTACATAGATGGCTTTTATGATATTGAGGTATGTACCCTCAATCCCTACATTGTGAGGCATTTTGATCAAGAAAGGATTTTACTTTATCAAATGCTTTTTCTGCCTCTATTGAGAGGATCATGTGGTTCTTGTTCTTTTATTAATTTATTGTATCACATCGATTTGCAGATATTGAACCCACATTGCAGCCCAGGAATAAATCCCACTTGGTTGTGGTGAGTAATCCTTTTAATGTACTGTTGGATCCTATTGGCTACTATTTTGGTGAGAATTTTTGCATCCATGGTCATTAGGGATATTGGTCTATAATTCTTTTTGATGGGGTCTTTGTCTGGTTTTGGGATCAAGGTAATGCTGGCCTCATAAAATGTGTTTGTAAGTTTTCCTTCCATTTTTATTTCTTGGAACAGTTTCAGGAGACTAGGTATTAATTCTTCTTTAAATGTTTGGCAAAATTCCCCTGGGAAGCTGTCTGGCCCTGGGCTCTTGTTTTTTGGGAGATTTGATGACTGCTTCAATCTCCTTACTGGTCATGGGTCTGTTTAGGTTTTCTGTTACTTCCTGGTTCAGTTTTGGTAGTTTATACATCTCTAGGAATGCATCCATTTCTTCCAGATTGTCATATTTGATGGCGTATAGTTGCTTGTAATATGTTCTTAAAATTGTTTGTATTTCCTTGCTGTTAGTTGTGATCTTTCCTCTTCCATTCATGATTCTATTAATTTGGTTCTTTTCTCTTTTATTTTTGGTAAATCTGGCCAGGGGTTTATGAATCTTATTAATTCTTTCAAAGAAAAAGTTCCTAGTTTCGTTGATCTGTTCTACTCTTCTCTTGGTTCTATTTCATTGATTTCTGCTCTGATCTTTATTATTTCTCTATTCCTGCTGTGTTTAGGCTTTCTTTGCTGTTCTTTCTCAAACTCCTTTAGGTGTAGGGTTAGGTTGTGTAACCCTGCTTGAGAGGCTTTATTACTATATACTTTTCCTCTCAGGACCACCTTTGCTGCATCCCAAAGATTTTGAACAGTTGTTTTCATTTGCATTGGTTCCCATGATTTTTTAAATTCTTCATTTCCTGGTTGACCCATTCGTTCTTTGGTGGGATGCTCTTTAGCCTTTTGTATTTGAGTTCTTTCCAACTTTCCTCTTGGGGTTTAGTTCTAGTTTCAAAGCATTTTGATCTGAATACATGCAGGGAATGATCCCAGTCTTTTGGTACCTGTTGAGACCTGATTGTGACCTGTTGTGACCCAGCATTTGATCTATTCTGGAAAATGTTCCATGTGCACTAGAGAAGAATGTGTATTCTGTTGCTTTGGAATAGTATGTTCTGAACATATCTGCGATGTCCATCTAGTCCAGTGTGTCATTTAAAGCCTTTATTTCCTTGTTGATCTTTTGCCTAGATGATCTGTCCACTTCAGTGAGGGGGTATTAAAGTCCCCCACTATTATTGTACTATTGTCAATGTGTTTCTTTGATTTTGTTATTAATTGGTTAATATAATTGACTACTCCCATGTTAGGGCATAGGTATTTAAAATTGTTAGATCTTCTTGTTGGACAGACCCTTTAAGCATGATATAGTGTCCTTCTTCATCTCTTATTATAGTCTTTGGCTTAAAATTTAATTTGTCTGATAAGGATTGCCACCCAGCTTTCTTTGGATGTCCATTAGCATGGTAAACTGTTTTCCACGCACTCACCTTAAATCTAGAGGTGTCCTTGGGTCTAAAATGAGTCTCTTGCAGATAGCATGTTGATGGGTCTTTGTTTGTTTGTTTTTTTGTTTTTTGGGGTTTTTCTTATCCATTCTGATACCCCGTGTCTTTTGATTGGGGCATTTAGCCCATTTACCTTGTGGATAACTATTAAGAGATATGAATTTAATGCCACTGTATTGCCTGTAAGGTGAATGTTACTTTATGTTGTCTCTGTTCCTTTCTGATCTGTTACTTTTAGGCTCTCTCTTTGCTTAGAGGACCCCTTTCAATATTTCCTGTAGGCTTGGTTTGGTGGATATAGTGGATATATAGTGGGTATAGTATTCTTAGCTGTGTAGTTTTCTTGTTTAGTGCTCTGAATATATCATGCTAGTCCTTTCTGGCCTGCCACCTGTCTGTGAATAGGTCTGCTGCCAATCTAGTATTTCTGCCATCTATGTTACAGACCTCCTGTTCTGAGCTGCTTTCAGGATTTTCTCTTTGTCACTGAGACTTTTAAGTTTTACTGTGGGGTAAAAACTATGGGGTAAATAGTAAAACTTTAAAGTCTCAGTGACAAAGAGAAAATTTTTACTATTTTACTATGGGGTCAACTATGGATTGTTGGCCTATTTTTATGATTTTGAACGGGTTCTCTGTGCCTCCTGGATTTTGATGCTTGTTCCCTTTGCCAAATTAGGGAATTTCTCTGCTAAAATATGCTCCAATATGCCTTCTGCCCCTCTCTCTCTTCCTTCTTCTTCTGGGATCCCAAGTATTCTAATATTGTTCTGTCTTATGCCATCACTTATTTCTCAAAATCTGCCCCATGATCCTGTAGTTGTTTACCTCTCTTTTTCTCGGCTTCTTTATTCTCCATCATTTGGTCTTCTATGTCACTAATTCTCTCTTCTGCCTCATTTATCCTAGCAATAAGAGCCTTCATTTTTTATGGCACCTCATTAATAATGTTTCTGATTTCATAGATTTTAGTTCTTTAATTTCTCCAGAAAAGGATTTTATTTCTCCAGAATGGGATTCTCTAGTATCTTGTATGCTTTTTTCAAGCCCAGCTAGCATCTTTGTAATCATCATTCTGAACTCTAGTTCTGACATCTTACTAATGTCCATATTGATTATGTCCCTAGCAGTCAGTACTGCTTCTTGTTCTTTTTTTTTGAGGTGAGTTTTTCTTTTTTTTCATTTTTTCCAGAGAGGAATAGATGAATGAGAGAGCAAAATGCTAAAAGGGTAAAAATGACCCCAGAAAAATATACTCTGACTAAAGCATAAAAGAATTAAAACTGTGGGGGGAAAGGAAAAAAAATATGATTAAGTTGGTGAATAGAACACAGCCTCATATTTGATTTTGGGTGTATTTTGGTCTCTTAGAAGAAACTGTCTCCCCAAATTTTAAAGAAAAAAAAATATATATATATAAAATATATATACACACATACAAAACTAAGGGTAAACATGATCAAGGGATGGAATATGACTATATAGATGAAAATTTAAAAACATTTTTAAAAAGGAATTAAATTATTTGATAAAAGAAAAAAAATGTGATCAGGTTGGAGACTGGAACAAAGCCATATGCTAGATTTAGGGTATATTTTTGTCTTGTAGAAGAAACTGTACCCCAAAATTTTAAAGAAAGAAAAACCTATGTGTCTACAAAGAATAAATTTACATACAATGAAGGAATAGAATGACTATAAAAATGAACATTAAAATTTTTGTACTGATAAAATAGTTAAAATAGTTTAAAATAGGAAAAATTTTGAAAAAAAATAACAAAAATTTCAAAAATTTAACTTGGAAAGACTAAAAAATCATGGGGGAAAGCCATGAATTCTATGTGCTATATTCCCCTAGCACTGGTGTTTTGCAGTTCTCATTGATCAGTAAACTTGGTCTTGGCTGGATGTTCTTGGTCTTCTGGGGAGGGGCCTCTTACAGTGATTCTCAAATGTCTTTGTGCAAGGTGGAATTGCACCACCCTTCCCAGGCTCCAGGCTAAGTAATTTGCCCGGGTTTGCCTCTCAGTAGCTTTTGATCCCTGAACACTTTCTATACAGCTTTGGAGGAGAGACATGAAAATGGTGGCTTCCAGCCCCAGAGGAGCTGAGAGTTCAGGGGACCCCCTCTTCAGTGTGCCGTCAGAGAAAAGCAGTCAGTCACTCGTGTCTCCCTGGTCTCTGGCCACACTCCTAGCTCACCCAGCATGTGACCAAGCATTTCTGTCTCTGGCACACAGTCTCATATAGAGTTTTCAAACCCAGCAGATTCCTGAAGCACACTCCCGTGCCGTTCCTTCTGGTGGAGGAAGGGGGGTCTCCATGTATCTGTGGGGTCCCTGCTCAAAGGGCAGTGGCCCAATTGCAGAGGGCAATGGTTTATGTCAACCCTGAGCTGAGAGCCCACTCTTAGGCTCCATCTTTGCAGCCAGCTTCCCTGCTCCGATATCTGGGAAGTCTGCCACACTCAGACACCCCTGGTCTTTCTGTGACCCCAAGGGTCCTGAGACCACAATGTCCCAGCGAGGATTCCACCCTCAGCTTAGCAATGGAGCAGACTTCTAAAAGTTCTGATTTTGTGCTTTCTGCTCTACTACTTGCCCAGAGGTGTGCCCCCCCCCCCCCAGCCAGATCTATCTTCCCATATATTGCTTTGGATTCACTTCTCCACAGTCCTACCTTCCAGAATGTGGGCACTTCTCTGTTCATAGAAATGCTGCTCATCTTCTCTTCAATCTCCTGTTGAGTCTGTAGGTGTTCAGAGTGGTTTGATAACTATCTAGCTGAATTCCTGGAACCAGATGAAATTTAGGTCTCCTATTTGTCCACCATCTTGTTTCTCCCTCTCTAAGTGGCCAATTCTTGATTTCAGCTCAGGTTATGATCTCAGGGTCCTGGGATTGAGCCTCTCATCAGGCTCCCTGCTCAGCCAGGATACAGTTTCAGAATTCTCTCTTTCCCTCTGCCACTATCCCTCTAAAATAAATAAATAAATCTTTTTAAAAATGTATAACATTTCATTTATATTTACACATGTAATTATCATTTCAGAAGTTCTTCGTGGTTTATTCAGATCAGTTTCCATTTGGTGTTTTTTTTTTTTTTGTCCCTGGAGAACTTCTTTTACGATTCCTTTTAATGCATATCTGCTGGTGATAATTTTTTCAGCTTTCATTTGTCTAAATACAACTTTTTCTATTCTTGTTGTTCTTCTCTGAGCTTAAAATTCTAAAATAACTTTTTGACACTTTAACGTTCTATTTTCTCATGGCTGACATTGTTTTTCAAGAAGTCTCAAGTCATTTTTATTTTTCTCATATGTATATAATGTTTTTCTGATTGCTTTAAAGATTTTCTCTATTTGATGACAGCATACCTTGTGTGGTTTACTTCATATTTCATTTTCTTCTTGCTTTTGAATCATTGAATTACTTACATCATTATTTCTTCAGGTATTTTTTGCTGATTTCCTTTTGTCACTTAAACTACACATGTTAGACTACTTTAAATTGTCCCACAGGTCACTATGGCTTTGTTCATTTTTCTTTTAGTCATTTTCTTTCTGTTTCAGTTTGGGTATTTTCTATTGCTATATCATGGAATTTATATATTATTTTTTTATTTTATTATTTTTTTGGAATTTGTATATTATATATACACATATACATAAATATATACACACTATATATATTTATACATGTATATATGTGTGTACATGTATATATAGAGTGGATAGATAGATAGATAGATAGATAGATCTATATTTCTGTAGTGTTTTTTGCACTTAGTTTAGCTTTATTCTTAAGGCACAAATCTGCGGTCTCTATTGTCTGCTATGATGATTCAACAAGGGTTCTCCACCCTGACTGATAGGTATGTGAATGCCTCCCAAGGCAGTTTGATCTCTGGGAATAGTTCTTACAAGCTCTCCATTAGCTCTTTGCTTGGAATTTTGAATTTCATCCTATGCTTGATAGCTTAGCATTCAAAAACAGACTTAAGAAAACCACCATAAAGGTTTCTAGAGTTCTTCTTCTCTATACTTAGTCCTCTCTATACCCTTTCTGGAAAACCGTAGCCTCAGAAAAGCCTAATTTTAGGGGCACTTGTATGGCTTAGATGGTTAAACATCTCCCTTCAGCTCAGGTCATGATCTCCAGGTCCTGGGATTGAGCCCCATGTTAGGCTCCCAGCTCAGCAGGAAGTCTGCTTCTCCCTCTCCCTGCGTTTATGCTCTCTCCACCTCTATCTCCCTCTCTCTCAAATGAATAAATAAAATAAAATCTTAAAAAAAAAGGAAGGAAGGAAAGAGAGAGAGAAAGGAAAAGAAAAAAGAAAGAAACAAAGAGAGAGAAAGAAAAAGGAAGGAAGAAGAAAAGAGAGAAAGAAAATCCTAAGTTGGATCCTTACCTCAGCTCAATGAGACCCACAGGCTGTGCTTGGGTTTCCCCTCCATGTGTTGCAGTCTACAGTGTTTCTCCAGGCCAAAAGCCAGGAGGATTGAAGGGCACTCATTTGTTTCCCTTTTCTCAGAGATCACAGTGTTCAATTCCTAAAAGCAGTTCATGCATATACCTTTTTTTTTTTTTTTCAATTTTTTTAGATTTTTGGCTATTTACAGGGATTGGGCAAGTCCAACTTGCTTGCTTTGGTGTGGTATATAAGCCTAAGAAAATGGCATACAGTGACAACTCAAGAGGTATCTTTTTTATGTTTGAAAGTGATATCAGTGTTATATGAAGGGGAAGCTTTCAAAATATGTTTGGCAACAAACAGAAAAAAATGTAAACCAATTTCATATTTGCAAATCTCCAAGTTCAGACTCTTAAATTTAGACAAGGAATTTAGATAATAATGCTTTTTAGACATTATTTTCTTGATTTTCATCTGTATGGGAAAATAATTTGAGCAGAAATAAAAGTGGAATGCCTACTCTGAAGTTTCTCAAGTTCAGAGGAGATTGAGGTCGAGATTTCTGGTTTGTAGTAGAGGAACTAACTTCTTCATGTTCTGATTTAAATCCCTAAGTTGAATGTGGTTTCTTTCAGTATTTGCATCAGTTCTTCCAAGTTTCATAACATCTTCTTGGGTATCTGATCACATTTTGATGTTCTTTTAACCTCTCTCATACTTTGAATCCCACAGAGCTATTATTTCTGGGGATTGGTGATGGGATCAATAAAACCACTGAGAAATTTAGAATATTGCTTTACTGTGGACCATTCCTCCAGGGACAAGAGAATCAATCAAAATAAAAAATTCCTCACCACATTTATCTATAAACAGAATGTGCTGAGGTGGAATAATCTTGGGATAATTTAACTTAGACATTCTGTGATTTTGACCTCTGAACTTTTGTCTATGAAATCTGTCTTTCTTGTCTTCTTTGCTTATTTTAATTACTATCTGGAGCCCAGCTAAAGTTCCATTTCATCTACTAAGTCTTTCTTGACCACTTCAGTGTATATTGATCTCTTGGCCCTCTGAATCCTTAAACCATTTTATGACTTGCATATAATTGACTATATATATATACTTAAATATTTTACATATTTAATTTATGCACTGTTCTTGTTCTTGTCTCCATGTGTATGAAGCAATTAGTGTTTGCTTGTTTGCCCATTTATTCAAGTATTCATTAGATACCTACTCTGTCAGAGATTGTTAAGAGATAATGTGTATTAGTAAAGTAAACACAGTCCTCACTCATGCAGGTTGCAGTGGCAGAAGACATATGTACAAAATACATACAAATGTGTAATAATAAATTGTGATAAATTCCTTGATAGAAAGGAATTGGGCTCTATAAAAAAAAATATTAAGCAAGAATTAATTAACTTTGAGTGTTTAGGAAAAGTCTGTCCATGAAAAGGGTATTTATTTATGAAGAATGAAAAGTAGTTAGCTAGGCAAAGAGTGTGAGAGAAGTATCTTCCCAACATTACATGTGGTATGGTATAAAACCATGGGCTGGGGAGGAGTTCAAAAAAAAGGAAGAAAGTGGAAGACATTGTGGCTAGAGCACAGCTGATAGTAGTAAGGGATGAGTTTGGAAAGGAAAGCAGCAGTTAAATCTGTGGTGCCTTATAGCCCCATTGTGGAGAAAATTGAATTCTCAAATCTATTAGAAGTTGTTTGATTGGGACGTCTGGGTGGGTATAGGTTAAGCATCCACCTCTTGATTTTGGCTCAGGTCATGATCTCAGGATTGTGAGATCAAGCCCTGCGTTGGACTCCATGCTGAGTTTGGGGCCTGCTTAAGACCTTCTTTCTCCTTCTCTCTCACTCTCGTAAAACAAAACACAACAATCAAAAAGAAGTTGGTTAATTATTATATTCTGAATAAAAATGAGCCCAGGAGGCAGGACATTCCTTAAAAAGATGAATGACCGAAATCCCCAAGAATAATGGGTAAAGCTGTACTAGAGTGGTAGTTCTGAAACTTTAGTGTTACTCAGAAAAATCTGAGGGCTTATTAAAAGTGGAGATGGCTGAGATTTCTGCAGAATCTCTCCCTGAGAGATTGAGTCCTATTTTCTGAGTTTTTATAATTACCCAAGTTATTCTTTTTGATGTAGGTAGTTGTGACTCCATTCTGTGAAAATACAGGCCTAAGCAATTGTTTCCTTTAAACAACAAATAATTTGGTAGAGATGAAGCTGAATGACTACAAGTGGAATGAAAAGAAATATAGACAACCCAGTAGAGTAAAAGGTACAAGACAGGTCTGTATCTACAAGAAATTGTTGTACAATGGAAAATAGATTAAGTCTTGAAATATTATAAGTTCCACTATTAAACTCTAAATTACAAAAGTCCCAACTTGATTTGTCAACATCAAAGAATAGATAGCTATGCATGATATAACTTTTTATCCTGCACAGTATTTGTCATAGAGTTGGTGTTTAGTGCATATATGTTGAATGCATGAATGACTGCATTAATGAATATTTTCCTGATATCTCCTATATTGCTCTAATTTTTCCCAAACTACTTACCACCCACCTCACAGCTTGGAGAAGAGGCAAGGTCCTGATAGTTGCAGTAACCGATGTATTGCATTTTGGAATAATTTGAATAAAATAATGTCTGGAAAAGAGGGATTAACCCAAAGAAAATGATCTTCAACCTATATTCTCATAACACTTGATAAATGTTTCTTTTCATATGTAAAATAATTAGATGTTATTTCTAATTGTGCTGAGATTCTCAAGGGTAGAAACCGTACTTTATTATGTATAGAGTCACCTATGGTGTCTCCTTTGGTTGGTAGTAAGGGAATTTATGTTGATTTGAGTTAAATTATGATTATATTGCAAATATTTGGCACCTGGATTGAGACAATTTTTGAGATAAAAAAATCTTTGTAATACTTCTCAGTTTTTACAGCTGTACTTTTTGTCATTCCCCCAAATTTCAGTGGGACCTAAGAGCACAGACATTGACTACACAAGCACCATTGATGGAAAGGATCAGTGCTCCCCACCCCTAGGGTTAGAATTCAAGTTAGGAAAAGGGTTATGTAACAAATGTTGAAATGCAACATTTGAGTGACCTTGAGACTAATTTAGTATTTCAGATGAACACAGATTAAAAATGAGTTGATATCTTGACAGTGTGATACCAACAGCAATAGAACAAACTGATATTAGATGGAGATAACCTTCTTAGTTTGTGGAGTGAAGGGCTGAGAAAACATAAGTTGGTAAGGAATGACCTCAGAACTATGAACTGGGAGGTCTAAGGCACAGTATCAGGGATAATTTGGGTTAGATCTTCTGAACCTGGAGCTATAATCTAGTGATGATGGTAGTGGAAAAAAAATGAGAGATATGTGATGGTGTCCAATTTGTAACACAATTAGATGCCATTTGGCCAATGAGGTTATTCCATGTGTGAATTTCAGCGATCGAGCCACACAAGAATGCATGGGTAGCAGAATCTAGTTCAGGTAAAAACGGTTTGTTAGGGAGACTATAAGCTATGGCTTATGTCCAGACCTCAGGTTTAGAAGGGGACTAGAAAACTAGTCAAGTTGCTGTATGCCAAATCAGTGTCTGGCAAAAGACTTCTAGTTGATCTGATGTATTGATTATGAGAGTCACTTTATGTATGTGGAGGGCTACAGAATGTGCATAAATAATTCACTTAAACTGCACTTGATTTGATCGTTGTATGAGGCTGACCTCACTCATTTTGAAGCAAGCAGAAGACAGAAGCAGTATTAACTTGCTTGGTTAAGAAAAGCATTGCCTTAATAGCCTTAGTATTATTTTACAAAAGTTTTTTTTTTTTTTTCCCATCCACTAAACCTTATTTATGAAGAGCATTTTCAGTTTTTCTCTAAGAACATTTTCAACAGACGATTTGGTGTCAGCTGGTGCCCGGCTCTTCATCAGCTTCTTTCTAAATTTAATTTTCCTGTTTCCTTTCCTTGCTCCACTGAGCCCTTCCTTAATTATCAGATTACAGTGTTCAGCATGATTCCTGGAATTGTTCGTTTTGTCAACCAGAAAGAAAACAGACCTTTGATATATGTAAGACTGCGCCTTCTCATTTAATGATTCTCCAATTAGTGTCCCAGTCAATCTCAGGAACTGCATCTAAAATAACCAGTGAGCAAACTTTCCTTCTTTGCTGCTCCCCAATCTCTCTTCCACTGCTGGCTTTCTCCATAAATTGTGAGGCAGGATTTTGGTGAAATCGTCATATATTGTTATATGGATATCACATCATTGTGCTTAGCTCTCTTACTCAGTGAATCTGTCCTAGTCTCTTTTCATGTAGAACTCAGTGTGTACATGTCTTGCTCTGCCTCTAGATCTCACCAATTTTCCTTTCATTAATTAGATTAGTAGCCATTATAAGCTTCTGCATGGACTGAAAGAAATACTTAGGCCAAAAAGCCAAAGCAGTGTGTCAGGGCTGGTTTCATGGATGTGCAACCGGAGTAGCCACAGAGGGCCTGTAATCAGAAACCCCACCTTCGATTTATGGTCTGGTGGTGGTAGTATGAAATTCTTAACAAGTCTGTCTTTGAACTTGTATTTGTAAGTGGCGTTTCATGGCAGTGGAGCATGTCTGAGTAGGGGAGATTAGCACAAAATGTTTGCTCACCTTTCTGGCTACCTCATTTGCCTATAGTGTTTGATGCTTCATGAGCACAGAATTCTGGTGGACGCACAATGTATGGATGTTCAGAATATAAAGGTAGTGTAAGCTAAGCATGTTACATCTACAACTGAGCTAGCAATTGTGAACCAGTCTGGGTTGCTGTTTTTTCCATCTGAACCTGAACTCATTTCAAATGCAGAAAAAGGGCAGCAGCATTCTAAAAAAAAAAATTAATAACTGTAAAATAATAGAAAATATGTATGTTGATTTTTGCCCCAGTTCCTGGCATAGAGCTTCTAAAACCTTTGTAGTTTCTAAAGTAATAAGAGCACTAGGAGCTTCTTTTGTACTAATACTTGTTGTTGTTGTTTGTTTGTTTTAATCATAGCTCCTGACACAGTGTCTAAACCTTTGGAATTTCCTGGGTGATAGATAGGAGTGTCTTTTGACCAAAGGTGTGTCTCTGGGTAGGCTCCATAGCTTCAGGTAGGTTCCGGTCGCCAGAAAGATGAATCCATGATTAGAAGCTTGAAATGTTCAGCTCCACCATTATCCTCCAGGAAAAAGGAGAGGGGCTGGAGATTGAGTTCATAGTAGATCGTGTCTTTGTGATAAAGCCTCCATAAAAATCCCAAGTGTGGGGTTTGGAGAGCTTTGGGGTTGGTAGACATATCCATGTGCCAAGGGGATGATCTACTCCTACTCCATGGGACAGTAGCTCCTTTGCTTGGGATCCTTTCAGACCTTGCCCTACACATGTCTTCCATCTGGATATTTATCTGTATCCTTTATCTTATCCTTTAATAAGAAACTGGTAAATACAGGTATTTTCCTGAGTTTTGTGAGCCATTCTAGCAAATTATTGAACCCAAGAGAATGTCATGGGAACCCCAGTTTATAGCCATTAGAAGCACAAGAGACAATCTGGAGCTTGAGATATGCTGAAGCCCTTAACCTTGGGGGATCTCCAGATAGTATCAGAGTTAAATTACAAGATATCCATCTGGTGTTGGAAAATTACTGATATGGGAAGCCCCTCCCCTAAACACACACACACACACACACACACACACACACACACACACATATTTAGTGATCAGAAGTGTCAGAAGGGAAGTGTTATGTGTGAGTAATAAAGGAGAAGGACTAAGAGTATTTTTCCTCTACAGTGTCCAAGGAATCGTATTGTATCCTTTCTTGCGCATGTTACTTCTCTGTGTTAGCCAACCACTTATGTTGAAAATGATGACTTAGAAGGAAAGGGACATAGGGAAACCGTGGTTGTTTTCCTTCTTTACTCATCAGTAAGTTTCAAGTAGAGAGTGTTGGTGTAATGTGTGCGTATTAAGAAGTGAAATAAAAACAAATGAGTTATGCAGTGTTTCCATTGTTCTGCTACATATACACCATATGTATATACATGTACAAGCTACAAAATAGGAATCATAAATTTTGGTGATTCTGCAATTGAGTTAAATATTTCAAATGTTTGCATTTAAAATAGGTATTCTACAATATAAACAGGAATGGTTAATTCATGTTAATAATAAAAAATTTAATGTTTTCTTTGCTTAGAATGACATTCAATGGCAAACAAGCGAACAAATAAATACCATGACAAGTCAGGAGAAAGACCAGCAAGAAAGGAAAAAGTTTTGTTTTAGTACCTTTTAACAGTGCTTTTGTTCCCATTTTTTGGAAAAGAAGCCCTACATTTTCATTTTACTCTGGGCCCTGCAATCTTATATCCTGCTCTTTAGAATGTTATCAGGATCAGTTCTATTTTTCCTTTATTGTGGATCTCCAAAAGTGTTCATGGCTCTGGGAAGAGACTAAGTGAAAGGCCTATCTGTGTAAACCTCTGCAGTGTTAGGCTACATCATATAAACTGGCTACTCTGGTACATCTTGGTTTAAAAAAAAGGCTTATCTTCCAGAGATGGAGACTCTATCATAGAAGAGGCCCTGCTGTGTGAGTCTTTGGGTTGCCTTTTTTTTCCTTCTCTTTTTTCACATTTGATTGTGACCCCACAGCCCTTTGGTTACCAGAGCCCTTAGAGTCAAAAATGGAGAGGACTCTGCTTCAAATGATGCATCAGTTCTAGGTTACCAACAACTTAGAACACATGGTTGGAGTTCCATAGTTAGTGACTCTGGTCCAGCACAGCTTTTAGATGTCAAGAAGCTGAGCCTATACTAGCATCATTGTGTGAGTGAGTCAGTCTGGGGGCCGGGGAGGTGGAGAGAGAGAAAGAGAGGGTGTCAGGGCATGTGTTGGTAGTAGCAGAAGACCATGGGGTGGTGATCATTTTTCTTCCTCCCCACTTCTCTACAATGAGCCTACCCAAGTAATGAGAATTTTCTGAAGATTATTTTCTTCATAAGATCAAAGAGTATGTATTTGAACTTTTAAAATGCTGATTTCTTTAGATTATAGAAGTAACATACAGACTACTCTGGAAAATATGGAAAATACAGTAAAGAGTATGAAGATAAAAGAAAAAATGGCTATAATTTCATCAGTTAGACAGTGATAACATTTTGGTGTATTTTTGTCTCTCTCTATCTTCCTCTTTCCTTTCTCTCCTACCTATGAGCCCTTCTTTGTTCCCTCTTTATATGTACCCCACAACAATGTGGGCTTATACTCTATGCGGTTTTGTCACCTGCCTTTTTCTTTAACATTATGTGAGCTTTTCCCATGTCATTAACTTGTCTCTGAAAACACTGTTTTAAAAGTCACATCAGAACAGCACTTATATAGTTGTGCTGTAATTTACAGATCAGTCTCTTAACAGTTGTACATGGTAGTAGTTTACAAATTAATCTTCTGTGGCGGTGTGTGTATGATGTCTACGTACTTCTTAAATTTTCAGAAAATATCATAGAGACTAGTTAGGTCTACAATATCCATTGAATTAAGCAATGACCAGTCTGGTGCTTCCTGCAGTTTTACGATTTAGATTACATTACAGTCAATTCAATCAATTGCATGGTGACTAAGAACTTAAAATGACCAAAAATAGAATTGATTCAGTCAATTTGATATCTGTGAATAGAAATAGCTTCAGTCATCACAAGATTAATCAGTAAGGTGTTAACATAAACCAATAAAGCAGAGAGACTGCATATTAAGAACTTTATATCATTTAAAATCACCCCATTATCCTTTCCATGCAAGTGCCCTCAGGCTTTTGAATTAATTGCGTGTGGTTTAAGAAGATTTAAGATGAGGGCGATACACTCAGTGGAGAGCAAACTTGACCATTGCTATCTTACTTTAATTAATCTCTTTATTCTCTATCTTTTCAGTTCACCCAACACCTGAATCAAAAAAGTAAAATCATGTCCTTTTGAGGTGAGGAAACAATTGAGTTACAAAGTAATCTGATATAGAGAGGATCAAGGACTGTAAAACTTAGAATTCCTAACAAGTGGACCAGAATTGAAAGTCCTTTTACAGTGGGTTTTTCATGCTTCAGTGGCAGACTTTTCTTCCAGGTTCCCTGGATTGTGCCCTTAACCCCTTGGGGTTTGTGAACATAAAGCTTTCTCCCTTTGACTTACAGCCTAGGCTAGCATTCTAAAAATGATCAGGTTCAAAAAGCTACAACTTTTTTTTTTTAACTCTGTAAGAATTTAAGTCTCCTTTAGAAACCAAAATCCTCTTGAGACAACTGAAATATGCTTTTTTTTTTCCATAGCAACCCTTTTATTGTGCATTTGGGAACTTGGTTAGATTGTAAGTACTTCTGTTCATGCATTCATTCATTAACCCTACGAATATTTATTGACTACGTATTGTGCCTAACACCATGCTAGATGAATAAAAACTACAGACTCTTTCCTCTTGGAGCTTACTCTTTAGGGAGAAACAGACATTAATCATATGATCAAAGTGAAATAACAAGTGTGAAAGATGCTGGGAGAAGAGGTGGTTTGTACTATAAATGCCTATAATAGAGAGATAATAGTCACAGAGAATAGGAGGCTTCTGTGAGATTGTAAGATAAGTAGATATGTGCCATGGGAATAAGCAGGGGAAGAAAGAGCATTTCAGAAAAGGGAATTCTATTGGCAGAGGCTGTGAGGGGAAGCATTATAGTAAGTAAGAGTATGTGACCTGATCAGATTCACATTAACAAAAGATCACATTGGCTATAGCGAGCTAAGTAGATGGGTCTTGAGGTCCTAGAGTTGTGAGCTTCTCTGGGTTGGTGATGAAATCCCTGCCATAAAGAAGCCCCAGAGATCATACAGATAAGTCATATAAATATGTTGTTAAAGCTGTCCAATAATATACTATATTATTTACAATTCATTTTACCCAAACCATAAAAACATAATTAAGGGGGGAAAAGATGGTACCATTAAAGGCCCTGTGGGACAAACCACATTTAACATTAGAAGTAGAGAGTCTGGTAAGAAAAGACAAAACATAGCATCTTCAAAACTGTTATGTTCATGGGGAAGATGGTGGCAGAGTAGGAAGACCCTATGCTTGTCTCGTCCCACAGACACACAACTAGATAACTATCATATCATCCTAAATACCCCAGAAATTGACCTGAGGACAGATGGAACAAACCCTACAACTAAAAGGAGAGGAGAGGCCATATTTGAAGAAGGTAGGAAGTGTGGAGAAATGTTTTAGGGGAGAAACTGATCCTGGGTGCTATGAAGGGGAGGGAACTGTACTCACATAGAAGGGCAAGAGAGATAGGAGCACACAGGAGAATGCACAAGGAGAACGTTTCCTGAAAGCCATGGTCTCAGAAAGCAAGAGGAGTAGATTTCATAAAGTGTTGGAACTAACAGGGCTTAAAGCATGGAGTTTAAGTTCAGCAGCTTGGCTAGGGTTGAGCCCAGAGGGCACTGTGCTGCTCCTGGAGAGAAGGCAGGCAAACAACCTGAGGGTAGACAGTATGGAAATAGCAATATGAAAAATGCCTGGGGCACAGAGAGGAAGATTCACTCTTCTCAGAGCTAGTCCTTTAGAGGCAGCATTCATGGAAACACGTCTGTGGGGAAAAAAGGAACTGGCTGGTGCCGTGTCTCCACCACCACCTCAACATAAACACAGAGCTGCCTATGGGAAACAGCACAACACTGACACTGGCTACCAAAACTTGTTTACGTCAAGTCTCATCCCCCTTCACTCTGGTGTAACTATCCTTCTCAGTCATCCTTGACTCGGTCTCAGTGCAATGGGCCACTCCTCCAGAGGACCAGCACAAACCCCTGCCCACATCATGTCTCCCAACCAGAGAGATCAGTCGGGCCTCAATCCTGGGGGAAGTGGTGTCAAGTGCTACGCCTGAGTGACTCAGTTGTTAGGCATCTGCTTTTGGCTCAGGTCATGATCCCAGGGTCCTGGAATCAAGCCCCACATCAGGCTCCCTGCTCAGGAGGAAGCCTGCTTCTCCCTCTCCCACTCTCCCTGCTTGTGCCCCCTCTTTTGCTGTCTCTGTCAAATAAGTAAAAACTTAAAAGAAGAAGTGCTGTCAAGTCTCATTTCACAAAGAGACCAGAGCACACCTATTGAAAACTTGTCACATTAAGGCCATGGACCAAAGTGGCCTGAAGGATAGAGCAGCCCAAACACAGCAGCGGAGTGCATGCAGCAAGCACCCACTGGCGATAATCCCTAAAGCACTATGTCTTGTACATTACTTGACTTTTTCTTCATAAGTCCATTACTTTCAGGAGCAGAGGTATAACTAACTTGCTCTTCTAACACAGAGAAGAAGGCAGAAGTTCAGACAAAATGCCAAAATGGAGGAATTTATCCCGTATGAAAGAACAAGTTAAGGCCATAGCCAAAGTTCTAAGTGAAACAAATATAAGTACCATGCCTGATGGAAAATTTAAAGCAACAATCATAAGAATACTCCCTGGGCTTGAGAAAAGATTAGAAGACATCAATGAGACCCTTACTACAGAGATAAAAGAGTTAAACCGGAATCAGAGATTGAAGAGTATAATAAGTAAGATTAAAAACCTGCTTGATGCAACGATCATCAGGCTGGAAGAAACAGGAACAAATTAGTAGCCCAGAAGACAAAATAATGGAAAGTAATGAAGCTGAACAAAAGAGAAAGGGAAGAATTATGCAACATGAGAATAGAGTTAGGGAACTCAATGACTCCAGCAAATATAATCTTCATATTACAGGAGTCCCAGAAGAAGAGACAGAAAAGAGGGCAGAAAATATAATAGCTGAAAACTAGAGAAGGACACAGATATCCGGGTCTAGGAAGCACAGAGAACTCCCATCGAAATCAATAAAAACACGCCAACACCTGTAATTTGCAAAAAATCAGTGATAAAAAATATTAAAAGCAGCAAGATGAAAGGAGTCTTTAACTTATAAGGGAAAAACCCATAATGGTAGCTGTGGATATCTCAAGAGAAATGTGGCGATCCAGTAGGGAGTGGCATGATATAGTCAAAGTGGGAAAATATATTCAGAATGGGAACGCCTGCAGCCAAGAATATTCTATCCGATAAGACTATCATTCAGAATAGAAGATAATTTCCCAGAAAAACACACACTAGAGGAGTGAATGACCACTAAACCAGCTTTGCAAAAAATATTAAAGGGGGCTCTCCGAATGCAAAGGAGAAACTAAAAGTGACAGACAAAGGATCAGAGAAAGTCTCCTATAACAACAATAAAAGTAATAAAATGGCAATAGGTACATATCTTTCCATAATTACTTTGAATGTAAATGGACTAAATGCTCCAATCCGAAGACTTTAGGTGTCAGAATGGATAAAAATAAAGACCCATCTATATAATGCCTATGGGGGATACATTTTAGACGTAAAGTCACTTGCAAATATCCATTGACTGATACTGAGGGAATGGAGAAAATTTATCACACAAATGGATATCAAAAGCCAAGTAGCAACATTTATATTGGATAAACTAGACTTCAAAATGAAAACTATGAAAGAGACAAAAGCACTATATAATCATAAAGGGAGCCATCCAACAGGAACATGTAACAGTTGTATTTATGTACCCAACATGGGAACACCCAAATACATAAAACAATAACAAATATAAAGGAACTGGTTGATAATAACACAGTAATAGTAGAAGGCTTCAACATTCCCCTTACATCAATGGACAGATCACCTAAATGGAAAATAAACAAGGAAACAGTGGCTTCAAATGACACACTGGACCAGATGGACTTAACAGGTATATTCAGAACATTTCTTCCAAAAACAGCAGAATGCACATTCTTTTCTAGTGCACATAGGACATTCTCCAGAATAGATCATATATTAGGTCACCAATCAGGTCTCAACAAATACAAACAGAAAAAGTCACACCATGCAAAGTTTCTGACCACAGTGTTATGAAACTAGAAGTCAACCACACACAAAAAATTAGAGCACAAATACATTGAGGGTAAACAACATGCTACTAAGCAATGAATGGATCAACTGGGAAGTCAAAAAGAAATTAAAAATACATGGAAATAAATGAAAATAAAAACACAACCATTCCAAACCTTTGGGATGTTGCAAAAGCAGCCCTAAAAGGGAAATATATAGGAATATATGTATACTATCTATATTATATATATTATAATGTATAATACACATAATACATGTCTAATATACATCATGTATAAAAAAAATCCTGAATAGCTAAAGCAATCTTGAAAAGCAAAGCCAGAAGCATCACAATTCTGGACTTCAAGTTAATTACAAATCTGTAGTGGTCAAAGCAGTATGGTACTGGCACAAAAAATAGACACACAGATCAATAAAACAGAATAGAAAATCCAGAAATAAACCCACAACTCTATGGTCAATTAATTTTTGACAAAGTAGGAAAGAACAACCCAAGGGGAAAAGACAGTCTCTTCAATAAATGGTGTTGGGAAAACTGCAACATGGAAAAGAATAAAACTGGACCACTTTCTTATACACAAAAGTGAATGCAAAATTGATGAAAGATTTTGATGTGAGACCTGAAACCATCAAAATCCTCAAGGAGAACACAGATAGTAACTTTTTGATATCAGCCATAGCAACTTCTTTCTTGATATGTTCCCTAAGGCAAGGGAAACAAAAGCAAAAATAAACTATTGGGACTTCATCAAAATAAAAAACTTCTGCACAGCAAAGGAAATAACCAACAAAACTAAAAGGAAACCCTTGAAATGGGAGAAGACATTTGCAAAACATCCAGTAAAGGATTAGTATCTAAAATATCTAATGAACTGATAAAACTCAACACTCGAAAAAATGAATCATTCAATTAAAAAATGGCCAGGGGCACTGGCTGATCAGTTCATAGAGCACCTGTCTGCCTCTTGATCTCAACTTAGGTCTGGATCTTGCGATTTTGGATTTAAGCTAGCTCATGAGTTTAAGCCCGCATTGGGCTCCATGCTAGGAATGGAGCCTACTTAAGAAAAACTGGGCAGAAGACAGGAAAAGACATTTTTCCAAGGAAGACCTCCAGATGGTCAACGGATGTGTGAAAATATGTTCAACATCACTCACCATCAGGGAAATACAAATCAAAACTGCAATGAGATATCACTGCACACCAGTCAGAATGGTTAAAACCAAGAATATAAGAAAAGAAAAAAAAAAACCCACGAAGAGCAATAGGTGTTGGTAAGGATGTACACAAAGGGGAACCATCCTGCATTTTTTATGGGAATGCAAAGTGGTGAAGCCACTATGGAAAGCAGAATGGAGTTCTCTCAAAAAGTTAAAAATAGGGCCCCTGGGTGGCGCAGTTGGTTGAGCGACTGCATTCGGCTCAGGTCATGATCCCGGAGTCCCGGGATCGAGTCCCACATCGGGCTCCCAGCTCCATGGGGAGTCTGCTTCTCACTCTGACCTGCTTTCTCTCACTCTCTCTCTCTCCTAATAAATAAATAAATAAAATCTTTAAAAAAAAAAAAAAAGTTAAAAATAGAACTACCCTATGATCCAGCAATTGCAACACTAGGTATTTACCCAAAGAATACAAAAATACTAACTCAAAGGGATACCTCCACACTGATGTTTATAGAAGCATTATATACAATAGCCAAATCACGAAAACAGCCCAAGTGTCCATTGACTGATGAATAGATAAAGAAATGGCATAGAGGGTACCTGGGTGGCTCAGTTGTTTAAGCCACTGCCTTCCACTCAGGTCATGATCCCGGAGTCTCAGGATCGAGTCCCACATCAGGCTCCCAGCTCCATGGGGAATCTGCTTTTCCCTCTGAACGTCTCCCCTTTTGTGTTCTCTCTGACTCTCTCTTTCTCTCTCTTTCTCTCAAATAAAATTAAAAAGTGGCATATATATGTAGTGGAATATTACTGAGCCATAAAAAAGAATGAAGTTCTTTTTATGCAGTGACATGGGTGGAGCTAAAGAGTATTGTGCTAAGCAAAATAAGTCAGATAAGGACAGGTACTGTATGATTTCACTCATATGTGGAATTTAAGAAATAAAATAAATGAGCAAGGGGAAAGACAGAAAGGGAGGCAAATCAAGGGACAAACTCCTAACTTTAGGGAACAAACTGATGGAGGGGAGGCAGGTTGGGATGTGTTAAAGAAGGGGTGGGGATTAAGGAATGAACTTGTGATAAGCACTGAGTTTTGTGTGAAAGTGTTCGATCACTATATTGTACACCTGAAACTATTATTATACTGTATGTTAACTAATTGGAATTTAAATAAAAACTTAAGAAGGAAAACTCTTCTCCTTAACAGCACAGTGTATCAGACTAGGATGGCAGTGGTGGAAAAGTTTTGAGAGAGGCACTGCTCTGGGTGATAAAGATACAGTGAGTGGCAAAGGACAGAGTCCCTTCCCTCAAGTTACTCAATGTGGTGGTACAAGCTTGTGATCGTGTCCTTCGTGACATGTTTTCAGACAAGGGAGCACAGAACACAGATCCAAGAACCCACAGGACAGAGCATCCACCCTGATGGTATAAAGCATCCACAAGGTTTCATGGAGGGTGGGATGCTGAATATGATGTTCAAGAGGAAGAATTCTCAAGGTGATTGAGGAGGAAAAGCAAAAAGAGGTAAAGGAAGAACAGAATGAGTGAAGGTATAATGTAATGCTAAGCAAATTACCACAGAACAATGTTCCCCAGAAGTTAGTTTGCAATTGCATTTACATGGCTACATAGCAGAATTAAGAAAAAAAAAAAGATGAGGAATACACATATTTTCAAGGATACACAGATTTCCCAGGTACTAGGAATACAACAATGATCAAAGGTTGCCTGTGTGAAGTTTACTCTCTAATCAAGATACAGGAGTCCAACGTGCTTTCAATAGAGACCAGTGCTTTGAAGAAAAATAAAGTTTTATGAAAGAAAGTGACTGGAGGTCATATTTTAGGGACTGTGGGAAGCATTTCTACTGAGGCAACAGTTAGATGAAGACAGGAATGAAGAGAGAAAGCAAGTCAGGCCACTAGCTAGACAAGTATCTGTCCCTGGTAGAGGAAATAGCAAGAACAAAAATCCAAGAGCAGGAATGTCTTGGCATATTTAAAGAGTGAGAACAGCAGGCCGGGAGTGAAGAGCGTGGCAAGGAAGGAGATAGGATGTAATCACAACAAGATAGTTGGGGACCAGGTTAGATGGGTCACATTTCTGCTTCACATTTCCTTGTAGGAGGTCACAATAGGGAATCTATGTTGGAAGAGAACAAATTTATTAACATATAATGTATTATTTGCCCCAGGGTACATGTCTGTGAATCATCAGGCTTACACATTTCACAGCATTTGCCATACCACATACCCTCCCCCATGTCCATAACCCTACCTCCCCCCCCACACCTCCCAGACACCCTTAGTTTGTTTCGTGAGTTTAGGAGTGGAAGAGAACAAATTTAGCCTTTGTTTCCCTGAGTGTATTCTTTGGAACACCTGAGATAAAAAAACTTTAAAAAATTGTTTCACCGTAAAATAAATTATGAAGTTCAGTATGCTAGGTCTCCCTGTGGCCAACTCATTATGTCTTAGAATAGTTCTTCTCAAAAGAAAACCTGGGGGCAAGGATGTAGATGCTGATGCTTCTTTTCGGAAGTGAGACCAAGGAACAGGAGTGAGAGAGAACAGAGTGAGAGAGAAAAGGGAAATAAGGAATGTTAAGCTGAAGGTGTTCTCTTGAACTGCTAGTCAAGAAATGGTATCCAGAGCTATGTAAATCTCCATTTGGGGTATGATCCATAAAGAATGTTCTCTTTAGTGCTGGACATTATTCTTCTCTTAATTTGATTTAAAAGAACATTTCTTTTTGGTAATTACTTCACATTTTGAGATTAGAGTCCATTAACACTCCCCAGTTTTTGTCCCGTGTGTGGTAATGTGATGACTCACTGGTACGAGGTTGGAGACCTCACGTGGGTGTTCTTGGCAGCTACTAGTAATTGTTACGTTAGTCATGTCACTCTTGACAGCGACATATATTTCCTTATTACTTAAGGGGCATAGAGTAGCTCTGAGATTGTTTTTATTCATTTGATATGTCTTTGAATTATGCATTATTTTTTAAAGACTTGAATGAACGATACTTATCTTTTAGTTTTTTTATTGTGTTACGTTAGTCACCATACAGTACATCATTCATTTTTGATGCAGTGTACCAAGATTCATTGTTTATGTACAACACCCAGGGCTCCATGCAATACATGCCCACCTTAATACTCACCACCAGGCTCACCCACCCCCTTTCCTCTAAGAACTTTTAATCTAATTAAGCTTTACCTTGTTAGAATTGGAGTATCAGTTAGCCCTTTGTGGTATTTTTGATCCTACTTTTGACACGTATGATTTTTGTCCCTCTTACCTTCATTATACATGAACAACTCATCAAATGCCATAAATGTTTCTCTACAAGTTATTGATAAACATAGAGCATAGCAGTTCTTTCATATTTGAGTCCTGGGGGAAAAAATCTAGGCGACAGAATATTACATGTTACAGTCCTACATAATATGATTAAGTGCACCTGGAACTAAAATAGGCAGATATCAATATCTTATGGAGGAAACCAACATACCTACATACCAAACAAAGCAAAACAATTTTTTAAAAAATTCTCAAAACAAATGAGTACTGTAAGATGCAATAGGAAAGCAATTAGTTTTTAATGAATAACCATTTTTATGAGGAACAGTGGCAAACATTATGACATGATCTAATCGTTTAAAATCTGAGAGCTTTTTCATTCCTCATTCCCTATTAGATAGTTTTTTTTTTCCCCAGAAAGTTTATGGGAGTTTAATTATTCTCCAGAGCCTAATATCTGCCAGACAGCTCACTACTCCTTTAAATTTGGTTAAATTCCCTGTGGAGTAGTAATATTGCCACTTTTGACCTCCATTTTAATGGAAGG
>CM052806.1:58685703-58699944 GCA_028533885.1 Nasua narica
TTATATAACCCAATTTAAGGATTATAAAAAATGGCTGATGCCATACATTTTTCATTTAAATATTTGTGGATAATCATAGAACTAAATCTATTCCTGCTGTTACAAAGTGACAGAATCATAATTCCTCAAAAGTTTCTATTAAAAAACTGCAAGTGGACTGTTAAGCTTTGGCTCAAGGGCACACTAACCCTCACATCAACATAATTTAATCATCAACATAACTAATGGAAAATTAAACTTGATGTTCAATATGTTGTAATTCCTGCCTCATGCATACCATGACTATAGATTTTCCAAAATGAGTTAATTTTACATAATGAAATGTCATACTAGACATAAGAACTCTTTTGTATTCTTTTATAACTTTATTTTGGGATAGGAATTATCTCATTTTTCCTTTAATTGGTAAATGATTTTTTTATAATGTTTGAAAGTAGTTCTTGAATGAATAATTCATTTCATTCATTTCCACACATCTATATAAAAATTATCTAACAATTAGAAATTTGAGAAATGGAATCAACTTGTACTTTACAGTTTGTATAATGTTTCATCTAATTGTCCTAACAACTCTACTGGGTTTGAATAGCATCCTCACCAAAATTCATGTCTATTTAGAACCTGCCAGTGAGACATAACCTGGCAATTGGATCTTTGCAGATATAATCTAGTAAAGATAAGCTCATACTGGGTTAGAGTGAACCCTAAATCCAATATGACTGAAGTCTTTGTAAGAAAAGGTAAATTTGAACACAGAGACACACAGGAATAATGCCATGTAATGATGAGGCAGAGATAGGAAAAATGTGTCCGTATAATATGAAATGCCAAGAATATAAGCAACCACCAGAAGAAAATTGAGGCAAGGAAGCATTGTCCTCTGAAAAGTTCAGAGAAGGTATGGTCTTGCCAATACCTTAATTTGGTACTTCTGGCCTGCAAAACTGTGAGAGAATAAATTTCTATTGTTTTAATCCATCAACTTTGTGGTAATAGTTATGGCAGCTCTAGAAAACTAATGTGTTTATGCAGAAGCAAATGTTTTTTTCGTACAATATTTCACCTTTCTTCCCTCCCCAGAAATAGTTTCTTTAATTTGGTCTGTATATTTCTGTTTCAAGTATGTATGCGTGTGTATTGTTATATGTTACTATCTTTGTGGACACATTGTGTGTGTATGTACATATACATGTATCTACAAAATATAGTACTATTTTATGATTTAAAATTTGAGTTTTAGAGAATATATAATATATAAACTATTATTCAGTTTCCTTCTTTTCACCTGACTTTTGCTTTTGTGTCACTTCCTTTTTGATAAATATGGATCCAGTTTTTTTTCATTTTTAATTTCAATATAATTAACATACAGTGTATACTTTTTGCCTAATTTTTTTTTTGCCTAATTCTATTAATAAAGTATCTGTGGAGAAAATGAGTATTTTTGACTATCTACTATGGGAGAGATATTTATGTAATTTTTTTTATCTGATCTTTATAATAACTGGCAAGGCAGATATTAGTACCTACATTTTAAAAACTAAGGAAATGGAGGCTTAAAAAAGTTAAGAACATTTATGATCGTCACTTACATGTTTTAATTTCAAAGTCTTCAGCCTTTTCTCTTGCTTCAGGCTGTCTTGTGAAGTAGTACAGTGTTAACAGAAGTTCTGGCCATGTTTGGGTGCTTGTCTGTAGGAGTTGCTGTATGAAGGATCCATGTGGTAGGTCAAATGTTAAATAAGATAACTTCTAAGTCTTTTCCAATTCTGAAGTTCTGAAAAAGATCCACTAGGTCACACAGAATTCTAGAATATTAATGGATTTTAGATCCTCTACTAAAATCCAGGACTCTCCACCAAAGCATATAGGCTGCATCCCCATATAAGGCCCGAAGTGGGGAGGCAGCCCTTACTGAGAACATTATTCAACCCATTTAATCCCTGACCACTTTGCTCTGTAAAGGCATAGCAAAGTGTTCTTGGTTCCAGTTGAAGTAATGACTTTTAAAAATCTTCAGGCTTTAAGTGGAAATTTTCATATATCTAAGTACTTCTTTTATTTTTGTAACCAGTATCAAAATTCTTATATCTGTATAATGTTAAAAGTACAACTGGACTACGGATTCAGAACGTCTGGATTCTAATTCTGGATTTGCTGTAAATTAGCAAATTAATTATTTTTAATTTTTTAAAAGATTTTATTTATTTGGAAGAAAGAGCAGGGTCAGAAGGAGAAGCAGACTCCCTGCTGAGTGGGGAGCCTGATGTGGGGCTTGATCCTGGAACCCAGGATCATGACCTGAGACGAAGGCAGATGCTTAACTGAGTGAGCCACCCAGGCATCCCTGAGGTAATCTCTTTAAATATTCATATCTATAAAGTGAGGAAGAGAGAGGTCATCGCTTATTCAACAGACATTCATTGAGCTTTACCATGTGCCGAAACTGGTCCCCTAAATGGTAGAAAGCATAGAATGGAAGATAAATATGTTAAAATGTGCTAAGTGCTACGTATATCTGTTTTAAGTTTTTGTAGGTATCATTTCTCTTGATAATCTGTAACATTTTGCGTATGTAAGAAAAATGTTTTCAAACTATTTTTTAGTGTTGTATTATTTAATCAGAATCATTTAAAAAAGATCTTTGTTTCCATTTATTTTTTATTTCCATAGTTTAGATCAAAAAGATAGGCCAGACCATAACTCACTGACAGACACAAAGAAAACTGTTAAACATGGCAGTGTTAGAATTTTAAACCCAACATTTGAATAAATACTTATCCACTGTATATGTGTATGTATGTCTTATATTCCAAGTTAAAATAGTAGCAAATGAAAAAAATCACCCAAAAAAATAAAATAAAATGAAATAAAATAGTAGCAAATGATACAATTCCCAGATCAAAATAAAAATTAAAAACATTAAATCATATCTTTATATTCAGGCTAGTTTACAAAATAAAAGAACTTATAAATTTTGGGTTGACACTTCATATCAAACCGGCTCTAATTGAAAGATTGAATAATGATTGGATAACATCTTTTCTAATAGTTTCAAGATTCCTGGTATATGAAGAAATTGAATTCTGGGTGCCTTTATGGAACTGCAGGATAATATCAGAACAAGAAGGAACTGTAAGAAAAGATAATCTGGTTTAATATCTCAGATAAAATCCCTGAAGTCCAGAGTTGACTAGAAACTTGCTCAGTGTTTACTTCATAAAAAAGTCAAGAATGGTCATGATAAACGCTGTTCATGTCTGTCTATAGTCAGGTTGAATACAGTAATCAGTCTATCCATCAGTCTTGTGAGAGAAAATTTAACTACTTTTTTCATATATATGTATTGATCTATTGAGTGTTTTATACATTTGGGTATAAAATTCAGGTAATTCTTTCATATTTTTCCCAGCAAAACAATACCATTTTTTTAGTATTCTTCAGTCATCCAATTAGGTTGACTTGATCATATAGTTGATGCGCTCTTACATATCTATCTATAATTTATTATACCTAGAACATGACCTCTGTATTTTTGTAGTATTTTTTGTATGCATGTTAATATGGGATGGGATATGTTTTATCAATTAAGCCTGAGCTATCTAATATTAGAGGTTAATTGTTCTCATTTTTTAATGGCATTGAATACCTCAAGATGCACAGTAGATGCTGATAAATGATGTTACTAACATTTGTGAAGCTACTTAAAAGTTTATTTCTCAAAAAATAATGACAGCTTATTAACAGTCAGATAACATACAACAGATCAATTATAAAAATACCCTCTAACTAAAAAGTACTTTGAAATGTAGTAATTGCCAGCAATGATGTCTGTATATATTAGGCAATTGTTAAACAGCAAATGCTATGCTGTTCCAACTGTTATGTAAGAGCTTATCAAAATATCAGGAAAGAGTTACAGTACAGTTTGAAAAAGCATAATCAACATTGTATAACTGTTTTAATTAAAAAATTTTTTATTAACATATAATGTATTATTTGCTTCAGGGGTACAGGTCTGTGAATCATCAGTCTTACACAATTCACAGCACTCATCATAGCACATACCCTCCCCAATGTCCATAACCCAGCCACCTTATGCCTCCCCCCACCCCCCAGCAACCCTCAGTATACCCACCAGTTTGTTTCCTGAGATTAAGAGTCGCTTATGGTTTGTTTCCCTCCCTGGTCTTATCTTGTTTCATTTTTTCCAACTCCCTTCTCCCCACAGTCCCCCCACCCTGCCTCTCAAATTCCTCCTATCAGAGAGATCATATGATAATTGTCTTTCTCTGACTTATTTTGCTTAGCATAATACCCTCTCGTTCCATCCACATCATTGCAAATGGCAAGATGTCATTTTTTTGATAGCTGCATAGTATACCACTATATCATTTTTATTGTGAAAAGGAATATGTATTGATTTCAGAAGGAAAGTCACTGACAGTAAAATTGGACAAAAATTCTTCTTGACGTGGTGGGGATACATAGAAGAGATTGATTTTCAGCTGACAGGGTGACCTCCTAAAATGTGTATCTGAATCTCTAACAGTTTATGAAGTTTTTATTCTTATTCAAAGTAATAATAGGTTAAAAAAATGGTTGAGAACCCTGTTTCTTGGTTAATACTTCTGGACCACATATTAAAAAGAGAAAAATTCTGAGATGCAAAGTGTCTAAATCATCAATGAACAGTTTTATAAGCATAGGACAAGCACCCTACTTTTTATATTCTGGTTTGGACACTTAGCCAGGTCTTCTAAACAACAGTTACATTAATTTAAAAGCTATTCTGTCTCCATTTATTTTCCTTTGCCTTCCTCCCCTCCCCCCCCCGTCTTTCTTTCTTTCATTCTGCATAGACATAACTATTATGTATCTGTCTAGCTGCTTATTGTTTTTCTTCTTACCCAGTATTCAATTTTTATAGTTTATACTTTCTCACTTAAATATGATAAAATACCATGAAAACTGTTGACTGTTTTATTGTCTTTTGGTGGGAAGAATATCAGGAATCATATGAGAAAGTCCATCTTTTTAAGATTTTATTTATTTATTCGACAGAGAAAGAGATCACCAGTAGGCAGAGAGGCAGGCAGAGAGAGGGGGGGAAGCAGGCTCCCCGCTGAGCAAAGAGCCTGATGCGGGACTCCATCTCAAGGACCCTGAGATCATGACCTGAGCCGAAGGCAGTGGCTTAACCCCCTGAGCCACCCAGGCACCCTGAGAAAGTCCATCTTTTTAAGACAGTTTGCCCTACATAGTAGACCCAAAGGATGTAGATGGCTCAATAACCCACCATATGTTTTCAAATCTAAGGCAGTCTATAAATAAATCCAGGTTGGGATCGGTTGAACTTATTTTACAAACCAGGAGCCACATTTCATGTACAGATAAAAATCTGATGATGAAGACAGTGTTTAGTGACATGTATTACTTGGTATTTGGATATGCTCAAAGATGATGTTGATTAAAGGTTTATCTATGCCAGATGGCATATTGCCAACAAAATTATTTGGCCATATTTTATATTTGTCTTCCTTTGGGTTCCTCAAGTCAACTAACTGAAAGGTTATAACTGTAGTTAGTCATTTCATGACTGAGAGCTTTACCTAAATTCACATTTTAAATACAAATGTGAATCCACTCAAATAATTATAGATCCAAAATTGGACAAACTTCCCTAAGATTAATATGGCAGTACATGAAGATTATGAATAGTTTTTAAAAGGTCTCCAAATAATGGTTAAATAATGAGAATGTACTCAATTGCCCAAGCCAGGTGGGAAATTATCCTGAAACTAGTCTTTAAATATATGTATATAAAATGAGATAATTTATTTTTAAAATAAAGTGGATTGTGGATTTTTTTTATCAGTAAGAAGATATCAATAATAAATGATCTTTTTCCATGTTAAATTTCCTAAATTCAAAAGGAGAGTGTAAAGTTGACCCTAATAACCCTTCTAATATATGGATTGGAATATAAAATTCATGGACTACTGGAAAATGTCAAGATTTGATTATAATTCATGTTCTAGCCCTGTCATTCTGCGTCTCAGGCAAATCCTTAAACTTTGTGTTGCTTCACTTTCTTCTTGTGCAAAAAAAAAAAAAAAGGTTTAATAATACATCTGAACCCACCTATTGCAAGGTTATTATAAGACTTACTGTAATAACTGGCACAAATAAAGTCTATAGAATATGTCTGAAACGTTGGTGAACATGTGCATAAGGGTAAAAGAGTAAGGCAGTATGTAAATAATGTACCTATCTGTCTAAATATTTACCTTTTTTGTTTTTTAAACGAAGGATAGACTTTACTTGAATTTCATCAGATATTTCCATTGGTGTTCTTTTTCTGTTCCAGGATCCATCATTTCATTTAGTTACCATGTATCCTTAATTCTTCCCTAGCACTTTGTCAGTCTTTCCTTATTCCCAAGACCTTGAAACTTTAGAAGAGTACTGAAACTTGTGAAGAGTACAGTCCTTCTGTACTCTTCTGTAGCATGTCCTTTAGTTCAGATCTGATATTTTTCTCATGATTAGATTGAGGCTATGCATTTTTAGCAAAAAACTTCAAGTGATGTACTTCCCTGGGAGGGTACATAATGTCAATGTATTTTGGAATTACTAACCTGTGGACTTAGGAGAATCAAGTTTACTAACCACGGTACAGTACTTGAGTGTTTTTTAAGGGCTGAGCTAGATATATATGTTACTTCAGATCCCCTGAGGCCCTTTTGAGTGCATTTTCTCTTAATTTTATCCCTGAAGCTATAGCCAGAGTTCCCTGAGAGAGCCTCTCCGTGCCTGCATGCCTACACAGCTCCAGGGAATATCTGGTTTCTTTCCATTTTCACTTGGGACCATAGGCTCAAGTGTAGAGTTCAGTGATTTGTAGCTGAGATTATTCTGTCTGTGCTCTTAAAAGAATTAATGAATCTCTTGATTTTTTTTATGGTCTCAGTATTTACACTTATACACATGTTTATTTCACATGCTAAAACATGTGAAAGCAGAGGTCAAGAACTGAAGGGCCTGAGATTTTTTTTACCCTATTTGAAAACCAATAAGGTAGCTTGTTTGAGTTTCATGGATGATTAGCATAAGACATATGAATCCTGAGTCAGAAACTAAAATGTTGTAAATCACAGCACAGCAGGTATCATGAGCTTTATTTTCTTGTTTGTTCGTGTATCCCCAAGTCCTACAGGAGTGATACAGAGGCAGATCCAACTGGATGCAGTGCACACAATAGCTTTGGATTACAGTTAAGAAACCTCAAACTTTTATAAGGGAACTGCAAGCTAATCTTGCAGATATCACCATACTTTATTCCTAGATACTTTAATGTTTATTCCCCAAGATTGAGGGCATTCTCTTACATGGCCTCATTGCCATTATCTCTCCTAAGAAAATTAGCATTAGCAATTAACTTTTTTGCTATTATTTTTTTTCACTTTGCTCTCATGCTAGAATATTGGTGTCTTTGGTACATACAAGTATACATGATGGTGACTAATTTACTAATTCACTAGTGTTCTATTTAGAGTTCTGCAGTGAACGCAATTAGGTGTAAATATATTTAAGATGTCTTTTGCGTCCTAGGAGACCGTGAGAAAGGATTGAACTGGCAAAACTTTTTGCTAGAAAAGAAAAATGTGATATTTAAACATAGTTGCAAATACAGTAATTGTGGCAAATATAATAATAGCATCAATAATAGCTGGCACTTATAAAGCTCTTATTATGTACTAGGCTCTATGCCAAGGTTTTTACACCATTTATTCAGTTCATTCTTAGAGCTATACCATTAAGTTTTTGTAGATGAAAAATTAAAGTAACTTTCTCAAGGTCAACGAGTCAACAGTAGAACCAGGACGTGAGCCCAGGTCTGCAGAACTGTGCTCTCAACTGCTGTGCAGTATTTTACTGTTTGCCCTCTGCCGGTGTGAGCTTGACTGTGTTTCATTAGCACAGATCATTTCCACAAAGCTATCCACTCTTTGGAGGTGGGCCTATATATCTCTAGGCTTGGTGGCTTCCCATGTCCTTTAGAAGCATCACCAGATTCAAGACTTCAACAAGAGAGAGCATGTGGTGTCAGAGGTAATGGTTTCAAAGTCATCATTAGAGACCTCAGTCCTGGAGTCAGACATAACAAAGTGGAGATCCAAGCATATCCCTTAACTTGTGTGGGAACTTGGCAGAACAGCTGAACTCTGTATGACTTCTCTTCTGTAAAAAGTGGATGGCAGGGATACTTGTGGCCTAGAACAAAGTCAGTGATCAAAATACTCATGTCACTGATGATTCTTCACTTAACACTTCCCTCTGGGGAGGGTCCTACACCAACTTCCATAGGGGGAGAATGAGAACAGCAAGAGCAACTGAAGCCGAAGGCAGAGAAGTTGCTCTGGTCTCAGGGCAAATGTGTGTGCATACAAGGCCCCAGAAGACAGTAGGTCACATGTAGCCAGGTCTTGGCTCCCTTCAGGCAGCACTGATGACAAGCAAAAGCCATGATGTGAAACAGCATTATTTATTGGCTGAGCTGCCTTGACCTGACTCAGTGAATCAATCAACTGCTGTCCAGTGCTCAGAAACACTCCTGAGAACACGGACTTAAGCATTTCTCCTTTGCAACTTTATTGTGTTTCTGTGTTAAACACTTTTTCATAAACTCCCTCTGCTCTTGTGGTGTAGAGGAAGCCACAGTTGACTTTGCCCCTAATTATTATTCACTTCATTTGCCTGATGCTCACCTCCTAATGCCACAGCCATGAGATTTTTGGGTATAAGAGGGTTCTTCCATTGCCAGTGCAACTGAGCTTGGAGAACAGGCAATGTAACTCTGGTTTGAGTCCCTGCTCAAACTCCAGCCATATTCTGGGCTTTCCTTGCCTTTTATAATTAGTTCTGCATACTTACGACTTTCTGACATTATGGTAAAAGTTTCCATGTGATCTGGCTAAAACTAGGTTTTTCTCTGTCCTCTTAATACGTAGGGATAGCTGCTTCAGAAAACTGGTCCACTGGGTATGATGTTAACTTTCTATTGCCAGAAGGGATTCTTAGAAGTGTCTCTTCAGAGAATAATCTCTATTAGAATTTATTGTTGTCCATGATTGTTAGGAAAACACTCCAAACTTGTGTGTGACTCATGCCTCCTTTGAATCATGATGTCCTTTCAACACTCTTGAAAATCAGATGAAGGAATCTTCCTCAAAGCCATGAGATTGTGGAATAGGTTACTCAAGAAGTACACCACATTCACCAACACCAATTTCCCACAACTTCAGTTATGTATAGGTGTGGCATACATTCGATTACATGGATCCAGCTAGGGACTTTGAGGAGGAAAGTGCAAATCAATGACATAAATTTGGAAGCGAAAGAGTGACCATCTAATCCAAAAGTTTTAAAAAAAATTTTTAGCCATACATTGCTTTTTTCAAACAAAATATGTTATTCAGTAGAAAAAAGAGATTAAAGAAAAAGCACTCCAACTGACAAAGTGTTGACTATGGTTCTGGTGATGGTGTAGACTCCTGCCTGATCAGCACCATTCCCTGTAATTCCAGTCCCTTTCCTCCCACCAAGCAAGACCTAAATAAGTTCTAGAGTTCAATGGAGCACAGATGGGAAATTATTTATCTAACCAATCCTCTCAGTTCAATTATCACTCACCAAATATTTGTTAAGCACCTCCTCCATTGCTGACACTGTACTTAAAGTGCCTAAGATACATCTGCCCTTGGTTCCACCGTCAAAGGGTTTACATTCTAGAGAGGATTCATTTCATAATTTAATGTGTTCAGTATTCTGATTGAAGTTTGCTTCGGGCATATGGAACTGCAGAGGTACAGTCTGGGAAACTGTAACAAAGGGCTTCCTATAGAAGTTGATCTGATGTCTGACTTGCTAGAATGAAACCATGGTGGAAACATAAACAAGATCCAGAGTTGAATTGACTGATACAGAGTTAAGAACCTCAGCTTTGGAGTCAGGCTAACCGGGTGGATCAGTTTGGGCTAGAGAAACTAAGTCTCAGTACTCCCCCTATGAAATGGTGGATCACACTTGATTCAGAGTGTTGCAAATGTCAAAGTAGATAATGGATGCACGGTGCTGGATCTCGTGCACAAGGTATGGTAGCTATCTGCAAACTAGTCTGTCATGTATTCCCCTTCTGCCTCAAGCCCATGATTTCAGGTGAAAGAAAGACTAGTTTTTAGGCATAGTGCCACTTAAGAGACTGCTCTCTAAAAAATATCTTGAAGGTGCTGCTGTTTTAAAATTTGCCACTTTATACCCTTTGGGTTGAAGAATAAAGGCCTGAAAAAGTACAGGCTTCTGGAATTGCTACTGACACTGCAGAAAAGCTTTTTAGCGTTTAGAATCTTTTACCTATCCTCTAAACTTGGTTGTTGGAGAATAAGCCTGAGCCATTTCTGCAACATTTCCCTCTATAATTTGAGAGGCACATAAATTCAGGAGTAAAGGTGATCTGCTATAAAAGGAAGTGGTAATTGATACATACCCATCATTGCTTAATGAAATTCAGCTGTGAACACGTACACATATTCCATTACAGGGCAATTTAAATTCTTTATATATTTTAATCATGTCTGATATAGATGAAACAGATGAATTGCTATCGACTTTTTTTTCAAGAAACTATTCAGAAATAGGTAACAGGTGGATATATGGGCTGTGTTTCAGACCAGGACAGTTGTTATTTTCTTTTCATTTACCCTAAATTTATGACCATGACTGAAAATAAGATTCTACAAAGGAGACTTCCCCTAATCTCTGTGTATGCAGAAGATGAGTGACATTTTCATGTTACTATTTTTCATGTTTCTTCTGATTGACTGATTAGGATTTCATTTATTGTTTCTTTTTCTCCAGTTCCCATCAGTTTGAAATAGATGTTGACAGATGCCCCTAGGTATATCATAATTGTTTCCCGTCAGCCTTTTTTGCCTTCAGGTTTCTGTGTGTGTCCTTATTAAATAAATGTTTGTAAAAGTAACCTTACCATTCTGATTTTCCACTGTGACTTTACTAGATAGATTGTTCATCATTTATTATCATCTAGTAAACGTGCCTCAAGACTTTCATTTGAATCTGATGATGCTTGCTCAGGGGAAAAATAAATGAACCTACTACTAACAGAAGCTTTAAAGGGATTTGGCTTTACTTGGTGCATGATTTCTTCTTTGTGTGTTTCAAGAGGAAGAAACAACCTGTTCTGCCGGGAATTACAGCTAGATTTTAATTTTTGACTCTTCCTGAGTGCTTGGAAATTCACACATCCTCACCCAGTTTTCTTAGCTATGTTATAAAGCTTTGACTTTAAAAATTATTTGCTTGCATTTTCTATACTGCTTCTATTGTCTGACCTAAATGACACAGAACAATATCTTAAGTGGCTATACTCTCAAGATTCATTTCACAATGGACTACATTTAACATCCAGTCCAGTACATTTCAGAACTTCTTTCATATTGATCTTCCATTTTGGATCATGCAGAAATAGTACAAGTGGGTTCATTCCAGCCAATTCCAGGAAATGTGGCTCCTAAGCATAAGTGGTCAACAAAGTACCTGTTTACAGTAAATGTGTATTTTGTGAATAGTTCATAAACACTGTCAAAGTAGACAGAAAAATATTCTCATGAAAAAAACATCTATTCATCCAAAACAATTCCCCTCACTCTTCTATAATTCTCACTGGAGATTATTCTGAGAACTAGATTAATTTATTTCTCAATTGTCAGACAGACACAGTAAAATTGTGAGTCAGACTAAATTCTAGATTTCAAGAGTTCAGAAGTACTCTGTACTCAAAACAAAGAAGCAGGTTGTTAGCTCTTTCTTACGCAGTTTACTACACTCGATCACTACTGTATTTGTTTAAAAAGGTAACAATCAGGACTTTATCTTTTCTTTCTCTCTCTCTCTCTCTCTTTTCTGTCTTTTTCCTTTTTCTTTCTTTTTTCTTTTCCTTTCTTCTCTATTTCTTTTTCTTTCTCTTCCTTCCTTCCTTCCTTCCTTCCTTCCTTCCTTCCTTCCTTCCTTCCTTCCTTCATTCCTTCCATCCTGTGGTGGAGAGAGAGGCAAAGGGAGAGAGAATCTTTTTTTTTTTTTTTAAGAGAGAGAGAATCTTAAGCAGGCTCCACACCCAGCATGGAGTCATATACAGGCCTCATCTCAGGACCCTGAGATCATGACCTGAGGCGATATCAAGAGTCAGACGCTTACCCAACTGAGCCACCCAGGTGTTCCAGGACATTTTTTTTAAAGCTACCTGGAACATCACCTTGTTTGGCAGAGGATTCTACAGTGAGTCTGTGTAGCCCACTGTGAACCTTGGAGATGAGACATTTTTCTATGATGTGAACATTTTTAATGGTCTCATGCATTTAGAATTTGAAGATTTTCTTTTTTCTCCTAATAGAAACACATGTTGGGATAATAGCTATGCCTACCTTTAGGACTTCCTCCTGCTATGCTATGGCACTGAAAGGACAACAGTGGAATGGAGTATACATTAGCATAATTACTTTCGTTCTTTCATGCAACAAATTATGTTAAGTGCATACTATGTACATGTACTGCATGAAATATTGGAGGGAATAGAGGTAGACCAGACAATTTATTCCTCAGGGATTTCTCAATAAGAGAGGCCAACGAGTGAGTCAATAGTTACCAAGTAGAGTGAAGAATGTTTTGGCAGACATACCACTTGTTATGTGGGAGCACAGCAGGGTGACTAACTCAGCTTGCCACAAGTATCACAGAAAATATAGCTAACGTTTAGCTCTAAAGGACAAAGAGGAGTTGCTGGAGTTGTTAGGGAGAATACGGCCTGTGGTAATGTAGACTAGAATGTCCAGTATGTGGTGAAAGGGACTCACATTAGATGGGAGAAGATGTTATGAGAGATGAACTGAAGAGGCAACAGGAGCCATTTCATGGAAGGGCATGAATGTGAGGTAAAGATGAGGTACTTTGCTCAGAACTCCAGGAAGGCACTAGGGGTTCTTTCTTCATCCCTTCCCCTCTTCCTTTCTCCTCCTTTTATCCATTCTACCTGCCCCCAACCCTCTCTCAATCTCTCTAAATCTTTCTTAGGTATAATAAAAACCACACATCTTTAAGAGGTAAAATATAAAATTTTCACTCATTTCTATACCCATGGTAGCATCAACACAATCAACATAATGTATCCATCATCCCAAAGTCCCCCCCTACCTCTTTGTAATGTGTTTCTTCCCCATAGATTAGTTTGCATTTTCTAGAAATTTGTATAAAAGAATGGCAAAGTAAGTACTTAAAAAAATCCAGCTTTTCACTCAGCGTAATTATGTTGATATTCACTGATGTTGTCCAATATTTGATTGTATGAATATACCACATTTGTTTATCCATGTACCTGTTGGTGGACATTGGGATTGTTTTGGCTTATAAAGTTGCTAAGAACGTTCCCACATAAGTGTTTGTGTGCAAATATGGTTTCACTTCTCTTGGATCAATATCTAGAAATCAAATAAATGTACAATATAATAGGTGTTTATTGTTTGAGAAAATGTCAACTTTTTTTTCCAAACTGATGTTTGCAATGTGTGAGAATTCCAGTTGCTTCATATCTCCACCAACACTTGGTATAGTTCATGTTTTAACTGTTTTAGTAGATATGTAGTGGTACATTATTTTGGTTTTAATTTGCATTTCCCTAATAAGTAATAATGTCGAATATCTTTTTCTTTGCCTATTTGCCACTGACATACCATCTTTGGTAAAGTTTCTATTCAAATGTGCCCATGAGCACCTCTTTTTTTTTATTTTATTTATTTTTTTGACAGAGACACAGGGAGAGAGGGTACACAAGCAGGAGGAGGGAGAGAGAGGGAGAAGCAGGCTTCCCTTGGAGCAGGGAGCCCGATGCGGGGCTCAATCCCAGTACCCTGGGATCATGACCTGAGCCAAAGGCAGACTCTTAAGGACTGAGCCACCCAGGCGCCCCTAAAGTTTCTATTCATATATTTTGCTCATTTGCTTTTCTTTTTGTTAACATTTGATTAAGAAGGTTCTTTGATATCCATATATTTATGGATATAAGTCCTTCAACTTATATGGATATAAGTCCTTCAACAGAAATGTGAGTTGCAAATATTTTCTCCCAATTTGTGGCTTATCTTTTATTTTCTCAGTATCTTTTATTTA
>CM052806.1:58700044-58744940 GCA_028533885.1 Nasua narica
TTTTTTTTAAAGATTTTATTTATTTATTTATTAGGAAAGAGAGAGAGTGAGAGAGAGCATGAGAAGGGAGAAGGTCAGAGTGAGAAGCGGACTCCCCATGGAGCTGGGAGCCCGATGTGGGACTCGATCCCGGGACTCCGGGATCATGACCTGAGCTGAAGGCAGTCGCTCAACCAACTGCGCCACCCAGGGGCCCTCTCAGTATCTTTTAAAGAGCAGAATTTCTTATTTGTGGGTTTTATTTTATTTAAGTATTTTATTTTATGGATTATGATTTTTGTATTGTACCTAAAAGTCTTTGTCTAAACCAAGATCACAAAAATGTTTATATTTCTTTAGGAAGTTATAAATTTTTTAATTTAGTACTTAGGTAATCAAATCTGAATTAATTTTTATAATAGGTACCCTTTATCAAGTTGAGAGAGTTCCTTTCTTTTTCTGGTTGCCTAGGAGTTTTTTTTATAAGGAATAGACATTAGATTTTTGTCAGATGTTTTCTTCTACATCTCTTGAGATAGTCCTATGTATTTTTCTCTCTTAGTTTGTTGATTTGGTGAAAAACATTCATTTTCAAATGTATCCAGGTACATGGATAAACAAATGTGGTATATTCATACAAGTCTACAATTTGGAATCAACCCAAATTGGTCATGACATGTTAGACTTTTTATATATTGTTGAATTTGATTTGCTAAAATAATAAAGTTTCCATCTATGTTCATGAGAGATTTTGGTTTGTAATCATCTTGTGACATTTTGTCTGGTTTTGATATCAGGGTCACCTTGTTCTCTTAGAATAAATTTAAAATAGTTCCTCTTCAATTCTCTGTATAGATTTGTTATTATTTCTTCCTTAAAACTTAGTAGACATCACATCTGAAGTCGTCTGGGCTGGATTTTTCTTTGTGAGGTTTTAAACTACAAATTCAATTTCCCTAATACTTAGGGGGCTGCTCAGATTATTTCCTTCTTCTTGAGTAAGCAAACTTTGGCAGTTTGTGTCTTTCAAGGAATCAGTCCATTTCATCCAAGTTACTGATTTTGAAGGGGGGGGGGCATTCATCTGTTTACATTATTTCCTTATCTTTTTAATATCTGTAGAATCTGTAGTGATGTCACCTAATTTGTGATAATGTTGTCTTTCCTCATTATTCTGGTTAAAGGTATATGTATTTTATTAATTTCAAAGAACTTGTTGATATCTTTATTATTTCCTTTGTTCTGTTCCTTATCTAGTTAATTTAGTCTTTTTCTAGTTTCTTAAGGTTGATGCTGAGGTTACTAATTCAAGATCTTCTTTCTCCACTGTAGCCATTTAATGCTATAAATCCCCCTACTGTTTTAGCTGCATCTCATAAATATTATGTTGCAATTTCATTTTGTTGAATTGAAAAAAGTTTAAAATTTCTGCTTTAAATTTCTCTTTTGACCCCTGAGTTATTTTGAAACTGTTGTTTGGTTTTCAAAAAAATTTTATTTTTTGCTATTGCTTTCTAATTTAATTACATTTTGGTCTGAAATATATTTTCTTATTTAAATAATTTTAAATTTATTAAAATTTTATGCCCTGGAATATGGTCTATCTTAGTAAGTGTTCTATGTGCATATGAAAAGAATATGCATTTATTTTGGTGTGGTGAATTCTATAAATGACAGTTTTGTCAAATTGGTTAGCAATGCTGTTTAAGTTTGATTTTATCCTTAATAGTTTTTAATCTACTCATCCTGTCAATTAATTGGGAGAGAAGAATAATGAAATGTCTGACTATAATTATTGATTTGTCAATTTTTATTGTAGTTCTATTGGTTATGCTTCATGGGTTTTTGAAGCTCTGCTGTTGCATATTTAGACTTCTTAAGGTCTTCCTGATGAATTGATTTCTTTGTCCCTTTGTAATAACCTTCTCTATCCCTGGTTATATTTTTTGCTATAAAATCTATATTGTCTGATACTATTTTAGGCACTTGAGCTTTCTTTTGATTTGCATTAGCTTGACATATCTCTATCCATTCTTTTACTTTTAAGTTAACTATGCCTTTAGGTTTCTTGTAGCTAGCCTATGGTCGAATCATAATTTTTTTCATCTAATCTCATGATCTCTGACACTTACTTGGGGTTTTAGATCATTTATATTTAATGTGATTACTAATGAGGTTAGTTAAAATCTATTATTTAGCTATTATCTATTTCTTCCATATGTCTTTGTTCTCTTTTAATTATTTTCTTCCTTCTTTTGTATTGAATATTTTGAATTTCCATTTAATTTTCTTTAATTTAAAAGTTAAGATACTTTGTTCGGTTTATTTGTTTTAGTTTTGTTTTTCTAGCGATTACTTAGATTTATTGCATACAATTTTAAAATATCACCATCTAGTTTCAGATAATATAATACCATTCACATATATGGTAAGAATTTTACAACAGTTTACTCTCATATCCTTCCTCCTGGTCTTTTGCTATTGTTGCCACAAATTATGTCTACTATATTATAATGCCTCAATATTCGTTGTCACTTTGTCTTTATGGGTTGTTTATATTTTTTTAAAAAATTACTGTATTTGCCCACATATCTATCCTTTCTAGTGCTCTTCATTTCTTCATGTAGATTCTTCATGTAAATTTCCATCTGGCATCATTTTCTTCCTGCTCGAAATATTTCTCTCTCTCTCTCTCTTTCTCTTTCTTTCTCTTTTTCAGTGGTTCAGTTCTGCTAGTGATGAATTATACCAATTCCTATATATCTCAAAAAAATCTTTATTTTACTTTAATTTCTAAAATATATTTTCACGGTTAATGAATTCTAGATTGGTAGATTTTTTACTTTCTTACTTTAGGGATATTATATGCTTTTCTGTTTAGTATTACTCCTGATGAGAAATCTGTCATTTTACCTTTATTTCTCTTTACACAATAGGTTTTCTTACCCCCCTTCTTCAATCTAGACTTTAGATTTTTTATGTTTTACTGGTTTTAAACAATTTATTATCCTAATGTTTTTACTTTGTTTTTTGGGGTTTTTTTTGCTTTGGGTTCAGTAAGCCTGTTGGATTTATTTGTTCACATTTTCCTCAAATTTGAAAAGATTTGGCCATTTAAAAAATTTTTTTTTCTGCACTCACCCTGCATCCTTTGGGGACCCCCATTACCATTACATGTGTCTTAGACTGCTTGTTGCTATTCCACAGTTAGAAGATTCTCTGGTTAAAATAACATCTATAACATGGGAAAAAAAAAAGGGGGGATGTAAACCTGAATGCAGTCTCTGACAGTTGGAACATGATGTAATTAAATATTTTGTAGCCATTTAAAAATGGAGTTTACAAGGACCAAATTGCATGATTAAAAACAAGTTATAATATAACATTAAATTTTCAAAAGCAGGCTACTAAATCATTTATATTTTACTAAGTGAAAAAAGGAAACCTATAAAACTATGATTTGGGACAAAAGCGTGGCAGAAACACTTAGCATTGTACTTAATGCATAGTAAAATTATGAGTGAGTATATTTTTTACCATTTTCCTGTATTTTCTGGATTTTATATCATTAGCCTTTTCATTATAAGGAAAATAAAGTTTAGAGATAATTAAAATCTAAAGTAACATTGGACATTGATTTATATTACAATATATTAGTAACTAAGTATGAAGGAGAGGGTTAGGCTAACCATTTTTAATTTGGGGCTTAAATAACTAATCATATAGCCATATGTGAGAAAATAATGAGTTTATTTAGAAGCCGTTGAATCTGAAGTACTTGAGATAGCTGGGTAGAAATGTCTAGCAGAGTACTGGTTTCAAGCTTCTGAAATTCAAAAATGAGTTGTTGGCAAAAAAATATACATTTGGGAATCTTTGTAGTTGAAGCTGTAGATTTAAATAAGGTTAACTAAATGTCATAATTCTTAAGATTTTATCATGATATTTTAAATTTAGCTCCTTAAAAGGACACACTACTCTATCAGAATCATAATTACACAAATGTCCTATCCATTGGCTTAATAATAAACTACAGGGTAATTATTTATGTAATATATTTAATTTTAATATAATTGCTTTCAAAATTATAGTGCTATTGATTAATAGTAATAATTACCCAAGTATAAAAATTATTATAAGTTTAGAAATCAATACTGCATGATGTTAGTGCCTGATTAAAAATTTTATGTATATTGAGTCTTTGAAGGCCATTGTACTCTAAGCTTTTAGAAATCAGTGTTTCTTGTTCATCTTGCATACAGGCTGGTACATAGTAGAAACTCAATAAATATCTGCTGAATGTGTGACAAAGACTGTGTAGCAATGAAATGAAACTGGAGATTATATATGTAGAGAGAGAAAATTGTATCTACCTAGATGTTGTTTCTTGCCCATTTTTTTTTTCTCTTTCTTTCCTCATTACATTCTCTTTAATCATTTCACATAAATAAAGACTAAAGAACTAAAGCATATTTTTTCCAACCTTTTGTTATGTACATTTTCAGACATTCAGTGAATTCAAAGAATTTTACAGCAGCCACATCATTAAGTTTATTTTGACTATTTTACTGCTGTTTTATAATATTTACTCTATCATATATTATTCATCTATCCCTCTAGTAATTCTCAATCCATTTTATTTCTTGATAAACTTAAATTGAAGATAGTAGTTCAACTCCTTTTAAGTAATTCAGTATAAATATATTTTATAAAATATATTAAAAATATTAAACTTAAAAATATATTTTAAGAATTTAAACTTTTAATAGTCTTTTTAAGATAAAATTGATGTACAGTGGAAAATATATAATACCTGCTGATTTTTGGCAAGTGCATACAGCTGTGTAACTCACATGCCTATTAAAATATCATTCCGGAAAGTTTTCTCATGCTCCTTTCCACTCAATTACCTCCACCACTATCCCAGAGTAAATTGATGTTCTGATTTGTTATTACTACAGATTAGCTTTGTTTGTTCTAGACCTTATATAAATGAGAACATAAATATGTTTTGTATAAGGATTCTTTGACTTAGCATGTTTTGAATTTTTTTATTTTACATTACAATATTTGTTCTTTTTTTAATTTACAGTATAATTTCATGATTTAATTTTTATTTAATTAGATATTGTAGAAAATTATTTAATTGTATATTGTAGAACATAACTTCATGATTTAGGTATTCCACAGAATATTCCACATTCTCCTATAGAAGCACTTATGGTTGTTTCCAGTGCCAGGCTCTTATGATTAAATTGTTGTAAGCATTTCTGTGCAAATTTCTTGGTGCACATATATTTTAATTTCTTTTGGGTAAATACCTGCTGCACCGTAAGATATATGTATGTTTACTTTTATTAAAATAAATAACCTCTAGACATCACTTTTCCAAAGTAGTTTTACTGTTTTACATTGCCACTAGAGATATATGAGAATTCCAGTCAATCTACATCCTTACCTGGTCTTATCAGGCTTTTTAACTTTAATGGTTGTATACTCTTACTTTGAATACTACTAGCATTCATTGGCATTTCCCTTATGATTAATAATCTTGAGCACCTTTTCAGATGCTCATTGGCTGTTTGTATAATCTTTCATGAAGTATCTGTTCAAATATTCTGCCCACGTTATATGCAGTTGCTTGTATTATTAAATTGTGGGAATTAAAAACTTTGATAAATATTAGAAGTGAAGGATGACATTTTATAGACTGTATTTCTCACTGAAACTAGTACAGAGTCTTGTACAGAAGGAGTGATAAAAATAATTACTGTTTTTAATTTGAAGTATACATTCCTAAAAAAAATAAACCTAACCTAAAATTTGAAACTTTGAAAAATACTTTACATATTGTGCCCACAATTTACTATTCTCTGCTCTCCAACCAGTAAAGAACTTACTTGGCTCATTCTTTCATGATTTGATAGAATTATTTTGTTTGTGCTTTTGATTACTCTTTTTTTTATAGTTTCAATATTTTTTTCACCATATTCACTGAGTTTTATTCTCTGAGTCGCTTTTCCTTTTCTTTTTTTTAAATTTTATTTTATTTTTCCAGTGTTAGAAGATTCATTGTTCATGATGATTACTTTTGTTGAGAGCATCAGGGAAAGAGAAGCAGCTCTTTGTGTCTTGCAAAGGACTGTGACTACGGTTATTGTTTCAACGTGACTATTAAAACCTTGGAAAGGAAAGATTTTTGCAGTCAGGCTCCTACAGCCTTCAGAGGACTGGTTGAATTCTTAGAAATCATAGAGAAGCCTAAGCGTCATTTGTGATAATGGTGTATCTAGGCAAAGTTTTGTTTTAAATGAGATGTGCCGATCTTGACTGAATATTTCTCAGTATAGTCATAAGCAGTGTTACAAGGGAGGCACACTCGAGGGAAGGGGGCTTGACAATAATAAATGTAGAAGGGGGTGGTGTTCATTCAATAGTGGCCAATTTGTTATTATTTAATTTGCTTGTTTGTTTTAGTAGTGGCCAGTTTTGAATAGAAGGTAGATTGGCTAGTCGGGTGGCATTCTCTTTTGCCTTTCAGGAGCCTGAAGGACCAAGTATGACAGTGATGTTCAGGGGATTCTGTCGACATTGAGCCTGGGGTAGCACAGCATGAGGACTTGGATTTAGCTAGAGCTCTGCAACTGACTTGCTCTTTCATTGGGGCGAAGTTACTGAATCTTTCTGAGCCTCAGTTTCTTAAAGATGGGGATGATGGTAGTGCTCATATCCGAGCAATGTGTGAAAATTACTGAGATGACACATGTAGAAAACCTGGTACACAACTTAACTCTATAAATGGCAGCTAGTATTATTTTTACTGTTTATATAGTAATAGAAGTAATAGCAGCAACAATGTTGGTATTCCAGCTTTAAGGGGGATGCAGACACCAAGCCTTTCCCAGCAATGTAGCCTTGGTGACAAAAACATTTTTATCTTTCTCCTTAATTTGCACTTAGATAGAGAGATACTGGTTCATCTTGAAGGCTTTCTTCCTTCTCTAATATCCAAATCAGTTGCCATGGTCACACTTCCTTCTTCATCACAATTTTAATTCCTAGACCACCTCTGTCTTTCTTCTTTTTGGAAAAATCAGCACTTAGGTAGTCAGCACCTGTGGTCATTGACTTACACTGTCAGCATTTTTCCACCCCTGAGGATCATAAAACCTGAGGGAAATGAAAAATTGCACCTTATCAGAAAAATGCAGAGGCTCCTGTTACAATACTCCCTTCAGGTTTGCAATTAAACCTGGCTGGCTCTAAGGGTGTTTCACAGGAACCAGGGATGTTCTCCCTAGACAGGACTGTGGTTTTCTTATATTTGTTTAAAGCAGAGACAAGAGAACTTAGAGCAAGTACTTTGAGTGACCAAGAGGTAGGGGGAAGCTACTGTTCTTAGAGGCCTCCTCCCTTTTGGGCTTCCAGGCCTGGAGTTTTGAGTTGTGACATTGTTGAGTCCACTGCTGATGAACTGACCATGTATGTATTGTTCTTAAAATACAAAGGAGTTAACCCTGTTCCCTTCAGATCTTGCTTGAGGTTTGGCTCAGCATGAGGTCCAACAGCCTGGACATATATGTCAGAGGTCAGCACGATTCTGTCAGAGTCCTGCAGCCTTCAGGTGTATGTTTAGGCAGCAGGAGGGGAAGGGAAGCATATGGGCTTCTGCTTATCCTCTATTCCCCATGCTGGGGTCATTATTTTCCTTTGTGATTCCTCTTGATTCAAAGAGACTTTTTAATACAAAACAAAACTCTAATAATCCAACCTGAGTTTATTGTGGCCAATAAAAGAAGAGGTTAAGTCAACAAGTTTCTTCCAATAAATAAAACTGCTAGTCCTAATGAAATTGTGCTTTCTTTCTTTATATCTTTTAAAAATGAAAATTTTCTTTTCAACATCTAATTATGTTTCATAGGATTAGGAGCCAGAAATCTACACTTTTATTTAGTGACCCAGAATTTGCTATTATAGAAATGAAGAATAAAAGAGTAAATTACATGTTAATTTGGCTTCGAGTGAATTATAGCTTTGTCTGAAAGATTTTTTTGAGCTAAGGATAAAATAATAATTCAGTCATTAGTTTCCCTCTCTACCCTATTTGCCCTACATGATAGTATAAGATCTATCAAAAGTGATAAGGTTGCTACATTAAAATATTTGATAAAGAATAATCCATATGGAAAGACCATATCCCAGAAAATAATAATATTCCCAAAAATAATTTAGGAAATAATATCCTTGGAATTAAAATGACAAAATTTTACTTGATTTCACTGAATACTTTCTGTTCTGTGGTAGTAAGAAAACCGAAGAAAGTCCCTTCAATTTGGGGTGCCTGGGTAGCTCAGTGGGTTTAAGCTTCTGCCTTCGGCTCAGGTCATGATCTCAGGGTCCTGGGATCAAGCCCCACATCGGGCTCTCTGCTCAGCGGGGAGCCTGCTTCCCCCTCTCTCTCTGCCTGCCTCTCTGCCTACTTATAATCTCTCCTTCTCTCTTTCTCTGTGTCAAATAAATAAATAAAATCTTTAAAAAAAAAAAAAAAAAGAAAGTTCCTTCAATTATGAGAAGAGAAAAGCACTTTGATCTCAGGGAATGATCACATTCCATGAAAACATTGCATTAATAGCCTTCTTCATGAAAGGGATTGTAGAGGCTTCTAGTTGCCATGAGTCTTTTACTCATAGGCTCCTGGTGTGTCCAGGCAAGAAAACCCTCGAAGACCATAGGAGTGAGACCCTAGCATGGGGAGATAGGAAGTGCCTGTGTCTAGCGGCAGCTGAAGCTCTTTTGAGCCTCCCATTCCCCTTTAGGTGGATTATCTTATACTTGAAGTAAATCCAGCAGGTCTCAAGGATGTAAGGGGAAAGTGTTACAGCCCCTTTTTTAATTTTTCTTCTTTTCCTACTGAGGTTCTAATCAGTCCTATGATTTTGTTTTTCACTTTGGTGGTCAGAAATTCATTTCTAAATGTACAGTGACAATTGTGATTACCACTGCTCTTTGTCTTAAGAATTAAGTAGAATACTAACTCATAAGTAATATACCTTAAATATAATTCTTAAATATAAATAAAATTCAAATAATAATACCTTAAATATATGTGATACACATATAACACTTTTACCCATTTGTTCATTTTTTTGAAAGAGTGAGCTTTATTCTGACTTTGAAAGTACATTATAGAACACATTTATACATTTTGAATCTTTTATAAAAACAAAAATAATCACTCATCATTTTCCCAACAAGAATTAATATCCGTTACTATATCACTATATATTCCTCTAGTCTTTTAATTTTTCTGCATATATAACCATTTTATGCAGTAGCCCAAACATTGTGGAGTAGGAACATGAAATCTTTAATTTTTTTCTATTATTGCCTATCTTGTAGACTAGGTTGCTGAATTCTTTAACAAAAGCTTGTGTAGATTCCAAAACTTCCTGGTCACTTCCAGTTACTAAAGCAAATAAACAAGAAGCAACTAAAAAATAGATTGCTGTCTTCTCGAGTTGAAAACTCCTAACTCCTATCCCATGTAAAACACTTTCTTGGCTTCATCTTTAGCCATGTTTCAGATGGAGGGCATGAGAAGAGAGTATACTTTGCTCTTGATATTCTTTCTACTCCTTCACCATAGAGTGAGAGCTGTGTGGTCTGCTCAAATACCCCAACTCCTCACTCCTGCACCTGGGAATTAGCATGGAAGTGTCGTATACATCTGGGCCAGAAAGAGGGAGATGAAATGGGACTAATTTCACTTAGGGGATGAATACTGCTTGTTACTGTGGAGCCTGCACTCCTAATGACTCAACTCCAATAGTTATTTACTTATTTTTTTTTATTCTTCCACGTCGATAGAGTAGGACTTGGGGCAGTTGAAGAGAGGAGCTAGTGAAGTGTTTGGAATAGTAGAGCTTACTTAATCATCTCTTAATAAACTCCAAGGGAGGTTTCTGACACCTCTCATTGGTGTGTCAGACATTGGTGTGTCTCTTTGGAAAGCGAAGTACTTGAAGGTGCTTTGTCCACAGTTTTTGATCCTAGCAGGTAATTCTAGGGTTGTGGAAAAGTCCTACTTAACATCCTGTTACATGTACATCAAGAAAAGGAATTCAGTGCATTGAAACATGTTAACGTGCTTTTTCTCTTTTGCCTTTTTTCATACCTGCCTGCTCATTTCCCTCTTTTTGCCTGGAGGTTGTGTGTGTGTGTGTTGGGGAAGGGGGTGTGGGGGGTAGGAATGAGGGTGATAGAACTAAGTGTTACAGCAAGAATTCAGTGAGAACCATTTCAGTTTCTAACTTCCAAAATACAATTTTACAACAAAACACAAACCTTGAAAGCCAGGCATTATATGGAGAGACTATTCTAAGTTCATTGTATTAAGAATCAAGTTAAAAGGAGTCTGATTATAGAATGGCTTACATAATGTAGGGAGATATAATTTCCTTTTCGCCTTTGATGGCCAGGACAAAAATAACATAGGAATAGAAAGAAAAATTAGAGAAAATCTAACCTTATTTAATGCAGAGGCTATGGCATGGAGAATGGAGAGAAAAACAGAAGGGGATAAAGCATGTGGTTCCCAATCCCCTTTCTCCAAACTTTGACCTAGAATGTCAGAGGAGTTTTAGATACCTTGACAAAAATACCGAGTTTTTATCTTAATTCATTATTGGAAAAAGATTATCTCCAATGGGGCCAACAGCAATAATCTGGGTGTGATCCCATTAAAGTAAATTCAGTAGTGCAACCTAGTTAAATAAGAGGAAGTTAAGACTTAAAATTTCTGAGATGTTCCCAGTTCCTATAGGTCAGTATGTAATCCATATTTTCCCACAGCACCTAACTAAAAATAGATGTGTTGAAAGACAGTGGAGTTTCTCTGAAGCTGCCATGCAGAAAAGCAAATTGGTTTGGAGAAGCTTCCATGATATAGTCAGTCTAGGACAGAAGAGACCTATGTAGAAGGCTAGGGAACAGGAGGCCTCTGCTTTTTTCCTAGAGGCAGGGAGTACTAATGTATGATCACCCGAGCCAGAAAGGAAATTGATCTTAAATAAAGAGAGACAAGACCTTGAATTCTACCAGCAGGACATGAGTGGAGACTGACCATGAAGGGTAATAGCACCAGTCCAAAACTCCCTCTGAACTGTCCCTTTAGCCATCATGAGGATACAATAGGTTCCACAGACATCAGATATCATCATGAGCAAAAGAAGGTAGAGGGAGAATGATATAAAATCCTAGGCATTCAGCTAAACCTGACCTAATTAAACAATTGAAATTACAGTTCCAGACATAAAACCTAGTGTTTTTTTCTTTTTCAACTGCTCAGTGCGTGAGTGTGTAGGGAGATTGGGATTTCAGACTTCAAAATTATTAATGGTATTGCTTATAAAAAAAGAATATCAAATTTTATTCTAACTGTTCACTACTACAAAAAAAAATTGCTGTGTTTAGGCGCACCTGGGTGGCTCAGTTGGTTAAGTGTCTGACATTTTATTTTGGCTCAGGTCACTATCTCAGGGATGTGATTTTGAACCCCACAGTGGGCTCCATGCTCAATGTGGACCCGACTTAAGATTCTCTCTCTCCCTCAGCCCCTCCTTCTGCTCATGCTCGCAGTCTCTAAAAAATAAGATTTAAGAATGTTACATTTAAGGGTGCCTGGGTGGCTCAGTGGGCTAGAGCCTCCGCCTTCGGCTCAGGTCGTGATCTCAGGGTCCTGGGATCGAGCCCCGCATTGGGCTCTCTGCTCAGCGGGGAGCCTGCTTCCCCCTCTCTCTCTACCTGCCTCTCTGCCTACTTGTGGTCTCTCTCTCTCTCTCTCTCTGTCAAATAAATAAAAAAATTTTAAAAAAAAGTTACATTTAATGTTCTGAAAATACATTTATGTACATATGAGCAAGTATGTTGTAGAGATGAATTTTTAGACCTAGAATTCTTCAGCCAAAAATTACATGTATTATCAATGTTGGTATATTTGGCCAAATTACTGCCATGAAGACTACCAATTTTCACTGCTCACAATACTGTGTGAGAAAGGCCTACTTTCTCACTCAGTTTTTTGGCAATATCCACTAACGTTGGAAATGCTTATAACCCAGAACTCATGTTTAACTTCTTAGATCTGTAACAATAGAAGTTATTTATGTTTACCAGAAGACATGCATCAAGATATTCACTAGTTTCTGAAATGTGAAATGTTTGTCACATGAAAAATTAGATATAAACCAAATATCCACCAAGAGTAATGGAAAATGGGGGATACATTCAAACAGTGGGATGCTGTATAAAAGATGAGTGCACTTAGAGCATTAATAGATTTAAGAAACAGTAGGGATTTGAAAAGTAGGGATTTAAAAAGCATAGAAGGTAACATGCTACATATTACTTATAGACATGTATATTATTAAATGGTAAAAAAAATTATTTGAAATAAATTCACTCAGTCCATGATAGCAGAGAGGTTGCCTTTAGGGTGGGAAGGGAAGGCCTGGAGGGCCATACAAACAGGAATTCTACTTTACTATGCTTTATCTTTTATTATTACATATTATTATCAATCTTTAACAAAATGATATTAACATTAACCAATTTTGTGTAAGACCTATATAAATACTGATTTCTGCTCATATTTTTTTGTATTTTTTCAAAAGGAAGAAATCCAGATCCCTTTGTGCTTAACCTTTTAGAAGTACCTTAACCCAACAGCTTTTAGGGTTCATGCCTATTAATTTTACAAATGTTACACATACAGTAGTGGAGTCTTTAAATCTACTAAAGTCTCAAGACTAATATTAACAATCCAGTCTCCCTAGTTTGCTCTATTTTCTTAGAATATTTTTCTTTTCCCAAGTAAAATTCAATAAAACACTTTGAGATCAGTCATTTTTCATTTTTAGTTAAATCCAATGTTTTCATTTCCTTTGCCTTCTTAAAGTAATAATGAAAATTGCTTATTTGCATAGTAGATAGTGAAATTCTGATTGATTAAATGAATGAATGAAGTTTTTAATGGAAAAGTGTGTTGTCAACCAAGCCAGTTCTGGACTGGAAACTGAAATATTACAGGGACTTGTGGAGTGAGTATGAACTCTGGCATTTGTGTTGCATGTGTGAAAATTCTCTTTGGAGTTACAAAATGTAATAACCTGCCAATTGCTTGTTCTATTGCATTTGACAAAACCACCTTGTTCTGTGTACATTGTTGGAGCTGCTGACTGAAATGTGTAGAAATAGATGAGACACTGAGAACCTAATTTGATTTACGAATGCTGAAGAGGGAGCCCACAGCACCAAAATGACAGCTCAGCTAGGGCTTGTAGATGGGCTCCTAACCTGCAGCTACAATGTTTTTGAGCCCTCTGTGAGTATATTATTAAGTTAGATTTGTGGATTACACAGGAAGAAATGCATTATATTTGTTTTGAAAGGGAAAGTGCATGGGCTTTGGTGATGAACAGGTGGTTATGACTAATCATCCCCTCTAACAGACTCTGGCTAGATTACTATGCAAAATAGTGGTCCAATTTGACACTCTTGCGTGCAGAGTGTGAGAGTTCCTGTTGGCCCAACTTCCGTAGCATTTGGTACATTCAGACTTTTAAATTTTGGTAGCCATTAGTATTTATTGTTTTATTTGCATTTCCTTTATTGCTAATGAGGTATAGCATATTTTAAGTTTATTGGTCACTTGATTTCCTCCTCTGTGAATTGTAGCTTCATAGACTTTCTTCATTGATTTGACCTTTCCTTATTGATTTGTAGTTCATTGATATTCTGAGTGAAAATCTTTTAACTGTTATGTATATTGCCAACTGTTCTTGTAGTCTTTAATATGTCTTTTAATTTTGTTTATGGAGTCTCTTGTCATGAAGAATTTTAAAATTTTGATATTGTCAAATTTATCAACCTATTTCCTTCATTGATTATGCTGTTTGTGTCCTGTTTAAGAAATTCTTTACTACGTCAAGGTCATAGAAATAGTCTTTTGTAAATTTCTTCTGAGGATTTCAAAGGCTTTTTGTTCTTTGGGTTTTGTTTTGTTTTCATTTAGTTCTCCAAAATATCTCGATTTCACTTCAAAGTAAAGTTTTAAGAAAGGATCTAATTTTTTCCATATGGAAAGCCAATTTACTTATGCCATTTACTAAATATCTAAACTTTCTCCATAATATTTAGTTCGTTTCTATTTTATATACCAAGTTTCTATGTATTTTGTGGTCTATTTTGACATTTGTTATTTTGTTCTAAATATATAATTTTCATAGCTTTCATTATGATTTATTCTTCAACCTATATATTTAGCAGTATGAGTTTTAGTTACATATTTTTAAATATCTCTTTAATTGGCTATTTCTAATTTAATTATTATGCGATAGTAGGATATGATCTGTAGAAAAGCTATTTTGGGTAATATGTTGAGGCTTCCTTTGTGGACTAGTGAGTGGTCAGCCTTTGAAAATTTTTATGTGCAGAACGTTACATCAAAAAAAAAGAAAAAAATTGTTATTACACTATATCAGACATTAATGATGTACCATATGTTGGCTAACTGAAAAGAAAATGTTTACATGTGCTTGCGAATTAGTTGAATGCAGAATTCAAAACATACCTAGTAGATACAGCATGTTAGTGTGTGGTGTTCAAATCCTCGATAGCCATACTAGCTTTAAAACGTTCAGTCTCAGTTTCTAAAAGATAATTTAAAATGTTCTGCTTGGATGGTGGATTACTGAATTACTCCTTGTAATTCTGTCAGTTTTTGCCTTACATGTTTTGCATAGTGATGTTAGTTGCATTGAAATCAGGATTTCTGTATTTTCTTGATGTATTTTTCATTATACATTGTGTGCCTATCTTCAGCAAGTTCATTTTTGCTGCTGTTTATTTTGTTTTCCTTTGCAAGTTTCCTGATGTGAAGTCAGTTCTAGAATGTGGTTTCCCATTTCCCTCAATCTGGTTCCATGGGTTCCACCATTTCTTATCTATTTTCATATTAACCTACTGGGTTTTGATCTTTCTTAATTACTTCAGTTTAGAATTCCAGTTCCTTATGGTTGACTCTTTTTTTTTCATCCATGGCTCTATGTGAACTGTAAGCTTCTTTTTTTTTTAATTTAAATTCAGTTAATTAACATATAGTTTCACAGGTAGAGTTCAGTGATTCATCAGTTGTGTATAACACCCAGCGCTCATTACATCAGGTGCTCTCCTTAATGCACATCACTCAGTTACCCCATCCCCCACTCCCCTCCCCTTAAGCAGCCCTCAGTTTGTTTCCTATGAATAAGAGTCTCTTATGCCCCTTCTCTGATTTCATCTTGTTTTATTTTTCCCTCCCATCCTCTATGCTCCTCCGTTTTATTTCTTAAATTTCACATATAAGTAAAATCGTATGATAACTGTCTTTCTCTGATCGACTTATTTAACGTATCATAATGCCCTCTAATTCCAACCATGTCATTGCAAATGGCAAGATTTCATTTTTTGATGGCTGAGTAACATTCCATTGTGTAAATATACCACATCTTCTTTACCCATTCATCTGTCAGTGGACATCTGTGCTCTTTCCACAGTTAGGCTATTGTGGACATTGCTGCTCTGAACATTGGGGTGCAGGTGCTCCTTAGGATTACTAAATTTGTATCTTTGGGGTAAATTCCTAGTAGTGCAATTACTGGGTCATAGGGTAGTACTGTTTTTGACTTTTTGAGTCAAAAATACTTATTTTTTATTTTTTTTAAATACTTATTTTTAAACTCCATAACTGTTTCCCAGAGTGGCTGCACCACTTGCATTCCCACTACTAGTTAAGAGGGTTCTCTTTTCTCCATATCCTCACCAACATCTGTTGTTTCCTGACTTGTTAATTTTATCCATTCTGACTGGTGTGAGTTGGTATCTCACTGTGGTTTTGATTTGTATTTCCCTGATGCCAAGTGATGTTGACCATTTTTTTATGTGTATGCTGGCCATTTGTGTGTCTTCTTTGGAACTGTAAGCTGCTTAGTATATTCTGAGAGTCAGTTGGTGGAATTTCCAGTTCTTTAAGGTCTTTTGTGTCTCTCAGTTTTACACTCCTAGAGCAGTTCTAGTACCAGGAGAGGTTTGGACTGTTAGCACCCATTCCCCTTTTCCACGACCCTTCAACATTAGGGTTTATATTTGCCTGTAATGGCTTGTAAACCACTTACTGAGATCTCTGGTCACCCAACTCTATGTGTCCCGTTATTTCTAGCTCCTGAGTTTTCAAAGAACTCTCCTCAGTTTTATGTACTTATGTATTTTCAATTTTTTCAATGTAATTTCACATTTCCTCTTCAATTTCTGTGTGACTGTGTTTGTCTGTATGTGTCTACAGAGGTAAGATGATAATTCCCAGTAAGTTAATCCTGCTAAATTAACCACGTATGCCCAAATACATGGGTATTTTTTTTGTTTTTAATTTAAAATTAAAAATAATGTCTCAAAGACATCAGATGACAGATTTTTCTTTTCTTTTCTTTTTGACATATTTTCCTCATTTAACTACTAATGATTCTCCTGGCCTTAGATATAATCTAAAATAAGGATTTTTGAGGGGTGCCTGAGTGGCCCAATTGGTTGAACAGCCAGCTTTTGGTTTTGGCTCATGTCATGATCTCAGGGGTCCTGGGATCGAGCCCTGTATCTACTCCACACTCAGCAAGAGTGAGTCTGCTTAAGTATTCCCTCTCTCTGCCTCTGCCCCTCCACCTGCTTATGCCCTCTCTCTAAAATAAATAAATAAATAAATATTTAAAAAAAAAAAAAAAAACAACCAAGAAACAAAACAAAACAAAAAAAATAGGGATGCCTGGGTGGCTCAGTTGGTTAAAGGTCTGCCTTCGGCCCAGGTCATGATCCCAGGGTCCTAGAATCAAGCCATGAGTCAGGCTCTTTTCTCAGCGTGGAGCCTGCTTCTCCCTCTCCCTCTTCCACCCCTTTCCAGCCCCCATCCCTGCTTATGCTTGCCCACACTCACTGTCTCCTAAATAAATAAATAAAATCATTAAAAATAAATAAAATAAGTATTTTGAATAGTGGCATAATAGTACACAGAAGAGGTAAAAATTATATCTATTATTTCCCTATTGATAGTTTTATTTATTGCTACTATATTCAATGCTATAGTAAAATACCTTCCGCTTATTATTATATATTTGCATTTTTAACCTGTAAAGTAGATAGCCAAAAATAGAATTTCTTAGTTGTATGTATTTTATTTTACTTTAACAGATATATAGGTTATTCTATTTTTTCTATAAAATTTACATTCCCGTCAACATTTGATATTGTCGATTTCACCGCATCCTTTCAGTACCATTGGGTAGTACTACAGCTTTTTTTTTATATATATAAATGAAGTATAGATGACATGCAATACTACATTCAGGTGTATAACATAGTGATTCAATAATTATATACATTATAAAATGTTCACCATGGTAAGTATAGTTACCATCTGTCATCATACAAAGTCATTTCAATATTATTGACTATAATCTCTATGCTGTACTTTTCATCCCTGTGACTTAGTTATTTTATAACTGGAAATTTGTACCTCTTAATCCCTTTCACTTATCCCCTCCCCACTTCCCTTCTGGCAGCCATAAGTTTGTTCTCTGTATTTATGAGTCTCGCTCTGTTTTTGCTTGCTTGTTTTGTTTTTTAGATTCCATGTATGGGTGACATCATGTAGTACTTGTCTTTTTCTTGATAGTTTTTCTTGCAGTTTTTAATTTTTGTCAATTTTATAAGTGGAATATGGTTTCAGTTAGCATTTCTCTGGCTACATGTGGAATTGGGTGTCATGTCAGAAATCATTTGGATTTCTTTTTTCTGTGATTAGTCTGTATTCTTGCCCCTTGATCATTTTCTTTTTATAGGTAAGTCACTGTAAATGATATTGAGGATGCTCCTATGGCCAAATATATATTTTTTCTTTGATTAAATATGGATTTTATGTGTGAGTCGTTTCCAATATTGTTTATTCAGATACAAAATTTTTTATAATTCGATTCTTTTGAATATAACTTTTTAACTTAATATATAAAAGTTGTTAAGAGTCTTTTTGGTCACACAGCTGATTATGTTGGCATCATTTATTTTTTATAAATGGGAAAGGTGACTTTGACTAACAATACTTGGTACTACCAAAGTAAATCATTGTTTTATCTGAATAGTTAATTTTTTATCCTTTTTACCCCTCCCTCACCCATATTTTTTCTTTTCATAGAAGTCTGGAATTATATAATTGTTTTCTAATTTAGGCTCTGACCTAGATCTTCAGGCCAATAAGAGTCCTCTAAATTAGATTCTTCACTTCACTAAGAGCAGTGGTTCTTAAACTAACATACATCAGAGTTATCCAAATGCTTATTAAAACACAAATTGCTGGACTACATACCCAGAGTCTGCAATTTAGCAGATTTAACATAGGGTCAAAAAATTTCCATGTCTAATAAGTTCTCAAAAGATGGTGAGGCTGCTGTCCCAGGTACTACACCTTGAAAACCACAGCTTAGAAAAATGGCCTTTTAACTCCAGAGTCATCCAGAGAATTGTTAAAAGATTTGGAAGTTGAAGTGCTACCTCAGATCAATTAATCTAGCTTCTAATTTAGATAATGTTTCTTTGGCTCTGTCCTGAGGACAAAATCCACAGTCAGCTCTTTTTATATGTGGGGATGGAGAGTGGCCTGATCTTTTTGGAAGAAAATTTTGTAATTAGTTATTCTGGACATCATTGCATTTATTATTCCTGTTCTTCATAGCTGTTACTTCTAAATGCAGAGTTTCTTAGCAGCTTCATTTGGAGGAACCGTTCGTAACTTTGTCAGTCCACTTTTGTACCTGTTTTAGAATGTGGAGTGCTTTGCTCTGGTTTCAGAATTCATGAATATATTCATCTAGTATTTTTTCCTCTCTTTAGTATTTATGTTTGAGATTTGGAAAAAAAAACAAAAACAACAAATAATTATAGCTGCATGAGTAGTTACATTATCATTAACTCCTTACAGATAAGTAATTGAGTCTCCAAGGCAGCAAGTAATATGGTCAGGATTTCATAGTCAGTATGATTATGAGTCCCAGTTACTTACAGAGGCACCGTGGCTCCAGGTAGGTACATTGAATGTCCTAGAATGTGTTGGTTCATAAACTCGAGAGCTTCCCAGGTATAAACTGATACTGGCCCCCAAATATGGAGGGCAGGAGGAGACCAAAAAAAGAGGCAGTTGGTAGGTAATAGTTTAAATAAACAAATGGAACTTACATATAACAACTTGCATGTCTTAGGTAGCATCGAGATGAGTGGGTCCCCATACCCATCTGCCAAATCTGAAAGATTTATGTAGAGGCCTTGAATTCAGTCGGTATATTCTGCAGGTATTCTCAACACCACATCACTATCTCAAGGCTGTGTCCTTGGAACAGTCTCTGGGAGTGGCAAAGGCAAGTGGAACCCACATTCCAAGGACGGGGGAGCAGGTGAAGAGCCTCCATGCATCCAGTCAGCTCACAGGTCAGCCAGTGGTTATGTCTTCTTTAAAATCTTCCCAAGGCAGGTCTAGGTGGCTCAGTCAGTTAAGCATCTGACTCTTGATTTCGGCTAAGGTCATGATCTCAGAGTCAGTGGATCAAGCCCCACATCAGACTCCTCATTCAGTTCAGAGTGTGCATGAGATTCTCTCTCTCCCTCTCATTCTGCCCATCCTCCCCCCTCCAAATAATAAATAAATAAATCATTAAAGAAAGAAACCTTCACCAACACGATGAACTGTCAGAATGATCTATTTCTCACTCTTGTGTGAATCTACTTACTGGGTAACAGGCAGTTGTCTGGAAAACCACCTCCTTGATTCTAAGCAGGGAGATCCACCTTGTTGAGTTCAGTGAATAGGGCAAGGAAAGAGCCAAGTGTACTCAATATGTATACAAATGGATTGAAGACACAGAGCAGCCTACTTATATCTATCTTCCAGAAATTTTTCGACATTTCTATTCTGCTGCTGATACTCTCTTTAGATTCTTAGCAAAATTATAGAGTTACATTTCTTCCTGTGTCTTTTCCATTGCTGTGTGGTATGTTTAGATAGAACAAGGTTAAATTTGTCCATCAACCTGAAAAGAAGGACATCTGAATATCTGGCTTTAATTCACAACAAAGAGTCTCTGACCTTGAAATACTTTATCTTATTGGGCTTGATTTTTTTTCTCCTGAAGATGTAGTAATTTGAAATAGGTAACTTAAAAAATCATTTCTGGTTCTAACATTATAAAATGGAATGATATATCTCCAAGTGTGAGAAGTCAAATGTTTTAGCAACAATGAACTATCCCCACATTATTCTCAGATTTCTTATATGTCTCATTATACAGATTTGTTGTGATCATGCAGTAATTTCTCAGTCCCCCCAAAGAACAGTCTGTTTACCTGGCTTTTATAAAACATTAGGGAAAACAGAAATCACTCCCAAACAAAAACCAAAATGGGGTAGGAGAAGGAGAGAGGGAGATAGAATGAAAATATGAATCTCTGATCTTGAGGTGCTGTTAGTCAAACAAATGAGAAAAGAAATAATTCCAAATGACTGTATTTCAATTTTACTGGAATTTATTAATGCATATATAAAGTGTTTTGTGGTGCATAGTTAGAATTGCTATATCTATGCCATATATTATCAGAGTGACTGCTATTACCAGAATACATTATATTATAAACCTCTCTTCTGTTTCCAGGGAGATGAACTAACAGTGGCATACAGATGTCTCCAATGGCAGGCAGTGTTTCTTTTTGTGTAAAATTCTTTACAAGAGAATCCTCAATCAAGAGAGCACTTCTCAGCATGTTCACCTGTGAATACATACACTTTGAAGATATGAACTTGACTATAGATAGAGGAATATGGATATATAGGGAGACTGTGTTCATTTCATTAATGCCTGAGTAGTTGAGGAACTTAGAGAACAATTTCAAATATAACTCCCTTAATCTCCTTCCAAGATGCATGTATGCTCAAGTAATTATGTCCGATACTTATGATTTCTAAGGACAGCTATTTATTTTTAAAATTCTGCATATATGTTTTCCATAATTTGCAGAGTAAGGAATACATTCTGTATAGTGGCAAAACATTTTCCCTTGAAAGTTAGCTGTTAGTTTTTAAAGTGTTTTCCTTAAAATAACAGACTGTTATAGTAAGCAGTTTGGAGATTAGATCAGGATTAAAATTTAAAATAGTAGTAGTTAACATTCATTCCTTTTGTTGTATATATATTTTTTTAAGTGGCTGAAACTCTGGCTGTATGTTTGGCTTGACTATTTTCCTTAAGCAACAGCTGTATAAATATGGTCATAGTATCTTAGTTTGGGTCTCTGAAAAGGTAGAGTTTGAGACAGAGATTTACATGTAATAAGTTTATTGGGTGGACGTTCTCAGAAACAACACCTGTGAGGGAGTGAAAAAGGCAGGACGGGCAGTGGGAGAAGCTACACTATGATGGAGCTGCAACAAAGACCTTGGCCAAGTCCACAGGGAGCTCTGAACATGGCCTAGTTCTTTCCAGTTGTGAATCCAGGCAAGGTGGCCATGTCTTTGTACCCTGCACAGAGCAGTCATTGGATGTGGGCTACCCTCCGGAGTGGCCTGGCCCTTCTAAGTTGTGACTCCAGACAGCCTGGCTGTGTCTTTGTACCCTGCACAGTGCAGTCATTGAATGTGGTCTACCCCACAGACGGGATGCAACCTTAGGTGAAGCAGCTTACTTCTGCAAAAGGTAACTTATTGCTTTGTTTAGGACTAAGTACTAAGACAGGTATAGTGTTAGAGAACCAGAGTTTTATACTGTTTTCCACAAATTATGGTAGTCACCAGAGAAATATTATAGAGAGTATGAGTATTAGATGGCAATGGTGAATTTCCACTTCATAATTACACGTAAGTATGAAAATGTATTCTAAAATTATGTGTATATAGAATATGCTTTGCCTAAGGAACTCAAAGTTTAAGTCATCAAATTTGTTTGAATCAAGATGTTTCTTCTAATGGGATAACTAAGAATAAATATGCAATCTGTGTAGGGAACGTAAGTGAATGTAAGGAATGAATATGTAGATCTTTTCACTACGTATGTTTACGGAGAACATCATATATTTTCTGTACCCTGAGTGTTTAAAAGGATTTTCTTATAGTTATTAACCTGATTTGACTAAATTTGACTAAAGTGACGTATAAGCATCATCTGGAGTCCAACCTGCCTTTCAGGTCCATACCATAAACACTCTAGGACAAAACCTGTCATCTCTTGACTGGATTATTGCAGTAGCCTCTTACATGGTCTTCCATCCTTGCTCTGTATACAAACTGGTTTCAGCACATCAGCCTGCATGATATTATTAAAATGAAAGAAGATGGCAACTGTTTAGCTTAAAACCCTCTCCTGGCTTCTGATGTTATTCAGTAAAAGCAGAAGTCCTTATGAGGCCTCCAGGGCCCTACATGATGTGACCGCTGACTTCTCTTCCTAGTCTCTGCCATCACTTGCTCTGCTCTCAGCATACTGGTGTTTTTGCTATTTCCTGAACATGCCGTGTCTCAGGGAGCTTGTATTTGCTATTTTCTCTCTCTGGAATGCTCTTTCTCCAGATAATTGTGTGGCTTGCTTCCTCACTTCCTTTAAATACTTACTCGAACATTTTCTCAGCGATTCTTCCTGAATATCCTACCTAAAATTTCAGCAATCTTTTCTTAACCCCAACATGCTGGGCTCTTTTCTTTCTGTACTTAACACTTAGCATTATTTATCAGGTTCCTGTTTTACTTATTCTTCTTGCTTATTGTCTATCTGTCTCATGGAAACAAAAATCCCATGGAGGCTGAGATTTTTTTGTCTTTTTCTTTTATCCCTCTAGCTATAGTGTCAAAAACTCTTGTTTGGCATGTAATAGACACTCAGTAAATTTTTACTGACTGAAAGAAGATTTAGATAACAAATGTGAATGCATAGTTAGTGCTTTTACACTCAGCCTCAAGTTGCTATAAGACATAGCTAACCCTAGAGAGCAGAAGAAAAGAATTTGTCTGAGATCTACCTCTTTGGCTTCCTCCAGAGAGCAGGGATTTGCAGAACAGGGAGAAAACTTAGTGTTAATTATTCTCTGGGCCTTCCTACATGAGTCAACAAGAAAGCTGAGAGACAACACAGTTATCCTGTGGGTGTGAATAAATAGAAACTTTGGGCTAGTGAGAACAAAAAAAATGTCATGCTGGTTATTAAGAAACTGTATCCCATTTTTTTCCTCCCCAACTAACCATTACCTAGTTCTTATTTAAAATGGGACAAGAAACTCCAGATCAATTTAAGAGATTGGCTCTAGGTTAAACCCAAACTCGGCTTTCTATGAAATGCTCTCTGTATTCCGTATCTAAAAAATGTTTCAGTGTCATTTGCAGCACGAATATAACAATTCTTAGGAAGTTGAGGGGGAAATGCTTTAGAATGTCAACTTTTTGAAAAGTATGTTGAAATTTGGTTTTCAGGTTGCATTAAAAATTACTTTTTTGTAACACCATAGGATGTCAAATGCAAAGCTTGCTTCTTGCATGTGACTTATGTCAGTTTTATAAAATCTCCCAGGATCCGTGCTGTCAGACTTTAGCTCTTTCCCTGTGATGCTTCTAGAACCAATACAACATCAGAAAAGTTGTGTCTAACTGCTGGTAGGCCATTTGAGGCATAGTGGGAAATTGAGAACAAAGACCATGGCTGGTGACTCTATAAGGCTCTTGTGAGCTTTACTTTCTCCACGTGTTATCCGTGGCCATCACAGTTACAGTCATGTCAGGACTATAACAATGAGAAACTCTGAAACAAATGTCATGAGCACCACAGGCATTAACCAGTCTGTGGCCTCTTACTTCAAGATCACTTTGGATCCTCTTCTAAAACTATCCAATATAGTGGGACCCCCTTCCCCTGCATATCTGTGCTGACAGGAAAGCATAAGAGATGGCTTATAGCGCAGTTCTTCTCAGTTCTGAATACTAAAGATGGAGCATGCTGCTTATCCTTTTTACTTTCAGCAAAGCCTCAGAAAAACCAGAATAGCTTATGGCCCATTAGAATGCAGGTGGTATAGGATGCTAAGCATCTCATCACTGCAGCTAAGTACCCAGGAGCAAAATCATGACTTATACATTTTCCAGTCTTCCTTGGCTACAGAATTTTGAAGTTTGGGGGCTCGATAGAAATTGGATTTGGATAAGCACAGATGCTGACACAGTATCCAGATACCCCCAAATTTCATTTGCATGGCCAATCCTTCTTATTCTCTCAGGAATGGAACGTAAGAAGGCTGATAAGCCAGTTTTATTTTAAAAGCTATATATATGTATATATTTATACATATATATACACACATATTTTTATAAGCTATATATACACATATGTGTGTAGATATAGGTATATGGATTGGCTTTATTAAAAATGGGATTTCAGTGCCCAAGGCTGGCACTGATATAGGGTGGTCCACTGTCTCTCTGACATTGTCTGTGAACAGGTCTTGTTTCTTTGGACACTGCTATGGCATCAAAATTGTCCGTGTGGGTTGAGGGCTGTCAGTGCCTGAAAGGGAAAATGGAGCCCACCATGGCCAAGCCCTGGCTGCTTGAGGCCCTCTAAGCCTAACAGCATGGCAGGCAGACATTTGCCGGTCAGTAGCTAAAGAAGGTGGATGCTCTCCATTTTTCACTTTGCTCAGCCGTCAAGGGAGTTACCTCTATGTGGAATGCCAGCGGTTCCCAAAGAGAAATAAATATTTCATCCAATCTCAAATGACTTTTTGTCAGCATGACTCCAGAATGGTACAGTTTGGGACGATTTTGTCTACACGTTGCTTTTTTTGGTGAATGTTCTGCCATCACATAGACAGCGTCTAATGTAGCTCAACTTAAGGATTTGAATCTTAAGCCAGAAGTGACTAAAAGCCCTCTTCCCCTCACTAGAACCTCTGTCTTTTCTCCAGCAAGCCCCAGATTGTATGAGTGGAGCCAAAAAACCTTGCTCCAGCTTTCTTTAGGCTGGTGTCTGTCAAAACAGCACAGTTTGTAGCACACCTCCTTTTCTCCATAGCCACAGTACTCAAGTGCTGGGGGTCATTAGGTATCTTAGTGGCACAGGGCAGTGAGGCATGGGATACCTGGCAACACAAACTGTGCGGAGGGTTGTACACATTCTATGTGCTCTGGACCGAAAGGGAAGAATAACATTGACAGAACAGGCTGTGGTGAGGATTAGAAGGGATTAAAGCAAAGCTTGGCTAGAAGGATCTGTTAGCCATGTGACTCTCTGAAGGTATTATGAGCTTCTCAGATAAAAGGGTGAGGCGCTCACAATATCTCTCTGAGAATACCAACACTGTTTCTCTCATAGGCTATTTGACTGTATCCCCACATGACAGACTCCATGGAAATGGAGTAGGAGAATTGTCCTGTGTTAGCAGAAAGAAATAAGGAGTAATTTTTTTAACATGAAAAGATTAGCTTCTTCCCATTCAGCCCTCTCCACCTTTTACTCAGCAAGGCTCACATTTGCCATCCATTCCTTTATAGAAGAGTTTAAATACAGTCTAACTTCTTTATTGAACATCTCACTGTAGCTACTGATAAAATCTACTGTAAAGGAACACAATCTCATGAAAATGGAAAGAAATGATTCTATGTACCATAGAGCAGATAGGACAGAGGCATATGTTATACTTTGTTCTGCCTTTGGATTGCTAGTCTAAGTCCAAAGCTAAAAGTTATAGCCTTTTGTGTAACTTGAGAATGTTCCTTGCATTGAGGAATCGTTTGACAAGGAGATAACAACCTGCATTAAGAAAGTGAGAGCAGCTCTTAGAAGACTGGCAGGAATGGTAATGGAGCAATGTGTCGTGCAGATGAAAATCAACACTTCAAAGTGAGAGTGGTATTGAATTCCCTTTGGAGACAGGGTGGAATTTTTGGTTATTCCAAAAGGCAAATAATTTTCCTTTTTGTCGAAAAGCAAGGCTATTTGATAGAAAGTACTAGACTATTGTAGATTCCAATGAGACAGGTCCTCTCTCTCTTTCCTGGCATTCCCAGCTCCTGGCCTTTAATGGTGCTGTTACCTTTGTTGAAATTCTTTCCTCAACCATCTTCCCATGTACCCTAACCCTAACCTATAGTATTTACTGCAATCCTGATCACAGCTAATTCTATAAGGTAAAAACTATTATTATAAATTTACAAATAATTGGTGCCATAGGAATCCAGCAACTTGTCCATAGCCATTCAGTTAGTGAGTGGAGAAATCCAAATTTGAATCTAGGTTCTTTGCACCTACACATGTTCTCTTACCACTGTGCCACATTGCTTCCTATAATAGGCCAAATATCCTTGCATGTTCATAAAGCTTTCAATATAAATTCCTATCTATAGCCACATGCTTTCTTTTAATTTTAATTGTACACATTGTTTGCAACATTCGTTCCAGTGCTTGACCTTATATTGTCCTAGATAATTATCTAAGGTGTTTATTAAATGAATTTTTTCCCCATAAGGTTATATCTTCTTTAAGAGCACTATGTATTTTTTAGTCTGCCAGTGTGTTTCTAGTACAGCACTGGCTTGATAAAAAATACTCAGTAATTCCTAGTGATTAAACTAACTAGGTCAGTTAATATGGATGCAATAAAGTGATAAAATGTTAAAAGTAACACTGCATTTATCATTCTGAAACCCATTTTGCTAAATATTACTAAATTATGACCAAGGAAACTTCCACCATACCTATAGGATCACCCTTTAAAATGTGACCAGCTGATCAGAATACTGTAGAAATTAAGCTCTATTCTGCAGGCAGGACAAGTTAGTATATTCCTGAACAACAGTTCAGTAGTGAATAGGTCAGAGGGCTGTCAAGTAAGACACTAAAGTGATGTGCTGAAAACAAGCCAGAAGCAATACAAAAATCAATAAAGACATGTGAGAAATAGCTGGGGTTGACCAGACCTTCTGGGCAGGATGTGATCTAGTTTATCCAGAAACCAATCACTACTACAGAGACCAAATAGAGGAGACCTACGTGGCATTAGGCTTCCTTTTTTGAGGCTCTGGGAGACATAACAAGATAAACACATAGGTATAATTGACACTTCTGAGTGTGCTGGTCATCAGTAAGCCGTAGCCTCTTTCTGAGCCTCCTGGGGAGCATCCTTGGCATAGAACAAGAAGGCATGAAATGTCTATTACAGCGGATACCCCATCGTCTAGTGATTAAGAAGATGGGCTCGGAGCTGAGGCTGTCTGTTTGACTGTCACTCATAGATGTCAGAACCTGCACAAGTTATCCAACTTGGACTGTTCTGTGTGTCAGTCCTTATTGCAAAATATAGCACATAGTAAAAAGAAGCCCTATCCTGTTAGCTGTTTTAAATAAGGCAATAATATAAATGCTATTACATTTATTAGCATAGTGGTCGGCCATAATAAATATGCACTCTATAATGAAGATAATACAGTGATAGAAAAGGATGAATGTGGTAGTTGTAGGCAGTTAGAAGGTGTAAAATGACTCATTTATTCAATAAATATTTATTGAGAATCTACTCTGCTAGGTGCTGGGTACAGACCCTAAACAAAATCAGTCCGAGCCCTACTTATATGGAGCTTAAAATCTAGTGAAGGAGATGGACCATAAATAAGTAAACAGAACTGTGTAGTTTGCACTTATGAAAAAGTGCTATGAGGGAAAATTTGGGGGCAGAGAGTGAGAAGAATGGAAAAGGAGTTATTTTGGTATTTTTTAAATTAAACTATAGTTGACACACAATGTTAGTTTCAGGTGGACAATAGTGATTCGACAAATCTATACATTATGCTATGCTCACTGCAAGTATAGCTACCATCTGTCACCATACAACACTATTAATACCACTAACTCTATTCCCTATGCTTTATATTTATCCCCATGGCGTACTCAGCCCATAACTGGAAGACTATACCTCCCGCTCCCTTTCACTCATTTTGCCCATTTCCCCAACCTCTACTACTCTGGCAATCTTACCTTGTTCTCTGTTTTTATAGGTCTATTTCTTGTTTTTGTTCATTTTTTTGTTTTGTTCTTTAGATTCTGCATATAAGTGATACCATGGGGTATTTGTACTTCTCTGTCTGACTGACTTAGCATTATAACAAAGAAGACCCGTTTTAAGTTGGATGGCAGGGACAATCTTGTTCAGGGCATAACATCAAAGCTGAAACTTTAGAAAGATCAAGGGAATGCAATGATGACAACAGGTGGAGTAGAAATAACATCCAGGGAGAAGAAATCCTGTCACTTCAAGTCCTAAGGAAGGACAAATCTTGACCTGATCTATCAGATGAAAGAAGGCTAAAGTGATAAAGCAGAGATGAAGAAGGAGAAGGAGAGAATGACAGATTGGAGGCGGGAGAACGAACGTGTGTAAGTTGGTTCAGGACTTCATAAGCTACAAGGAAGAGCTTGAATTTAATTGTAAGGGCGATAGGAAGTTACTGAAAGAATCCAATTTAGGTTGTCTGCTTTATGGTGTTGCTAGGGCAAGAATAGAAGAGTGAAGACCAAAGAGGAAGCCATCCTAGTAGCCCAAGCCAGAGATGACAGTGGTTCCTGGCTTAGGCATGAAAGTAGTGAGATGTATTTTAGAGGAAGCACCTATAGGACATACATCCAAAACCAGACTTATTTTTTATATAGAAAAGGATATAGATTGGGGTGCCTGGGTGGCTCAGTTAAGCCTCCAACTCTTGGTTTCATCTCAAGTCATGATCTTGGAGTAGTGAGATCAAGCCCTGGGCAGTGCTCCATGCCCAGCTCTGAGTCCAAGATTCTCTTTTCCCTCTCCCTCCACCCCTACCTGCACATGTGCATACCCTCTTTCTCTCCCTAAATTAATAAGATCTTTTTTTAAAAAAAAAAAAAGGATATGGATTGGTGATCCCAGTAAAATGCATGTTACTTTTAAACAGTATAATATGAAGCTAGCTTTTAAGTCACTTTTGATCTAAGGCCCATTGTATTTAAAGGTCTTATCAATTCTAAGGTGAGCATTTAAAGAAAATGTCTCTGAAATCAGCAGTATTATATAACTGAAGACAGATTAAAGGCAATGCCATATTCATCATTTACTTAAACAGCATGAAAAATTCCTAGGTTTTAAATTTATAACATTTTGTCCATGTGTTATTGTAAAATTATCCAATGAAAGTATCTTTCAAAGAAATGTTCAGGCTCATGATAAACAGGACCCTAAAGCTATGAAATGCGGAGCTTCTGACATCAAAGCACACTATAAACAGGACACAAGAAATGTATACCAAGTGTTCTTGCTATAAATTAATTCCCATCAACTGAGAGAGTAGGATAGGGCTGCCAAAGAAAATGTAGTGGAGCCCATAAACTCAAGGTTGTTATTTATTTCCTGTTAGAAAATTACTCAGCAAGGAGTACATTTTTAAAGCATTTATAGGAACTGGGCTGTCAAATCCCTTTGTGATGTTTTGAAATTTCACCCCAAAGGTTTAACCATGTTCATAATCATACCATAATTATTTTCTGACTACACCCAGATTTTTAAATTTTAACATTATTATAGTTTGCGCTGCGATAACGTTGCCCATGCACTAGTTATGGGACAACTTACTAGTTTTGTTGATGTAAATCTTGTTCTTTGCTAGATCATCAGGTGGCATAGCCTTTCTAAGTTCATGTGGGGTTTTCTAGAACTGTGGACTGGGAGCTTCCATCAGCGAATCCTGCTAAGGACTGACTCTCCTATGCCATCAGAGCATTAGGTTGTCACTACAGCTGACCCATCTGACTTGTAGCCATGAGAGATAAAGAGCTCATTTTGAACAAATGGACCATGTGATCCAGGTGGCAATGAGCTGGAGTGGCAATCCAGAGCCAGCTGTACACATAGGCTGAATGAGCAGCTGTTTCTTTACTGGTATTCAAAGTAACTTTAGAACCCACTCCCCAGGCTTGCCTTTCCAGCAGCTTCCTCACTTAATACTACCATATTGGCTTACATGACAACATCACTAACTCCCTGAAGTGATGTTACTGAAGGCTCTACTAAAATGAATGTTTCTTACAGAGAATTGTCTTAAGGTTTTAGGCTATCCCTCCACCAGCACCACAGAAAAATATGTTTCCAGCATCCTAGGTTTATCTGCAGCACTCTTCTGAATTCATCTAAAGTAATTTGTTCTCTCCTTCTGTATTTCTTTTTGAATCTCCTGATTTCAATTTAGGTCTTCCTTCTAGATCTGGGATTTTCATAACAACTATGAAGAAGACCTTAACACTTAGAAACAATTAGAATGAGTTATTTTATCATATAATAAATACTTTGGCCATAGTCTGGCCTTGAAGGGATAGGACGGTGTTCAAGTACAAGTTGGTGAATGTGATTGAGGAAGGAAAGTTGCTTAAAATTAGATGTTAGAGGGCTCAGAATCAGGGAACAAGGAAAGTAATGGATGACAATATTGGATCAGGACAGTTAGGAGTTTAAATATAGGCACAAAATGGTTGACTGCAAGAAGGATTTAAGTCAGGAAATAAAGGAGCTATGTGAGTTAGTTTTACTTTTATCACAATTTAGCTAATCATTAGAGCTACAGAATTATTTACTAGACTTCTATAAGTAGTAGATAAAATCAAAGAATGTTTGCCAGTGTATTCCAAAGTGTCTTAATCAAAACGTCAATTTCATGAGAGGTTTTATGAAAATAGGGTTCCATGGAATAAAAACTGAGATATGCTGTATATCCATTTTTCCTCCTAGAGACTGACTTGACACATTAGCATATTAGAGGCTTTGAGATATCTAGATTAAAAAAAATGATTGACTTGTTTAACCTCTATTTTTCCAAGTAGATTAGCTCTGAGGAACATAGTTTAATGAATTTCGTTTATGCAATTTAAGGAAGGAAAAAAATAGCCTTTATGAATACTCCAGTAACAAGCAAGAATGTAAACCAGGGCTTCCAAAATTTTGAGGTCTCAACTCCAACAAATCTATTTATTTATAGATTATATCACCATGATCTGATATATTATAGACATTATAGCATATATAAAATAGACATCCAGAAGTTGGGAAAAATTAAAACATTTAAAATACATATATTTAATTTTTTGGCAGTTGAAAAAAATTTTTCTCTGGCCAAAGGATTTTAATTAGTGATACTTTTTAGTGAATAATGTGATTAAATATTTTTTGATTATTGAAATTCTTGGTTTAAATCCTGATTTAAAATTTGCGCTACAGTGAGTAGAAAGAGTGGTTCTAAGTTGATTTTATTTCCATATTTGTTTTAAATGACTCTTACATATAAAAAGTTATTACATATAACTCAGGGTGCCTAGGTGGTTCAGTCATTAAGTATCTGCCTTCGACTCAGGTCATGATCCCAGGGTCCTGGGATCAAGCCCTCATAGGGCTCACTGCTCAGTGGGAAGCCTGCTTCTCCCTCTCTCACTTCCCCTGCTTACGTTCCCTCTCTCGCTGTGTCTCTCTGTCAAATAAATAAGCAAAATCTTAAAAAAAAAAAAAAAGTTACCTCAAAGATAAACAAGAAACAAATGGAAGATGGCATTGAATTATATTAACTAATACCTGAAGGGATAATATTCATACATTTATAGCACATACCCTCCCGAATGAGTATGTCATTAACAATGGTGGTCATGAATCCATATTTTAAGTAATCTTTTTGATTATTTACATAGTTTGGACTTCTTGTCTGATCTGGTAATGCTCCCAAATCTTTTTGAGAGATAGAGAGCCTATCTCAATAATAGAAGTGTCTTTTTTTTTTAATTATGTTTTTAGCTTCAGAGGTAGAATTTAGTGATTCATTAGTTGCATTTAACACCCAGTGCTCATTACAGCAAGTTTCCCCCTTAATGCCCATTATCCCTTCCCCCTACTTCTCCCCTCTAGCAACCCTCAGTTTGTTTCCTAGAGTTCAGCATCTCTTATGGTTTACCTCCCTTAATTATACATGCTTCCTTAGTAGGAACCTTTTAAGGCTTCCCAGACATTTCAACAGGGTTAATTTAGTTAGAATTACATAATATCTCTACTAACTAGATGCAGTAAGTGTGAAACATCACAGTATGCTAAAAGCAAGTGAATGATTGAGGTCTCAGTCATCAGTCTTTACCCTCACTTTTCCTCCAGGATACTCCAAATGCATAGATGACATGTGACTATGTGACATGCAAATTAATAAGGACCCAATGCCCATATATTAATATTCAATAGTGGCAAAACATCATTCTACTATTTTTATGTTAAGCATATACTTTTCAGTATTCTTCCATCTTTCTCAGTTACCTTCCTCACCACCTGGGCTACATGCAACCCATTTTGGAGACCACTTGTCCATATTTCTAGAAATTTCAATTCTAATCTATGACAGGCCTGTCATAATTCTCAGAAGAGTGTTGTTTTTTTAGCACCAGAGCAAATGAAGCCACAGAAGAAATTTCCTTTAGCCACCAGGACTGCTTCAGGTGTATTTTAAAATCTTTCAGACAACTGGTACTCCCAGTTCAACAGAGTTTAGTGGAAGAAGGTTTCTGGGGGTTGTAATTTGGACCTGGATGTATAACCAGGCAAAATAACAGAAGTTTTTAGAAAGGAAAGGAAGGATATTCTAGCTAAGAAGAGGGGATCTCAGAACCATTTTCTTTTATATAATGATATCTGTATGGGAAATAATTACTTTGTTTATGTGTGTATACACACATATACAGTGCTTTACTAAAGTGAGGCACATGCAAAACTTAGAAGTTATATGTGCAATAGACTTACCCAGATTTCTAGTTTGATGATAGTTAACAATTCTGTTAAATCAAGCCACATTAAAATTTATAGTTCCTTTCATTGCTGGTCTTATTTTTTTTAATCTTTTAACTTTTTAAAATTAACATGTAATGTATTATTTGTTTCAGGGGTACAGGTCTGTGATTATCAGTCTTCCACAATTCACAGCTCTTACCATAGCACATACCCTCCCGAATGCCCATCACCCAGCCACCCCACCCCCCCCACCCCTCTCCACTCCAGCAACTGTTTGTTTCCTGAGATTAAGAGTCTCTTATGGTTTGTTCTTATTTCATCTTACTTCATTTTGGCCTCCCTTCACCCATGATCCTCTGTCTTGTTTCTCAAATTCCTCTGGTTTCATCTTATTTCATTTTGACCTCACTTCCCCCATCATCCTCTGTCTTATTTCTCAAATTCCTCATATCAGTGAAATCATATGATAATTGACTTTCTCTGATTGACTAATTTCACTGAGCTTATTTGTATCATTGGGGTAAATAACGCAGTAGCGCAATTGCTAGGTCATAGGGTAGCTCCATTTTAAACTTTTTGAGGTACTTCGGTACTATTTTCCAGAGTGGCTGCACCAGCTTGCATTCCTACCAACAGTGTAGGAGGGATCCCCTTTCTCCACAACCTCGCCAACATCTGTCATTTCCTGACTTTTAAATTTGAGCCATTCTGACTAGTGTGAGGTGGTATCTCAATGTAGTTTTGATTTGTATTTCCCTGACGCTGAGTGATGTTGAGCACTTTTTCATGTCTGTTGGCCATTTGGATATCTTCTTTGCAGAAATGTCTGTTCATGTCTTCTGCCCTTTTCTTGATTGGATTATTTGTTCTTTGGGTGTTGAGTTTGATAAGTACTTTATAGATTTTGGATACTAGTCCTTTATCTGATACATCATTTGCACATATCTTCTCCCATTCTGTTGGTTGTCTTTTGGTTTTATTGACTATTTCCTTTGCTGTGCAAAAACTTTCTGTCTTGATGAAGTCCCAGTAGTTCATTTTTGGCCTTGCTTCCCCTGCCTTTGCCATTGTTTCTAGGAAGAAGTTGCTGCGGCTGAAGTTGAAGCTGAAGCTCCTGTCTCACATTGAGGTCTTTCATCCATTTTGCATCTATTTGTGTGTATGGTATAAGGAAATGGTCCAGTTTCATTCTTTTGCATGTGGCTGTCCAATTTTCCCAACACCATGTGTTGAAGAGACTGTGTTTTCCATTGGTCATTCCATTTACATTGGTCTAGTTTCCTGCTTTGTCAAAGATTAGTTGCCCATTGAGTTAGGGTCCATTTCTGGGCTCTCTATTTTGTTCCATTGATCTATGTGTCTGTTTTTGTGCCAGTACCATACTGTCTTGATGATGACAACTTTGTAATAGAGCCTGAAGTCTGGAATTGTGATGCCACCAGCTTTGATTTTCTTTTTCAACATTCCTCTGGCTATTTCCAAATCTTTTCTGGTTCTGTACAAACTTTAGGATTATTATCCATTTCTTTAAAAGAAAACAGTTGATGGTATTTTGATAGGGATTGCATTAATGTGTAGATTGCTCGAGGTAGCATAGATGCTTTCACAAATATTTGTTCTTCCAATCCATGAGCATGGAACATTTTCCCATTTCTTTGTGTCTTCCTCAATTTCTTTCATGAGTATCCTATAGTTTTCTCAGTACAGGTTCTTTACCTCTTTGGTTAGATTTATTCCTAGGTAGCTTATAGTTTGGAGTGAAATTGTAAATGGGATTGACTCCTTAATTTCTCTTTCTTCTTTCTTGTTGTTGGTGGATAGAAATGCAACTGATTTCTGTGAGTTGATTTTATGTCCTGACACTTTACTGACTTCTTGTATGAGTTCTAGCTGTTTGAGGGTGGAGTCCTTTGGGTTTTCCACATTAAGTGGAAATGATATGTAGATCATATCATCTACAAAGAGTGAGAATTTGACTTCTTGTTTGCCAATTTGGATGCCTTTTATTTCTTTTTGTTGTCTGATTGCAGAGGCTAGGACTTCTAGTATTATGTTGAATAGCAGTGGTGATAGTGGACATCCCTGCCGTGTTCCTCACCTTAGGGGAAAAGCTCTCAGTTTTTCCCCATTGGGAATGATATTCACTGTGGGTTTTTCATAGATGGCTGTTACGGTATTGAGGTAGTACCCCCATCCCTACACTGTGAAGAGTTTTGATCAAGAAAGGATGCTGTACTTTGTCAAATGCTGTTTCTGCATCTACTGATGCAAATCAAATCTAACCTTTTCTGCATCTATTGATGCAAAACAAATCATATGGTTCTTATTCTTTCTTTTATTGATGTATTATATCACATTGATTGATTTGTGGATGTTTAACCAACCTTGCAGCCCAGGAATAAATCCCACTTGGTCATGGTAAATAATCCTTTTAGTGTACTATTAGATCCTATTGGCTAGTATTTTGGTGAGAATTTTTGCATCCGTGTTCATCAGGGATATTTGTAATTTTCCTTTTTGATGGGCTCTTTGTCTGGTTTTGAGATCAAGGTAATGCTGGCCTCATAAAATGGGTTTGAAGTTTTCCTTCCATTTCTGTTTTTTGGAACAGTTTCAGGAGAATAAGTATTAATTCTTTTTTAAATATTTGGTAAAAATTCCCCTGGGAAGCCATCTGGCCCTGGGCTCTTATTTGTTGGGAGGTTTTTCATGACTGCTCCAATTTCTCTTCTAGTTATGGGTCTGTTAAGGTTTTCCATTTCTTCCTGGTTCAGCTTTCGTAGTTTATATGTCTCTAGGAATACATCCATTTCTTCCACATTGTCTAATTTGCTGGAATGTAGTTGTTCATAATATATTCTTATAATTGTTTGTATTTATTTGGTGTTGGTTGTGTTCTCTTTCATTCATAATTTTATTAATTTGGGTCCTTTCTCTTTTATTTTTAATAAGTCTGGCCAGGGGGTTATCAATCTTACTAATTATTTCAAAGAACAAGCTCCTAGTTTCATTGATCTGTTCTAATATTCTTTTGGTTTCTATTTTATTGATTTCTGCTCTGATCTTTATTATTTCTCTTCTCCTGCTGGGTTTAGGCTTTATTTGCTGTCCAGCTCCCTTAGGTGTAGGGTTAGGTTGTGTATTTGAGACCTTTCTTGTTTCTTGAGAAAGGCGTGTGTTGCTATATACTTTCCTCTCAGGACCGCCTTTGCTGCATCTCAAAGATTTTGAACAGTTGTGTTTTCATTTGCATTGGTTTCCATGATTTTTTTTAATTCTTCTTTAATTTCCTGGTTGACCCATTCATTCTTTAGTAGGATGCTCTTTAGCCTCCATGTATCTGAGTTCTTTCCAACTGTCCTCTTGTGATTGAGTTCAAGTTTCAAAGTATTTTGGTCAGAAAATATGCAGGGAATGATCCCACTCTTTTGGTACCAGTTAAGACCTGAATTGTGACCGAGGATGTGATCTATTCTGGAGAATGTCCCATGTGCAGTGGAAAAGAATGTGTATTCTGTTGTTCTGGGATGGAATGTTCTGAATATATCTGTGATGTCCATCTGGTCCAGTGTGTCATTTAAAGCCTTTATTTCCTTGTTGATCTTTTGCTTAGATGATCTGTCCATTTCAGTGAGGGGGGTGTTATAGTCTCCTACTATTATTGTATTATTGTTGATATGTTTCTTTGACTTTGTTATTAATTGTTTTATATAATTGGCTGCTCTCATGTTAGGGGCATAGATTTTTATAATTTTTAGATCTTCTTGTCCCTTTAAGTATGATATAGTGTCCTTCCTTATCTCTTATTATAGTCTTTGGCTTAAAATCTAATTTTCTGATATAAGGATTGCCACCCCAGCTTACCATTAGCATGGTAAATGGTTTTCCACCCCCTCACTTTAACTTTGGAGGTGTCTTTGGGTCTAAAATGAGTTTCTCACAGACAGCATATCGATGGGTCTTGTTTTTTATCCATTCTGATGCCCTGTGTCTTTTGATTGGGGCATTTAGCCCATTTACATTTGGGGTAACTGTTGAGAGATATGAAGTTAGTGCCATTGTATTGCCTGTAAGGCAAATGTTACTGTATATTGTCTCTGTTCCTTTCTAGTCTATGTTACTTTTTTTTGTACTATGTTAGTTTTAGGCTCTCTCTTTGCTTGGAGGACCCATTTCAGTATTTCCTGTAGGGCTGGTTTGGTGTTTGCAAATTCTTTTAGTTTTTGTTTGTCCTGGAAGCTTTTTATCTCCTTCTATTTTCAATGATAGCCTAGCTGGGTATAGTATTCTAGGCTGTGTATTTTTCTCATTTAGTGCTCTGAATATATCATGCCAGTCCTTTCTGGCCTACCAGGTCTCTGTGGATAGGTATTCTGCCAATCTAATATTTCTACCATTGTAGGTTACAGACTTCTTGTCCTTAGCTACTTTCAGGATTTTCTCCTTGTCTTTGAGATTTGTAAGTTTTACTATTAAATGACAGGGCGTTGACCTATTTTTATTGATTTTGAGGCAGGTTCTCTGTGTCTCCTGGAATTTGATACCTGTTTCCTTCCCCACATTAGGGAAGTTCTCTGCTATAATTTGCTCCAATATACCTTCTGCTCCTTTCTCTTCTTCTTCTGGGATCCCAATTATTCTAATACTGTTTCATTTTATGGTAACACTTATCTCTTGAATTCTCCCCTCGTGATCCAGTAGTTCTTTATCTCACTTTTTCTCAGCTTCTTTATTCTCCATCATTTGGTTTTCTGTATCACTAATTCTCTCTCCTGGCAGTTAGAGCCTCCATTTTTTATAGCACCTCATTAATACCTTTTTGATTTCCTCTTGGTCAGATTTTAGTTCTTTTATTTCTCCAGAAAGGGATTCTCTGTCACCTTCTTTGCTTTTTTCAAGCCAAGCTACTATCTTGATAATTGTCATTCTGAACTCTAGTTACTGACAGGTAAACTTATAGGCATGAAATGTCATTATTTCTTAAACTTTAAAAAAAGAACCCTTGCCTCCATTTGAAAAGTTGTACCCTATTCTGGAGATTATGCCATTTCCCCCACCTCTGTAAAAAGATAACCCCTTCTCTTCTGTGGAATCACCAGTACAAAGAAAAAAACTTTGGTTTCACTCCACTGAATTTGTAGTTCCAGACTATTACTTTATAAGCTTGAATGATAAAAACAGTAATAGCTAAGAACTTAGGACCTTAAATTAGTTTTGGGTTTTTGTTTTGTTTTGTTTTTAAACTACAGGTTAATTTACCCCACCCTGATATGGACACCTGTTTATTCAGAATCACTCAATTAGTGGAACCCTAATATTACTTCCAACACTAATACTCTATAATTTTTTATTTAAACTTATTCTACCTTGTGGGGCACCTGGTCGCTTAGTCAGTTAAGTGTCCCACCCATGATTTCAACTCATGTCATGATCTCCAGGTCATGAGATCAAGCCTTGTTTTGGGCTTCTCGTTCAGTGCGGCATCTGCTTGTCCCTCTCCCTCTGCTTCTCCCCCAGCTCATATTCTCTCTCTTTCTAAAATAAATAAAATCTTTAGTAATTAATTAATTAATTAAATTTATTCTGACCTATGTGATACCAAAACAGACAGGCTCTAGGGTCCTCAGCTCCCCAGTCACACTCCTGGTTTTTCATACCATGTGCTCTCCAGAAAGGACCAGACATTTTATGTGTAAGAATGATTTTTATCATGATCATCTGTGTACCACATTTGTCAGAGGCTATTTAAATTTAAGCCTAAACTCTAGTTGTGATATAGAGGAATCCTCTTCTTTATTGAGGAGCAGGGAAGATTAGATTTGTGGCTTCTCTGAAATCATAGCTTGAAGGAAGTGTTCACTTCCTTCTACATATACAACTGGTTCTTAGGATTTTCTTACTAGAGTCAGACTATTTTCCTGGTACTTGTAGAATCTTCTGGCCTCTATTTACCTTAAGAATCTGCATCCATCATCCGATCATTTAAACATGCAGTGACAATTCTGAGTTTTTCTATGTAATTGCCTGGTTGTGAATGAACAATGTCTTTCATACCTTGGGTGGTTTAAGAGTTAGAGTTTGCCTCCTTTAATTGTATATGCTACCTAAGTGGATCATTTGTGCAGAAGCTGTTCTATAGTGTTTCAGGATTGGAGAAGAACTAGGAAAGTAAGTCAATCAGGAAACCATATGCCAAGTAAACTTCCTAGAGTTTTAAAAATTCATACTTAAAAAATAGATTGGTAAATGTGGAAGTAGTTTATGTCATGCCATCTTGGATTTGATTCCTTGTGCAATCATTACTGGTTAAGTAGTCTAGAGCAAGCAGTTTCATATCTCTGAAACTTAGTTTAATCATGGTAAAACTACAGATTTCTGATTATAACAGAATGATGAAATTTTATTTTCCTAATAGCTAGGGAGAAGAGGTAGTCATTAAATTATGTGGAGTGGAAGAATGCCTAACAATGGGGCCCACATTTCCAGCAGGAAAAATAATATTACTTTGCATAATCAGGAGATTGAGAGAGAGAAGGGGCTGAAACAACTTATATACTGGATTAAGCAGATCAGGGGTAGAAAGACTGCATGTGAAGGAGTTATACTGTACTCTGTCTCCTCAAGGACAACTTGGCTAAAATCTGTATCGCTAAGTGAATCTTTCAGTATAAGTGGTTTGTTTTTTGTTTTGTTTTGTTGTTGTTTTCTGGAATGTTCAAAGCAGTGCTAGGCTCTGCAACAAAATTTACAAGAATAGAGATGTGCAGGAAAAACTAACCTCTAACTTACATAGTATCTATATCTTAAGTTTGTTGTGAGAATTAATCCAGATAGGGTAAGTGAAGTATGTAGTACAGTGCTGGACACATGTGTCTGCAATGATTAGTGACTACTGTGCTTGTTACTTCATCACTTTGTACTGTGGGTAGATCACAACCCCTATGCAATGATAATTAAAATTTTCTTTTAGAGATATAGTAATGCAGAAATGTTACTGATACATAATAATAATTGAAAATTGCAAGTAGAAATAATATATTCAAAAAAAAGAAATAATATATTCAGCAACACATATATAAGTGAGAAGTGTAGTGGCCCTTGGAGACTGAAATGGAAAATTAAAGGATAGGAAGGTTTAATAAAGAAAGATCAGTCAATCCCCAAGAATATGTAGGAAGGGGAAAAATTTCATTAACAATCAAGGAGGACATCATGGATTATCATTGAATAAAATCTTAATAATTTGCATCGTAATACATAAAGTTGAGTTATTGGTTTCTAAGTTTTCCCTAGCTACTGAATGATTTACTATTTATCACATCAACAGTTTCTAAAGAAAATTTCCCAATGATAAAATGTCACAGTTGGTTAAAAAATGTCCCCATCTGGCATCATAGTTGGATCCCATTTTAGTGCCAAGCTATGGACATGATAAAGAAGAGATTGCTAAATTGCCTGAAAATAATAAAAACTGGTAGTTAAAGGGAATAGCCACCAGGAAGGCAAAATTTTAAAATGCTCATTTTAAATGAGCATTTTAGTACTGGTAGGAGTAAAATGTATTCAAGTGCTTTGGAAAAATTTCTTGGGAGCATCTGTTCAAGTTAACTGTATGTGGATCTGATGACCTAGCAATTCTACTCTTAGTTTTATGCCTGACAGAAATGCATACACGTGCTCCAAGAGACAGATCTATGTAAGCATATTTTAAGTTTATTAATAAAAAAATTGGAAACTAAGTGTCTACTAACAGAATGGATAAGAAAACTGTAATATATTTATATAACAAGATACTATATAGTGATAGAAATACATGAACTATAGCTATGTGCAAGAATCTGAGTGATTTTTGTGAGCACAATATTGAGTTAAAAAATAGATATTGTAATTCCATTTGTGTGAACTTCCAAAATCTCAAAGTATGGTTTGAAATCAGGATAGTTGTTGAGAGAAAGAGGGGTGTTGTGTAGTAATTAAGAAAATGTATTTGTAGTTTATGACCTAAGAAGGAGGTTCTATGGATAGACTTATCTTTGACTTGTTGAGCTATATATTTATGATTTGTGTTCTTTTCTTTATGTTTGCTATACTTCCATAAAAATGCTTTTGAAAGAGAAGGGGAGAAAAATTTAACAAAGAGTAGTAATTATAAAACAAATTTATCTGAGACGGAGTGTTAGACACTTTTCAAGTGCTTTCACTATTGTATAAATACATAATATTTAATTCCCAGAATAACCCACTAAAATAATAGTCACCTCCATTTTACAAAGGGACCATAGATGCAAATAAATTGAGTATTTTCCCCCATTTCTCACAGCTAGTAAGGTAGAAGTAGAATTTGACCTGAGATGTTTGGCATGTAGGTCCATGTTCCTAACCCTACACTGGAAGACTTCTAGTCGTTGCTAAGTACATACTATGACTCAGAAATTCTGCAAAGTATTTCCACATAGATCACAGCTGCCTAGACACCAGGGGTTTATACTGCTTTATATCTAGCAGAGTTACATCTTATGTCAGAGTCAAGCTCTAAGTCAAAGCATAAGATAAATAATGCATAGAATCAAAATTATTCTCAAAAATTACTTGGAAAGTGCCTGCATCAACTTTAATTTAAGTCCAGCACTGTCTCTTATATCTTCAGTGGGAATGGAAGACTGTTTTTTCAGTTGGGCATTAAAGTATTAGGCTTGTATTTAGGGTCTTTCTTGTACAAGAAGTGGTTATTTCATGAAGAATTACATTTAAATGAGCATGGAGAGATACCACACTATGAAAAGCATGTAAGTAGTGACACTAGCTAAAGGAACAAGAGATTTCAGTCCTCTGTCTTATGTTCAATATGAGATACATGCAGAATTGCTGACATGATTTACATTTTTATATCCTTCTCTTTTTTTCTTCCTCCTCTGAGGTCATATGGATGGATTAGCATAACTTAAATGTGTGAGAAGCCCCTTTCACTGTTTCAAAAAGGAGACTTCTAACACATGGTACCTGGGCTTTCTAAAGCATTGGGAGAACTCTGGAGCAAAGATCAGGGAAGCCACTGCCAGAGGGATAACAACTGGGGTTCCCCTGAAAACTGCTATAAATCTGAGGCGTTTGGGGAGTTAGGGTGCATGGGTGATCATCTTATTCACCTGATGTATCAAAGAGGGGGTGATTCTCAGGAGTCATTCCCCCTAAAAACAGCCACAAATTTCAGTCTTATTTGCCTCATTCTTATTGCCTGCTGTTTTGGGCCGAACTGTGTCCCTCCACCTCTCAGTTTATGTGTTCCAGCCCTGACTGCCACTACCTTGTAATGTGACTATATGTAGACAATGCAGACTTTATAGAGGTGATTAAGTTAAAATGGGGTCACCAAGTGGGCTGTAATCCAATATGATTTGTGTCCTATAAGAAGAGGTGAAGACACCAGACACATGAGTTCACAGACATACAACCATGTGAACACATAGTGGGAAGACAGCCATTTGTAAGCCAAAGACAGCGCTTCAGAAGAAATTAAACCTGCTGACACCCTGAGCTCATCTTCTAGCCTCCTGAATTGAAAGGAGAAAAAAAATGTGTTGTTCAAGCCACTCACTCTGCAGTGTTTTATAATGACAGCCAGGCAAACTAGTAAGGCACCAAAGTAAGCAAATCTGCAACTGCTGCCAGCAAATATTGGTTTCTCCTTTTCTTCTGCCTTCGATAGCAAGTGCCTCTCATTGGAATATTATCTGGAATTATATGGGGAAGGGGATTCTGAGCAAAGGAGCTCCAGCACCCATGTTGCTGAGCTGACATCAAAGAGTTCACTAAAATTGATCCCCTAAAAATCTAGACTTCTAGAATACCTAAAAGTTGAATGTCTAGTAGTCTAAAAATCTAGAACTCTAGGCAAAATTTCTACATATCTGGATGTTTTCTTTTTCCAGATTAAAAATGTATACATACTAACCCTGGTATTTCTGAGGGTAAACCGAAAACATTGTAGAAAAGAAAGGGCATGTAGGAGTAGTTGTGATATGGATTGTAACCAGAAAGGAAGAGGCATTTTTAAGATAACATTCACTGAAGGGTCTTTTTTTTTTTTTCACTGAAGGGTCTTAAAGAACCTACAGACTCCGGAGAGTAGTGTACTGGGTGCAGTTTGATCAAGAATCATTTGGATAAAGTGTGTTCAACAATACTGTGTCAATAGTCTTAAAAATAGAACACATTATTTAGAAAAGACCATAAATATGTATGTGTATGTTCATACACTATGTGCCATTCACTAAACTGTTGAAAGCAGATATACGTGATGTATATGCACAGACCCCTGTAGTAGGGTTCTCCAGAGAAACAGAACCAACAGCATGTGTGTGCATATATTGTAAAAGATTTATTATAAGGCATTGGTTCACATGATTATGGACACTGGCAAGTTCAAGATCTGCAATGGCAGGCTAGGGACACAGGAGAGCCAATGGTTCACATAAAGTCTGAAGGCAGTCTGCTGAAAAAAGTCCTTGCTTATGGAAAACAGTCTTTTTGTTCTAATCAGTTCTTTAACTGATTGAATGAGGGCTGTCCACATTATGAATGCAATCTGCTTTACTCAGAGTTTACTGATTTAAATATTAATGTCATCCAAAAACACCTTCCAAGTTGACCCTTAAATTTAACCATCACAGCCTCCCACATTTAACTACAAATAGTCTAATATACATTTTTGGCATTAATTTCTATTTTCTACTCAAAAAAGAACTGGTCTTCACTTGGACAGGTTTGACTAAAAAGATGTGATTGTCTTATCCCTAATTTTTCCATCCTAGTTTTGCTTCATCTTTCTACATCTTTTGTAAGCATTGAAATCTCATGCCCATGTATGCTATAATATAGTAATTGCAAAGAATTTGTCTAGAGTTATGAGGTTGACACATTCTTTATAATCTTCATCAACTATTTATTTTTGAACTTCTTGGCCAATCCCTATTCCTATAATTATGTCCCAGCCCTGACAGGCTAGAGAGTAAGGATATGCTCAATCACTCTGTAAAAGTGCCTCTTGCAGTTTTCTGTCACTGGGGCATGTCTTTACTTCCTGCTTCTGTGTTGTGGTCATGAGAGAGATTAACTATTTTAGTCTGTCTCGCTTCTGGATGGAAACAGAACAGCTTCTCTAAGATACCTTATGACTATGCAGTCACCCTCTTCTCTTTGTTTTTATTCCTCTAAGGTACCAGGGATTTTTCTATTGTGTGGAGAACTCAATTGTGGTTCTAAGGGCAGTTATGCTAACCTGAACTCATTTCTTTTATGGAGTTGACTTACTAGCTAAGCAAACGAGGGACAGTATTAGGTGTTTATCGTGAAATCCTTGTGAGCAAGAGACAAAAATGAGAACTAAACATGAGCACAATTGCATTGATTAGAAAACCATGATCAAAGAATAGTAAGGAATTGATTTCCTCCCAAAATGGATGAGTATATATGGCTTGTTATGAATCTACTTTGTTTTCATTTTTGTGATTGTTCTGCCCATAAATGGAAGAAAGCTCTTTGGGATGCTGTTTCATGGGAGATACCACATATAAAATATAATTTATGTTATGGGATACAGTGATAAAGCCATGTGTATGTAGGGGTACTCTAGTGGCACTGTGGAAGGTACCTTCTCCACATGGGCAGCAGTAGGTAGGGAGAAGTGAGGGTTAAAACTTACTGAAGTAGACAAATCCCAGGTTTCTGACTCGGTTTCTGAATTTCAGCAACTTCTTGCATGTATTTGCGGTTAAGTACCTCTCTTGGAGACATTGTAGGAGAGTATCACAGCAAAAAAAAAAAAAAACAAAAAAAAACAAAAAACGAAAAAACAAAACAAAACAAACAAAAAAAACAACCTTGCTTCCATCCTCCCCTTCAAAATCTAGGCTGACATGAGCGTACAAAGATTAGAATAAAGACAATAATTGTCACTGGTAACATCTGGGAACAAGATTGTGGGTAGGTTCATACCTTC